>PVIH01000599.1:250714-304778 GCA_004025045.1 Sigmodon hispidus
ACTCTTGAGGGAGGGGGGACAAAACTGGATTTGGCCGGGAGTGAAGACTGATCCAAGCATTGTTGGGCCAGTGTGACCATAGGTCTGTCGGCTCCCTGCCAAGGGAGGGGATGGGGAGTTACAGAGAAGAAAAATGATCAGATGTGGTGGGAGGGGGAAGAGACCTTCAATAAGGATATACAGGGATGGAAAAAAAAAAATTCAGAGGGAAAGCTGAACACAAAGAAAAAAAAAAAAAAGAGTACTAGCTATTTTTGCAGAGGACCCTGGTTCAGTTTCCAACACCCACCCACATTGTTGCTCAGACCACTTCAGTTCCCGGGGATCCAGCACCCTCTTCTGGCCTGCCTAGGATCCTGCATGTTCATAGTGAATATAAAGGTGTGTGCAAGTGCGTGGGCACACACACTATACATATATATATACATATATATATATAACTTAAAGAAAATGGTTAAAAAATAAAATTAGACTTCAAAGCAGGCTGCAAAGTTTGTCTGTAGTCACAGTATAATTATAATTGATGATAAAAATTATAAGAGATTAGAAGATATATTAATTAAAGTATCCCCTTTGTCTTTACCCATTTTATCTAAATTTTATCAAAATTTCTGTAGAAATTAGAGTTGTTTTAAGTCAGACACCACTTATATTGAAAAAATCATTTCCATTAATCTCTTTTTTAAAAAAAATATGCTTAAGCATATGGGTGTTTTGCTTATATGTGTTTGTGTGAAGTGTCTGAAGAGACCAAAGAGGGCAGATCCACAGGGCAGGGGCTTCTGACAGTTGTGAGTGTGAGAGTTAGGGACCCAAGTCTTTTGGAACAGCAGCCATGCTCTCAATCACTGAGCCATCTTTTCAGCCTCCCTCCATTAATTTCTTAAGTTAGTTTTAGAAAATCTATCTTAAAGATAAACTCCTATGTATTTTTAAAGATTTATTTACTTCCATTTTATGTGTGTGAATGCTTTGTTTACATGTATGTACTGCACCACATATGGCCGGTGCCTCTGGAGGTGAGAGGAGAGAGCACCAGAGAACCAGAGCACCAGAGCACCCGAGCACCAGAGCACCCGAGCACCCGAGCACCAGAGAACCAGAGAACCAGAGCACCAGAGAACCAGAGCACCAGGCATGGGAGTTGCTTGTGGCTGTGAGTATGTCATGTGGGTGCTGGAAACCAAACACAGGCCCTCTGCAAGAGTGGTCTGTGCTCTTAACCACTGAGCCAGTGCTTGAGCCTGCCCAGTATATTTTTGAAAGTCATACACAATAATAATTAACCACAGTATTTGTTAATGTGGGAAAACCAAAATTCTTCAAATATCTGAGATGAAAATAATTAGGAAACTAGGTTGACTAAGAATATTATAACCATATAATAAAATATTAGAAAGGCATTAAGATAAACATTTTGTGAAATTTTACAATATGAAAATTACAAATTAATCTTAAAGTATTATCGTATTTTTAATATTCATAACTAATGATGATTACTCCAAAATATTATATTTTAATGTCTAGTAATGCTTCTTCACTTCCCCCTCCCACCCCTCTTCTTAACCACCCTTCTCCTCTGTCTCCTTATCTCCATTGTTCAAATCATAATCCAAGGCCTTATGTGTACAGGCAAGTACTCTACCAAGAGTCCCTTCTAGACCCCATTAAAAAAAATACTTCCTTCTTTTTTTAGATATCCTGTTGCAAGCAGGCTTATCATTTTTAGCTAGATACTGATAAGTGAAATCTATTAAATCCTTTCAAAGTCTTTCTTTACATCTTGGCCCATTGTTTGGCTGATGTGGGATATCTCTCTGCACGCAGTGAATTACCATTGGATAATGAAGAAACTGTTCTAGCCTATGGCAAAGCAGTTTAGAGGCTGGGGGGAGTTCCAAGCAGAGGTAAAGTAAAAGGAGGGTAGAGTCAGACTGAGACATTTCAAGCCGCCACCCAAGGAAGCAAGATAGAAAAAAATACAGGTAAGCCACAAGCCATATTGAAAATGGGTTAAGTTGATAGAGCTACCAAGTAATGAGCCTGAACCATAAGCCAAACAGCTTATAATTAATATAAGCCTTTGTATGAGTATTTGGGGCTAAATGGTTGTGGGACTGCAGGTATGGACCTCAGATGGACAGGCCAGAAAACTCAGGCTACATTTGGCATTATCTTTCCTAATAAACCACACTGAAAATGTACTGCCGAAGTTGTTAATTTTGTTCAGAGTCACAAAAATTTAAAACATGCTGTAATGTTGTTTGGGTGTGAAATCCCAGGAGGTTTTTTTTTTTTTTTAATCACTTTGGGATCTCTTTTCATGCTGTCTTTTTTTGTTCAACATGTTATCATCTTCAGTTTCTAGGAAATAACCCTTGGCTCTCACTGGCCTTTGCCTAGCTTTTGCAATAGCTCAGGATGTAGCTAGAATAGCCAGTCTAACTTGCATCACCCAGACTTGAGAACAGAAATAATCAGCATTGCCACTCATGAGTCTCGGAGGGCCAGAAATTCTCAGGCATGGCCAGAAGTAGCTCACTGGGGCAGGATGACTGTGAACAGTCAGTTTACAAGCAAATGAAGGAGCACTAAGTCATTCCGCCTCTGGGTGCTTAGGGACTGCTTAGTCCCTGCGGATGCTTTGGACACAGAGATGGTAAATTCATGCTGCATAATTAGCCTGAACAGCTGACAATCTCACCAGACATTCAGAAAATGTAAATTAAAACTCAAACAAGATTCCATCATATTACTATTAACAGGATTTTAGGAAGAAAATTCTGGCTTGCTCCTCAGATGGTGACTTTTATCTTTTACTGGATTTGAAGATGCTGCTGCCTTTACATTTTGAAAGGTTAAGGTGTGAAATTCCAGACAAAACAAAACCAAAACCAACCAACCAAACATGACTTAGGGCTGTCAAGCCCAGAAATAACCACTTCATATGTAGGAGTTTCCTACATTACCCAACCGTCCTATTTAGGCTTAACTGTCAACTTGGCACAGCCTCTGGTCACCACTGAAAGAAGTATCAATGCAGGGATTGCACACAGCAGATTGACCTGGGGTATATCTCTGGGGGCTTGTCTTCTTGTTAACTGCTATAGGAGGGTCCAGCTCACCATGGGCTCCAGCACTCAGGGGGCATGTGGTTCTAGGATGCATATGAAAACAGGTTAAGCAGGAGCCTTCAAGATTGCCTGCAAGCAGTGTTCCTTAATGGTTTTGACTTAAAATTTGTTTGAGTTCCTGCCCTGGCCTCTTTCACTGATGAACTGTGACCTGGAAATGTAAGATGAACAAACCTTTTCTCCCCTAAATTGGTTTTGGTCAGTGTGTTATAAAATAACAGAAGCTACGGAGCTAGTAAACAGACTTCCCAAAAGGACCACTAACAAGACAACTGGGCCTACAGAAAGGGCCCCTGAACCTTTCTCTACAGCTCACAGTAAAGTCTGCAGTATATTGGGAGTTAAGGAAAAACATATTAAGCTTGAAAAACTGTATCTCAGCTGTATTCTAACAGGGAAGATTGAGCAGGTGACAAGCTGTCAAAAATTATGTGAACTCAACTTTATTGAAACCTGGAAATTTCCCTAGGTGTCTGAGTCACAGTGGGTGTTACCGCATAAAGAATGCCGACATGAGGCAGAATGCTTTGGCTCTACCATTTGGATCCCAAAGATATTCCAGCCCATTTGATCCAAAATTGAGGGCACAGAAGATAGGTGTGATTTGACAACAGTGGATGAAAATGATGAAGCAGGAGATGAAACTGGGCATGCTCTGTAGGGTGAAGTTGAAGCCTTTGGCATTCTGAAAGGCAATGAGGTCTGATTACTGCAGGACAGAGGTGAGCCAAGAAGCTTTGAACAGCAAACATTCTCACCCACTGAGCTTCTCCCCCCCACCCCACCAGATCCTGGATTTCTACATCTAAGTTCTTTAGAAATATTCTGATTCATGGTAGCCTAAGCTAAGGACCTTATCCCCAAAGTATTTTAATAATTTTTTTAAAGGGAGAATTTTTTTTTTAAATCCTTCTTCCCAGTTAATTCTGGTGCTGTCTTTTAAAATAGTATTTTACAAATCATATTGATCTGTTAAATGAAGTTTTCTTGAATTTAATTAATTGCTTAGAGTGTTGTCAGTGTTTAAATAGCAAATTATTCCATATTATTGATATTTTTAAGATAAGAGGTATTTACACTCTAGTAGAGGAAAATATATGATTGTATTTATATTTAAGTTCTTTTAAGTTCTGTTCAGTTTCTTCTAACTTCAAAAATTATGTTTTTCATTTTTTGAGGTTGTAATTAGTTCTCCTCCTTCTTCCTCATACCTTCCTGTACTCTTTTTCAAATTCATGGCTCCTTTCTCCATTGTGTTTTCTCTCCCTAACCCTAACCCTCTCACACACACACACTCCTAAGTACATAAGTACAGTCTTCTGGGTCTGTATGATGTTACTTGTGTGTATATTTTTAAGGCTGACTGGGGGTGCGGCTATTTCTCTCACTCTCCATTCCTTAGCTGAGTATACATAGTTCTTTGTGTAGACCTGAAGCCTCCTGGGCTTTCCAGATGCCCATGCTAGCATATCTATTGTTCAACACAGTTCTTCATATATTGGCATTGAGTAGAAGGGAGCTTTAGTTTGGGAAGTGGATCTATGGACAGAGCACTTGCTATGCCAGCATGAAGATAGGAGTTTGGGTCCCCAGAACACATAGAAAAGCCAGGCAGGCATCAGACCTAGCAGTAATCCCAGAATTTACAAAATGGAGGTAAGGCTTTCCTGGGGTAGCTGGTTAGCTAAACTAGGTGGGTTGGTGTATTCTGGTTTCAGTGGGAGACTCCATCTCAATAAATAAAGTGGAGAGTGATCATATCAACATGCATACATGTTTTCATGTACCTGCACACATATGAGCCCCTGCACAAATATGTATGCACACATACACACATAGAACAAAAAAGAAATGGGTATAGAGAAAGTCACTTTTAATGAAGAGAATGCCAATTCAGGTTCAGAACTGAACGACTTTTTCTTTTTACCTGATGATTAACAAATAATATTACTATGGCTTGCTGGGAGTAAGCTTTATAAACGCATTACTCCCTTAACACAGGAAAGTGTTCCAATACAGACTTCACTCATTTTAAGGCTCTACCATCCTCCAACTCAGCTGGACTCATGCTTCACTTCTGCCCTACTTAAAAAGCAAAGTTTACTTAACAAATTAATAGTATAAATAGGGCAGTGAGCATGCTTAAACCACTCTGAACACTATTTTAAAAGGCTTTAGCAAATTAATTTTATGCAAATGATATTGCTAATGCAAGTGGCACTAATCTGTTCATTAAAGCCAGAGGGAGAAAACTTTATTTTGGCAATTAGTTGAAGTTACTATATGTATTAAAAAAGCAAAGTTGCATTTCTTTTAAAGTGTACATGTAGACTTTTCACTGGTTGGGACTGCCCCACATCACACATGGTGTGGAATTAGGAGCTTAAATCTCTTTTGCCTGTGGTATTACAGGGTAAATAGACCTGGTCCACTCTCTTGAGACATAACAACAGCTCCTCCTCTGGCTGGAACAATCCAGTTGTCCTCTGTCCAAGGAGGGCAGGGACACTGCCCTGTCTGGTTTTCAGAAGTAGAGAAGCTGCCATTATGTAATAGGACAATGATGTGCCCCAATCCATTATTAAATGTCAGGCGGCTATTGCAGTTGGCTTCTCTCTGTATGTTCCAAAGACGCCATGTTGTCTGATAG
Source organism: Sigmodon hispidus (assembly GCA_004025045.1). Taxonomy (NCBI): domain Eukaryota; kingdom Metazoa; phylum Chordata; class Mammalia; order Rodentia; family Cricetidae; genus Sigmodon; species Sigmodon hispidus. Next base: position 256,499 of record PVIH01000599.1, read on the forward strand.
ACTTTGGAAGGAGAGACGTTGCAGGTGGCGACTATCGATGTGACCTTTCAGATTATCTCCACGACTCTGAGTGCATTTAAAGGGAGAAGGCTGACATTTGTGGTTATGATCATTCATAGTCTCGTCATCCACCCATTGATCTAAGACACTGGTCACATCACTGTCTTGAAGCCCAGTGACAAATGTGGCATCTGACTGACAAGCAAAAGCTCAAGTGAATTTTGCCATTTATTATTATAATTATTGTTGAGTCAATTTTCTTTTTCCCAATTATGGGGCTGCAGTGTAGTGAGCTGTCAAAAGAATGACATGGTGCCTAATGTCATGATAAGCTACAGGAAATAATTCGATGTAAACAAAGGTGCCTTTTGGCTCCTATGTGCTTCCTGCCTCATTCCTGCCCCCACCCAATCCTTTTTTTTTTTTTTATTTAAATGTAAACCAAAATGTGCTTTTGGAAAAGGCCTCCATTGTACCATGTATTCTTTTTACTATTTTTTCCTTTTATTCCCATATGTGTTTATTTTGTATTACTGTGTAATTAATGACCCTAACTAAGCACAGCAGCTTTAAACAAAAATGTATTTCTTTATTGAAACATGATTTTCCCATACCCCATCTTCTTGCCTTCATCCCAAGTGTTGGAATTACAGGTGTGCACCATCACACCCAGTTTCCTCAATGCTGAGGGTGGAACTGAGGGTCTCACATGTGCCAGGCAGGCATTCTACCATCTGGACTTTATCTCCAACCCCACAAAGCTTTCTTAGCAGCTGGTTTTACAGTCAGAAATTCTAGTGTAATTTGCCACATGCCTCTGCAACCATGCTGTCTGTCCAGGGTCTCCTATAAGACTGGGCTTTAAGTGTTGGTGGGTCCACAATACTTTCAACATTTGTATGGAGCATGACCTACTTCCATGTTCGCTCACATAGGTGTTGGCAGACTTTCAATCACTGCTGGTTGTTGGATGCCACATGGGCCATTTCACAGAGCCACTCAGAGTGTGGAATCTGCTTCCGTAAGACTAAGACAATGAAAGAGAGTTGAAAATATGGTCCCTATAAATTATTCTAAGAGGTGTTCCTCATAGCTTTTGTTAGAAGTGAATCTCTACATCCAGCTTCCATTCAAAGGGGAAGAGAATAGCAAAACATTGATTACCTGACTGACAGGATGCAGGAGTCACCCAGCACCATTTTGGGGGTTGTTCAGTACACTACGAGAGAATGCAACAGGCACTGTGTTCCTCGGTTGCTTGAGTGAATCTGCAGCTAAGAGTTACAACATGCATCCTGTCATCCCAAGATTCTCCAGATGCTTATGCTTGTCCATCTGCGGGCATGTCCCTGGTCCCTCAAGGTTCTGGAACAAGCACTGCCATCTCAGAAAGGCTGATGTGAGTATATCCATACTTTACAGCAGTTCTCAGTCTCCCTAATGCTGTCTCTTTAATACAGTTCCTCATATTGCAGAGATTCCCAACCATAAAATTATTTTGTTGCTATTTCATAACTGTAATTTTGCTGCTGTTGTGAACTATAAGGTAAATATCTGGTAAGCAAATCCTGTAGGATCTTGACCCACAGGTTGGGAACCTCTGCTTTAGGGTCAGGTCAGGCCCAAATCTCTCCTGACCTTTGTTTGTCAGAGTCAGGTAGAGCTCATGCTGGTTAAGAAGTGACTTCGTTATTAACTATCTCCATAACTTTGATCATTTTTATTAATGTGTAACATTCGTTTTTGTTTTTATCTGTTGCACTGAAATAAGGCTACTTGCTTCATAGAACTTTTTCATGATAAAAATAGATAATTTGTATAAAAATACAAAATATACACCTATGAGTTTATAAACATAAGCAATTAATCTATTATATAGGACATGTTTATGTGTATATCTGCTTGAGCAATAATATATAACATATTTTTCTGTATGCTACTCACTTATGGAAATACAATAGAAAGAAATGCTAATATTTAATCAAAGATTTTCTAAATCACAGACAATTACTTAGGAAGATGTCACTATCTGAGATTAGGGTCAAGTCTTTAAAGATACTTCACAGCTGTTTGTATAAATTTTAAATTTCTTTTGCTAAGTCCTTTCCTCAAAGTCCAGGATGTATGGTACATCACGCAGCCTGGAGTGTGGAAGACAGTGTAATAATGGATCAGATTTGCTATAGGGGTGGAGTAGGGATCAGCTATGGACGAGAAAGGGTGTTGATGGGAAATTCATCTCCACTGTCCCTTGTTTGCTTCTCCCCTCCATGTACATCTGAGTCCTACAGCAATGACTGTCACGGAGGCAGAAAGCGATGGCCTGCCTCGCCTCATGGGCTTTCACATGTCTACCTCAGACTCCTGTTCTTCTGGATTCAGCTATTCTGGTCTTCACTAGATCCATAACAATTTCCTTTCCTCTTTGTGTAATTCTGCTGTCCCAGTACCAAGTCATTCTAAAGGCCTGACACATACAGCATGGAAAGGGGATGAAGTGGAGATTGGTGAAGACAGCATGCATCCTTTGTAAGCCTAGGGATTTCTTAAAGAGACTTTGTTGCAGAGTCATCTCAACCAGACTTTGGACAAAATGGACGTCAGTCAACAGCTGATCTGAAAACGAGAGCTGGGCTGGTGTTAGCCTGTGTCTTACCTCCAATTGCGTCAAGATGAAGTTTCTGTGTATCTTCGCCTTAAGCTGTTATATTTTGGTGGTGGTGGTTTGCTTTTAAAGAATGGTATTTGGCCTCCTTGCTCCACAGACTTGGGGACAAAAGACCATGAGTATCCTAAAATAAGAGTTGAATTCTGAATGCTGTCTTCTTCCAATTGCTGTGGCTGCATTGCTAATTAGGTATGTTTAGCTGACATCTATAAAGCAATTCCAATATGAGCCTAAATATTTTTGCCTTACTGTTTCACACATGCCCATTCTGTAACTTTTTCCATTTTCATATTCAGTGGATGAGCTTTAGGAGACTGAATGATTTGTCCAGGAGTATGGAGCCCATGCCTATCCAAACCAAGACTAGATCTTACCCCTCTGGTTCCAAGTGTATCACACATTGATAGGCACACTTTGGCATGTGTTTAATAAGTTTTTATGAAATGGATACCTTTCTGATGACATTGGTTTTTTTTTTTTTTTTTATTTTCCAGAGGAGTCCTTTCAAGGGTCTCAATGTTCTGCAGGTGAGCTGTAAGAAGTTCTATTTAAATTTAAATCCTCTGCCAATTTCCTTCCCCAAATTGCCTTCCATTAGAACCACAGAATTAGCATTTAAGGATGAAGTATTCCCTGGGATTGAAACTGGTCATGACTGGGAGACGGAAATGCCAACTGTGAACTGACCCTCCTAAAAGGAGATGGGAATTTTGTGAACAGCTGATGTATGCAGACAATTTCAAGTTTGTATTTTAGCCAGTTATTGAAGCAGTTTTGCAAATTAATTTGTTTTTGAGTTTCACTGAGAAGTATAGTTAAATAGGGTTATGTTAGGATGACATTCAGCTACAATAAATGGTACTCCCCGAGGGGTGAGTTATACTGCCATATGGAGATGGTCACTCCAGGAGTGGGATGGAGGCCTGCATGCCACCAGGACCCATCCTACTGTTAAATGTACTGCCACAGTGTCCCTACAGTGTGTCCCTTGTATTCTTGTCGAAGATGGCTGTGAGTAAGTCCAGCATCCTTTCAAGTTATGGCATGGAAGAAAGGATGATTTGAACTTTACCATGCTTTTAGTAAACTGCCCGGGAGTCTCATGTGCTCCATTGTGGTGATATTTGTATACTTAATAAAATAAATCTGGAATATCAGAGAGAGGACACAAACCACAGTCACCTCTCACCCAGCCAACTTCTCAGGCTGAACAGGGTAAGTATAATCTTCACGGTCCTCAGCCTGACTGCTTGCTCAGACAGAATGGCTGAATTTCTGCCTTCTCCTGTTGTATATTTCTTTCCCCACCCAGCTGTTTCACTTCCTGGGTCAACTCTGTATTATAATTCTAGAGTTAGGATTAAAGGTGTGAGCTACTACTGTTTGGTTGTTAGGCTTTGAACTCACAGAAATCCAGAAAGATCTTTGTCTTGTGAGTGATGAATTAAAGGCACAGGTCACTACCACTCTCTGACCTTCATGACTTGACTGTGGGTGATTCTGTCTTCTGATATTCCAAACTAATTTTTATTAAATATGCAATATGTCACCACATCCCATGGCTTTTTATCTCACAGTCAGCTGAATAAATTCCTCAGGAAGCTGGAAATTGTTGTCTGAAGTGAAGGTGACACTATGTCTGTTGAAAACATAAGTCTTCCTTTTAATGTGAGATGGAGTTTGGAACAGATCACTGCAGGTCAGGAGGAATAGCAAACTCATTCTGACAGCTACTTTTCTTTTGTAGTATACAAAGAAATAAAGTCTAGTTTTGTGGTCCCCAAAACCATGATAGATAGGCTCCTGTGTAGACAGAGGCAACATGCTCACCATCTTATTATGTGGTCCCAAAGACTATGCATGCATCAGCCCCTGGGCAGACAGGCAGCATGCACTCTGCCTTAGCTTGTTTTATGTCCCCATGATAAATTCCATGATCCAAAGCAATTTGGGGAGGAAAGGCTCATTTCTGCTTACACCTTCAGTCAATCAGGAAGGGAAGTAAGGGCAGGAACCTGGAGGCAGGATCTGAAGTAGAGGCTACAGAGAAATGCTGCTTACTGGCTTGCTCCTTCTGGCCTCACTAGCTTGCTTTGTTATACAAGCCAGGACCGCCAGCCCAATGGTGGTACCTCCTACATCAATCATGAATCAAGACAATACCCTACAGGCCAACTGGATAGAGGCATTTCTCAGTTGAAGTTCCTGTTTTCCAGATGACCCTCGTTTGTGTTGAGATGACAAAGCAAACAAATGATAACAAAGCACATATACATTGTATGCTTAATAACTGCCGCTACTGGGCAGTGGGAGTTACATTTTTTTTTACAATAATGTTTGGTCAAATCCATGATCATAGGTGCTGACTGTGGCAGTGAAGGATGCTTGTTAAAGACAGTGGTCATTCCTTAGTAAGTAGCTAAAATTCTGTTTTCTCAGGCATTTTAGTTGGAGGTATTAGCTTGAAGGGCCTGGCACACACACACACTAATTTATTGAGACTATTTTTGAACTGTTACAGTTAAAACTGAGGTCCCAGGCTAGCTATACCTAACACCAATCCATGATCTTTCTTCCTCTTCCTAGACCATCTCCAAGCACAGACTAAGAACCAAACTTGGAACACAGGTCCTTGGGGAGGCAGTTACCACAACTGTCGCTGACGAGACTTATCTTTCTACTTCGAATGAAGTCTCCCAGATTGTAGTCTGTGTTTTCTCAGATTCTATGACAATAAACTTTGCAATTATTTTTAATTTGATCTGATCTTATCTTTGACAGAACTCATTCAATTTTCAGCCTATCTATTGGTATAATAAAAAATTTATTTTCCGCAATGTGAATGAGAACTTGCTTCCTTTGTCTGAAATCCACCTCTGCCAAGCTTCAGGAGACTCATGCTCAATGTACCCACTATTCTGAACCACGGTAAGACTTAAGCTTCTAGTTTCTTAGGGACAAGTCATGCCAGACCCCTCTCTGACACCTCTCCTATTCATGGTTGCTATTGGCATTCTCCTTGCAACTGAGGACACATGCTTTGTTTGTTTAAAATGTCCCTTTGCCTCGTGGCTTCTTCATCACTGCTTCTGCTCTGCCTCTAGCACATTTCTTTAGCCTGACCATGCCCCAGTGATATAGAAACTAGAGGTCATAGCATAACCAGGGTGAACACACTTTTACCACTTGGCATTTACTAATTTTTCTTGTCTTGGCTCAACAGTAACTATGTGATGTTTCATCTCCCTGGGCTTCAGCTAACTTCATTGGAAAATTAATGAGCTTGGACCTGATGGTTTCCACAATCTCTTCCAGCCCAGGAGAAGTCAACAATCCTGAGACTGTCCTGACATCGGAGCTGATAAAAATGTTTTGGGAGATCCCATTCTTCTAACTACATAGTAGTGAATAGACAGGACTGGTCCTGAAAATGACACAGAGGCTTCAGTCGTCCTTTAAAAACCACCACTGGCAACCCCATCATCTAACCCCTTGTAGCCCTAAAGGTTCCACATGGTCTGTGTTGCTCAAGAGTAAAAAGAGGGACTGAAGAGGAGCGGGAAGAACACTTCTTCTTCCAGGTGTCCTGAGTTCGATTCCAAGTAACCATGTGGGGTGACTCACAACCACCTAAAACTCTAGCTCCTAGGGACCCAACACCCTCTTCTGTCCTTAAACATCTCCACACACATGGCACACACAACACACAGCACACACTTATGCAATCATACCTACACACATACATAAAAATTGAAGTAAATCTTTTTTTTTAAAAAAAGAATTATTTTATGATTTGTCTTAGTCAATTCTCAATTAGCTAAACCAGGTTAGTAGAATGGCATGAGCAGCGATAACAATGAATTAAAAACCACTCATACTTAAAGTCTGTGAGGGTGCACATTCTCTGGAGCACTGATTTCTGCATAATGATTTTTTCCTTCTATCTCAAAATTTACACTTTTACATTTTCCAGTGAGCCACACACTATCACATCACCCTATGCTAGTGCTGGAGGAAACTGACGGAGAAACAGTAAAAGGTAACTTCAAGGCAGATAATTGAAGCATACGTCTGCTTGCTACCTTTCTTTATCAAGAAGGAGCTGTAGTAGTTTATAAAAACTACATACCATATCAAATAATTGAGAATTTAGCATATGCCGGTCAATCCAAGTCTCATGCTGGGACAATTTAAACACCCAGGTTAGTGTATATGTCTTTGGGAAGTTTGTAACTCAATGAAATAGACTGTTACCATGCACAAAACTTTTGCAAATAAGAATAAGAGCTCCCCTGCCATGTCAATAAATCAGCCTGGATCCTGTGTGAGAGGCCAACAACAGCTGATGGAATACAGGTTCCTGGAAGTGCTTTATACCATCGAAAAGAGCCAGATTGTACTTTAACAGCCTTGTTATCCTAATGAAATCACCCTGCTTCTCCATCTTTGCTCCAGACACCACCAAGGTTGGGCAAAGGAAGCCCCATCTCCCCGAATGCCTCTAAACACCAAATTTGGATGACAGATTAATGATGAGATCTGCCTCCCCATTAATTTATTTGCAGGAGACACCTGTGCCAATAACCTCGTTAGGGTTTGGAGCATGTCCCTAGAAAGGCATGCCTTCCCCCTCTCCGAATTGGCTCCCCATAATTCTTAATTACTTTCTGTTGCCTGATGGGGAAAAGGCACATGACATGGGAAATTTTATAGGATCTAATCATTAACCAATTCCATTCTTGAGTGGAGTTAGAGTATCCGAGAAAATGGTCTGTCTCAATCCCCCTAGCTACTTTCAAAATCATTGGCCAAAGAAATTTTCCACATGCATTTTCTGCTTGAGAGCCATTCTGTCTAAGAGCAAAGGCTCCCAGAGCCCTTGCCTTGTGCTGTTCACAACCTAGCATTCAGGATCAGTCCATCTCCCAGGACTGCATGAGCAGGTTACTGGTATGTTCTCATTTTTCAGATGACACTGAGACATGAATGTCGCTTATCCAGGGGTCAAAGCCAGTTCGTCTGACTTCTTAGCCCACACTCTACTCCCTACAGAAGAGAGACTCTGGAAGAGAGAGCAAGAAAGGCCCATTTTAGTCTTCTTTGTTTTGGGTACTTTGTCAAGACTTTTGGGGTCATAAAGGGAAGAGGAGGGATTGTGGGAAAAATCACAAAACCAAATGGTCAGTGGGGCAGCCGAAGACTCCACTGCAGCAAGGGATGGGCACTTGTGTGTTCAGTTCTTGTCCTCCAGTTCCCATGATGGGCTCTACACTCATGATGGGCTGTGCAGTGGAGTCATCTAGGAAGCTCTGAGAAGCCCCTTCCCTGTGTGTGTGTGTGTGTGTGTGTGTGTGTGTGTGTGTGTAACAGTAATTATAGAAGATGTGGCCATGGATTCAGGAGGAAGGAGCTGGAGTGGAGAGAGGGTTTATATGATATAAACACAGGGTATTCAAGTATAAAATTCTCAAAAATTAAAAAGAAGTGGCTGCAAGCTTTATGTATAATGTGCAGGCCCTGGATTTTTCTTGTCTTGTCCCAACTTTAAAAATATTCCTTGCCTATTAACTTCAGATCCAATTTTTTTCATCTAATTTCAAATTATTTTTGTTATCTCCTCTTAATCTTTGCTGGACCATTCCTACTCCTTAGGAGATGAATAAAATCAGCAGGGGTTTTGTTTACAGAGATACTGAAATCTTCTGTGTGGGTTTTTATAGCTGTCTAGGAATGAGGGTGGGGTTGGACACTAATGCTGTCTGTCCTCTTACCTCTGGGATTTACATTTCAATCCAGCGTGTGATTAAAAGCGCTTCTCAATCACCCAATTATCACTGCCCTTATTATACAGTGTGACCTGCTCTAATTTGTGTCAAAATCCTTTAAGAAGTTTTTTATCAATTTTATAATGGCCTGCTTGTGAAACTCTTATTAGATTGCTCTCTCACTCAGGTTCCATTTGAGTGCATCTGTGCTGATGGGTTGATGAGAAGATTTGGAATCATTTATTTCAACGTAAGGATGGAAGAATACCTAGTAGCTTACCCACTTCCAAAAGTAACTAGGAGTAGGTTTGGCCAGGTACTCAGCAGCTAAGGTTCTGTCTGACAAGACTGGTGAGCTGAGTTTGCTGCCTGGGCCCCACATGGTGGGAGGAGAGAACTAACTAACAGTACCCTTCTCCACCAATAAATAAATGAGTGAAAAGCCACCCAGGAACTGTCTCTGCACTTTGGCTCTCCCTCACCTCCTGCTTCTCTCCCCTTGTTTTGACTTTGACATGTTGCTCTTCCACATTCTTTTACACAGAAACTAACAAGTATCCACAATCTGTACTCACTTTTGTCTTCAGATTTGATCCAAACATTGATGCCAAGGAAATGTGCTGATGATAGATGATGAAAGATTCAAAATAAAATTAAAATGCTATGGAGGTAAGATTCAAAGATGAATGGAACAAACCAGGTACTATGATATGGTGAATTTGGGATCAGAAAGTTGGAATTCACAAAGCAAGAACCTCGACGCAAACCAACTTCATCCTGACAACCAGTGAATAGATCACAAGCATTAAGTATCCCTTTAGCCAAACCACACCTAGACATTTTGCTTTTCATATTGACATCACAACCTTTTTCTTTCTTGATGAAAGAAAAGCCATTCAAGTGTGGTGATAGTGTAGGACCACAGAAAATCATGTTCTACAGAGGAATACTGGGGAACGAGGAGACCTTCGGTTTGTAGAAGGCAGAATAGGAGCAGGGGCAACAGCTTTACTTTACCGCTACAAAAATACTGAGGCAATTGTCTTCTAAAGAGAAAAGGAATTTTTTGGCTTACTGCTTTGGTTTCAGTCAAATGATCAGGTACCTGCAGATGCTTTGGCCCTATGGCAGCATGTCACAGCAGGGGTGGGGGCATATCAATAAGACAAAGGTGTTCACCTAATGGCTGGAAAGAAAGGTGGGAAGAAAGACAAGGAGAGTAAAGTCCCATCATCTTGTTGGAGAGTACGTCCCTAGTAACCAGAAGACTTCCAGAAGGCCCTAGTTCTTAAAAACTATGCCAACTCCCAGCAGAACAATGCTTGGCCTTTGAGGGACATTCAGGATCCAAGCTAGGGTGGGGCATTTTGGGAAGTTGGAGCATAAAAGTTGTCTTTACACACTGAAGAATTAATGAGCAGAAGACAGGTTAGACTCAGTTTACTCTAATTGTAGAAGACAGAACTACGAACAAGAAGACATATGACTATGATCCTCTCTGTTTTGCGTGTGTGTGTGTGTGTGTGTGTGTGTGTGTGTGTGTGTGTGTGTGTGTAAGTGTGTGTGTGCCACATGTGAAGCCTGCCCATTGCAAGGGCCACAGCACAGGTGTGGAGATCAGAGGGCATAAGTGCTCTCCTTCTGGGGGTTAAACTCAGCAGAAGATCTTATGTGCAGGCTGGCACCTGCAGTTCTGAGAATGTTTCCTAAGGATCAGTACTCTGATTTGAAAGAAATACTCAGATAAAGATCACTTTCATATAAGTGTTATTTTCTACAAGCCACAACCATTACAAATGGGAGACAGAGCTGGGTGTGATGGCACATGCCTTTGATCCCAGCTCTTGGAAATCAGAGGCAGGAGGATCTCTGTGACTTTAATGCCATTCATCGTGGTCTATATAGTGAGTTCCAGGACAGCTGGGGCTACATAAATCCTATCTTTAAAAAAAAAGGTGTGGGGGGGGAGCGGGGGGCTTTTGTCGGGTTCCTTGGAGGAATAAGAGCCTTAGAACAAGAGAAGTCTAAACAATGGTGAAACACTAAGGCATGACTTTCAAAGCAAACTGCGCATGACAAAAGGCCAGGAGACTTTCTAAGAGTCTATGGCTCCATGAGTCTAGAAGAAGAATCTGCTGCTTTCAGTTCTCTGCTGTGTCTCAACACTGCAGGTCTTGCTACCTGCTGCCATGATCTTCCTGACCAGAACCCTTAGCCAGCAGGTGGAAGAGACACAGGCTACTGAGCATCTCATCCCTAAGACTCATTTCTGCTCACAGTACCTTGTGCTCAACTTCTACTCCTTATCCATAGTGTGTTTCTTTCTCTCTTTTTCTTCACATTGGTGCCATGGAAAATTCCAGAATACAAACTCAGTATCAGAAAATGTCAACATCACTTACCATAATATCAGTGTTAACATATAATATATAACTGACTTTTCAAAAGAGGAAATAAAACACAAGGTAAAAACTACCTCACTATAGCCCCACCTCAGAACCACAGTTACCTAACCCAGGGCACAAGCATCCATACCAATCATCATCTCCATGCTTCTCCATTGACTGTGTCAGCTGAGGTCAGAAAGATGACGTCACTCCTCCAGGTTCCACTTTTTTTTTTTTCACATTTCCACATCCGTGATTTTGTGAATGGCCTTTTCCTTTCCACAAAGCCAAATGCCAGCCATCATTTCACATTTGACTCAAGCTGCTTTCCTCGTGGGATTTTCGTGAATGATTCTGGAATCTGTTGATTTATCCATGTTTGAACTGGGATATTCAATATTTACATTCTCACCCCATCATGTAGCTTCACCAACTTCTCTTTTGAAATGTTGCTGCAGAGGGTGAGCCTGGGCCACCAGAGTGTAGAACATATTTATTGGCATTTGCCAGTGTTTTGACCTGGACTCCATATTCAGAAAAAAAAAAAAATGTTGCCTTCTGAGGACATTTTCTTCTGCTGAACATGACAATCTGACAGTGACATTTCCTGATAAATCCATGTGGAAAGATCTCAACTGCAGTTTTCTGAACTATTCATAGCATCAAAGAGCTCAGGGTGTTTGTATACTTACATATATGCTGTAGTTATGCCCAGACGTTCCTGCCTTCCAGAAAACTCTATCTCCAATTCTGTCCTTCCTCCTTTCTCACCACAGGCTGTAGAGGCTGATGAAGTCTAAGTTGTCAGAGCTGATTACTTGCTGGCACAACATTTACACCTTTGACAGAGCTGTCATATTGTTGTCCCCAAACCAAATGCACACATGCTGAATTTCCCTCCCACAAACTAAACTGAAGGGCAGTGCTTCATGTCTATACGCAAATCTATACTTAGAATGACTTGACCAGTGGGTATACACAATCAAAGACCTGGGAGAGGAAAACTCCTCATGTATAGTTGAATGGAGCCCTAACAAAATATTAAAAAAAAAAATCTCTCTCTAAAGAAGGATAATAATGGAAGATGGTAAAGGAAAGCCAAGGATCAGAGACTTTATTAATAACATGCAAGCATCCATAAATGAAGAAGATATTCTAAATAGAAAGTAAACATTATACAGTGTTATTTTCAGAGGCTCACAACAACTACTTCGTAAAAGGCCAAGATCCAAGAGAGAAACTTTACCAGTGGTAACTAATTTATAAAGATCAAACAACAAATTGAGAATGCACAGAAAGCTAAGGGGAGTTGAAGGAGGGTGGGTTCCAGCAATCCTGTCTCATATCTCAGTTTTAATTTATGTACAGTAGAAAAAAATTATGTGTAATGATTTTTATTGCAAATAGCTACAGGGCAAGCAATAGCTGCAAAATCTCATTGAAGAAAGATTTTATGTTGGGTGATTTTGGGAAGAGAATCTTCCCCCATACATCTGCTGTCCCTTGTCAACAGCAGTCCAGTTGTCGCTTTTGAATTCTGTTTGTATACAGGTAAGGCATGTGAGATAGTTAGGGAGGGGCAAAGAATCAGGTAGTATCTGTTGGCTTTTTCTCAGTGTGCAGATGGCTGGGAATAAAGATTATCTGGGAGCCCAGAAAGGGAAAGAATAAGGCAAACTCTACTACATGGGTATTCATACTTTTGCTTTTAGAAAATTGAATTAAAAGAGTGAAAAAATATTGGATTTAAAAAGTGACATAAAGATACTTTCTATAATTGTAAGAACATATCTTTTGTTTAATATGTGTGAAGAATCATGTGTATAAAAGATAGTTACTCCATATTAATAATTCTTAATATTGAGTAGATGGTAGAATTTTGGGTGATCTTTTATATTCTCTTAACCCAGTGGCTCTCAACCTTCCTAATGCTACAACCCTTAAATACAATTCTCATGTTGTGGTGACCCCAACCGTAAGGTTATTTTCACTGTTACTCCATAACTGTAATTTTGTTACTGTTATGAATCATAATGCGAGTATCTGTGTTTTCTGATAGTCTTAGGTGAACAGCCCCTGTGAAAAGGTCATTCAACCCCGATAGGGGTCATGATATACAAGTTGAGAGCCACTGTCTTAACCTTTATTAGCTGGATGGCTTTCATTCTTTGCTTTTAAACATGAACAAGTCCTGTGTATGTAACCAGAAGAAAACAGACATGACAAAACTGACTAGTTTTACTGTAAAGAGAGGAGACTATCTAATTCAAGATAAGATTGGCATGTTTTAATTTTTAATTTTTGGTTCTTCTTGAGAAAAATATCACTGACTTTTAACATATTCCATATCCAACTGATCATTTGTAACATCCAAATGTTTATCATGGTTTCATTTTTTTCCAAGTCAGAATCTTATTTCTATTTTTTTTCCTCTACAATTGTACATTGGGAACTGGGGATTGGGAGTTGCCTGATGCATATATCTCTTATGCATGCATCTCAATCGTTGCTCAAATAAGTCCATCAGAATAATTACCTCCATCTTTAATGTGAAAAATTAACACAGAATGAGAAAAGCAGGCTTCACCACACGCTCCTGCAATCTTGATGCTCTTTGTCACCATGGGCCCAGGATAAACAAAGCCAACCAAAGGCTGTGGACTAACACCTCTGAAACTGTGAGCTAAGCTAAACCTTTTTTTCCCTTTAAGAGTTCTCTTCAGGTATTTTGTCACTGCCATTGAAAGTCTGACAAATACAGTGCATATGTTCTGCAGTGAGCAATCCATGGTGATTATCTGCATGAGACTTTGATGCACTGAGATGTCACAACAGGCTCTGCAAGCTTTCTGTCTGGGATCTGCCTCTTCAAAGATGTTCTAGACTCAGCTCACACTAAAAATGAACAGCTAAGCTGAGAGAAGTTATCAATGGCACCACAGTAAAAAAAATTATAATTTTTCCAGGATTTAGACTATTTTTTTGTTATTTGTCTCAGTAGAAACATGATTTTTTCCCCCTCTCGTGCAAACCAAATAAAGAGATTGAAGAGTACCAGGTCACCAAGAAATGTAATGTCCTTTATTATTTAAGTGTAATTCAAATCTCTCTATCCAGCCTCAAGCATGTGCTCAAAGATAATTGACTGCACAGGAGACTCGCACGCTACCAATTGACAATCCTTAGGTCACAGAGCTACTGCCCATTTGTGTGTTGTGGCTCAGTTTTGTTTTCTCTCAAGGATAATAAACATACTGATGATGTGGGGGGAGAAAGTTAGGGGCTGGAATTAGACATCGAACATGTCTAGTCCTGAAGATTTCTGTTCATGCTGTGCAATATCAGAATATAAGTTGCCTTGCTTCTGTGAGGTATTTCTCCAGCCAGCCCAACCCCCAAATCTGGCTCAGAACCCCCCACCTCTTTCCCCAAAGTCCAAGGCCCATGCTCATCACCTGGAGTGAAAGCTGACAGGAATGCACAGAGGCAGGGAGCAGGGATACATGCCGGCATTGTCATGCATGACTGACCAGCAGCCATCAAGGGCAATTAAACACGGAGAACTCGGGATCTTTCTGGACAGGTCCAAGCTCCCTGGCGCCCCTGTGATTAGATGTTTTCTACTGTTCCCCGAAGTCATCATGTGACATATTCTGATTCTTTTGCTCTTTTCTCGTTCCCTTTGTGCAGTACTGGGGTGCAATCATCCAGCACAGACTTCATTTTGGATGACTTTATTTCCACTAGAATTTTGACCAGTTGCAAGGAGAACCAAATCAGAAGTGTTTCCAAATTTGCAGAGAGTCATTTCTCAAGTGTGTGGATGTGAGCTTAGCATGTTCACTAAGCTGCGAGGACTTTGCTGTTATTCCCTTTTCTTTGAGATGATTTACATCCTGAATTGGATCATGTAATTTGTCTTCTTTAGAACTGGGCTGTGTACAAGAGACCTGAACAAATTAGTTCTGAGCTGTGCATTGGAAGTGTCTTCGGTCACTTAATTCACATGAAGTTTGAGATAGTTCAGGTTGCCGGGCTTCTTAAAGTGGCTTGTATGTCAAGGACAGTATTATATGTATGTAATTGGCCCTGGAGCAGAAAGAACTGGATCACTTTAATAGAGTGAGATAGGAAATTTGAAACCTGGGTGAAGAAGAATTGAAGCAAAGAGCCAGACTCTCCTGTTTGTTTGACATGGGGTTTTGTTCTGTCTCCCAGGCTGGTCTTGAACACAAAATCCTTCAGCCTTGCTCTAAACATGAATGAAAACAGAGGGTGGAGATAGTCTTGGACTTCTGCTGTCTCTGAGCTCTGCCAGAAGTCAAGCTGAACTCATTGTCCCCATCAACCCAAGTGTTCCTCCATTATCAGCCATCACAACAGTTAAAGAGCGTGTTCTATGTGCAACATATGAGGGTGTCAAGACGTCTGGACCAAGATGACAAATCCTTCCTCAGTCTGTATGTGTGTGTCAGAGATTGTGCAAGACATTAGCTAAAATGAAGACTGGACTTAAGTTAGAAGTGGCAAGGAGAGTTGCAAACAGTTTAAATCTACTAGCATTGGAAAGATGGGACCCAGAAAGTAAGACACTGAAATTTTACAAATCTAAAGGTAGCAGGTTGAGCAAAGCAAGACAGTTCTTTGTGCTGATGTATTGTATACAGAGAAACGGCTGCCTACTCTTTTCCATGCACCAATGTGAGAGGGAAGCAAAGCCTTATAGCTAAGATGTAACTGACAGGCCAGAGAAGAGGAGGGAGGAACAAGGGTTGGGAGGAAAGATTAGGGGGCTGGAGGAGGCCTGACTAACAAAGGGTGTCTGAAAGCAGCATCCAAAACCTGTAACCTGTGTGACCTGACTGCTGAAGATGTGAAGATGCCACACTCATTAATCACAGGACATGAAGAAATAAAAAAAAAACTTTTCTGTTGCTGGTTCTCATAGTGCTATTTGGGAAGGGGGGGGCGGCGAGTAAGTGCTGTCAATAGTGTCACCTACCTGTGAACCTTGTGAACTGCAGTAACGACCAAGTGGCAAGATATGATCATGGATGTAATAGTAACATAAACATCACAAAAGTAACCAACTGCTTTTGGATTGGATTGAAGGCCTACTCCACAGGAGTAATCATATTCCTGGCACTGCAAATCTGGCCCAAAACCCATGGCTTGAGAACTCTCAGGCCCCAGGGTTGAATCTACTACTATTACTTTGCTATAAGGATATAATATTAAAATGCTTTTTAAATTTCTATCCCTATATCTGTAGATTAATGCAGCTCTGAGTCCTTACCAGACAAGTTTCTTTGTTTAGTGGATAAGAGTTAATACAGAGATTCACATATAAAGAACATATGTCTATGGAGAGCTCAGAAACAAAAGGAACCGCTTGATCATAGCCCCTCAAAGATTCAGGGACCATTACGGAAAGGGGAACTGAAAATTGTAAGAGCAGGGGTAGAGTGATTATCTGGTATGAACATAGTCCTGGTTCTATGCCTAACATTGCAAAAAAGGCAAATAGAAAGTAGATGCTGTGGACAAAGAGGCTTTTTTATGTTGATGCCAAGGATGGCAGAGTCAAACCATTTGAAAGGAAAACCACTCCTGTCTAGTTACAAGGGATCCCACTTTCTGCTAAGGAGAAGTCCCTGCAGGTGTGTCAGCTGTGGGGCTCATGAGCTGTATCCTTAATATGTGAAGAGCTGTGTTTAGTCACCCCAGAGAAGGGAGACAGACAGCAGAGCAGATACATGCTGACAAGCAGTTATGAGGAAGTTAGACAACCAAGTTGACTAGTCCTTGAGAAGAGGACCTTCAATTGGTATTTATTTCTGTGGAAGTCAAAATACACAAATTCTACTCTGGGTTTCGTCATTTGTTAAAAGGTAGTCTTGTACAAATGATTTCATTTCCTTTGATGGCAAGTAATTCTATTTATGAAATATATGTTCACAGTGTATTCCCTACCCACTTACGGCATGAACACACCATTCATTTATCCAACACATATTTATTGAGTGACAGAATTTAAAGCAGGAACTTGGAAATGTCAGTAAATAAAACAGACCAAGTCCAAGTCATAATTGTTGCGTGGATTGGGATTGGGTGGGCAAACACACAGGCAAATCAGATCAGTTAGCATAGTGTCACCAAAGCAATACGTGAGCAGATAAAGTGTTTGTGCTGTGTGTATATGTGTGTGCATTTGTCTGTGTATGTATGCATGCATGCATGCATGTATGTATGTATGTATGTATGTGTGTGTGCATATAGGTAAGTATAAGTATGAGTCTCTCTGTGTGAACATTCATGTATATGTGCACATGTATGTATATGTGTGTATATGTGAGATAGAAATTACTTTAATTACTATAATCATGGAGATATACTCTAAAAAGATAACATTTAAACCAAAACCTAAAATTGAGAAGGACCCTGTAATGTGCAGAATAAACAAGAGAAAACATGTGAAGGATAGGGGACAGTATCAACAACTTTGTGTAGAGGAAGCTGAAATGCTGGGATGGGCTAATGAGGCCTCACAGTGGAAAGAACAGCTATACAGTGATAAACACCATTCCTGTATAATGGTTTATATTATTATTGCTTGAGTTGTTCTAGAAAGCAAGGGAAAAGAAATATCTTCTGTTTACAAGTTCTTAATGACATTATTGAAATCATTTCTGTCATGATAAATATGAACATTCCCATAAAACTTTCTTCTCAAAGAATTGTTTTTCATTTCTTTCATCCTTTATCAAAGCTTCATCACCTTCTTTAAGAATAAACATAGGAAATTGCCCTGAACTAATAACACATCGTCATCATCATCATCATCATCATTTCAATGTCATCTTCATCATTGCTACTGTTCATGTCATTGTTACTGTCTCCATTATTGTTCAGTGCTCTGGCATACCTTGTCTTTTATGATCTTCAAATACACTTTGCGCAGCAAACGATGCTAACACCATTCTAGCTTCTTTTCCAGATGAGACTAGAGGATACTCAGGAAGAGAAAGTGATATTTCATGAAGACAGAATTAGGCATGTCCCCAAACTGCAGCTCCAGATATGTGTTCAATCAGATTCATATCCAGCCCAATCCATGTCATTAGATCCGTGTCTAAATCAGATTCTTGTCTTGTATGTTCCCTGTCCAGCCAGATACATGTTCTTAGGTCCATGCTCAGTGTCCTTCAACCTAACTGTCAGCTTCTATTGATTAATTTAAATTATCTCCCACTAAAATACTTACAATGTAAACAAGCTACATGTTGAGCTTATGAAGAGGAGCCATCCTAAGCTAACTTTGAACTTCAAAGTCTGGCAGAAAACTTATCTGTGTTTGTTTGGTTGTCATTGTCTTCCTGTCCACATCCACTTTCCTCAGGTGGAGAATCTTCTCAGTTCTGGTTTTATCTTTATAACAAAGGAATTGCTAGGGACCAATGAGGAAATCTTTGGTGCCTTGATAATGCGTGGTTAAAATGATTGCTGTAGGAAGTTCCCATGAGCACCTGTTTCCAAGGCTGAGGTCATTGGGATGTTCTGAAGGGTAACACCTGAATAGAGCGCACATGTAGGACCTTCAACCTTACTCAGCAGAGGAAGTTCTTGGATGTTTTCACTATTTTGACCATCTCATCAAATCTCTTTCCAAAACACAGAATCATTCCAGAATGATGAACTAACCTGTAGGGAGATGGGGTGGGGGTGCTGGTTACAATTTAAGAAAGGAATGTGAAGGGCTTGGCATTACTTGTTAATTTTATAGTTATTTTGTAAGCAAATAACTCAGAGGCATTTGAAATGAGTTATTTATTTTGCTTCTGATGACCCCATCGCTGAACAAAAGCAAATGTACTATTAATTCTCATTTGCAACACTACTTTGATTTCCAATTCCATCTCAATTTACTTTTATGCTTTGTGGTGGTGTGTTTAGGATGTAGAGATGTTATAATGAAGGAGATTGCATTGTATCAAAACAAATGTGTGTGAGATCATTTTCTTTCCTCTTAGATTGTACCTGTCTTTTGGTAAAGTTTCCCTCAATCTTTAATATCACTAATCTGATGATGCCTATTCTTTTGGAAAGTGACCCACCCCTTCTCTTTTTTAAAGGACCTCTGAGTATTCCATTAACTGCTAGATTGGTTCCGCAATGTCTTCGTAATGGCTTTTTGCCTCCTGGGAGATTTCTCTCTATCTTATATCCTTAATTAATAAGTTCTTTACCAATTGCCACACAATAATAGAGTATTCTTTTAAGCTTAGAAAATGTGTTGTATTTGTTAACTCATACTAGGACCCTAGCCTAGAAAAATCTCAGTTGACGCTCCCAATAGAAATAACAGTGGATGTTCTAGTCTGAAGTTAAGAGTGTGTCACAATTGAGTACATGGCCTTCAGATGAGTATCGGCAGGCAAGAGAAAGACTGGTGTCAAATAACAGAGAGCCATGGGACAAAGGTTAAGAGTATCACTTCTAGAGAACTCAAGGAATGCTAAAAATTTACATAGGAGCCCACCAGCCTCTAGTCATGAAGCGTCTGAGAACAGAACTTCTCATTGGTCAGAAAGACGTAATCCAAAGCATCTTTCCCCATTGACATTGCATGACTCACTCATTCATTCCTCATATTTCATATATGTAAGCTTTAAATTGACAATGGGGAATAAGATACAGTTTTTTTACTTACAGAAAAATGTTTTTATATCCGCTTTATTTCAGAATGGCCTTATGAATAAGAGAGTATAGAGTGAGGAAATTACCAGCTGAACATTCTTCAGACGCTGTGTGGGAAAATTATACTGTACAAGGAAGACTGAGACACTAGACACTATAGTGTGATGGAATGTCAACCTAAAATTCTTCAGAAAATGAAGGCTATCCCAAATCGTAAAATAAAATGTCACCACACACTGAGGTGGAGGAACAAAGGTGATGGGAACTTGTTAAGTTTTAGAGAATTCTAAAATGTAGGAAATTAGTGGGGCTGAGGAATGGTTTCTTCTACCGACCAAGAAATAGAGCAAGATTACATTCTGATGTCAAATGCCAATTAATGGTAGCACAGCCTGCTGTTTCCTGTAGTCCAGATGTGTCCCTCTGTTCTTAACTGTTGCCAAACACACCTGCTTTCTTTTCGATCCTCTGTTAGTCCTTCCTTGTCTGTCGTCCAGACAGTTGAATGGGCTCTTCTTCTCCCAGAGCCCATTCACTTCTCCACTAGCTTCCCTGACTCTTCTGCTTCTATAAGAGCATGTTTGCTCTTGAACCCTATGACATTCAGGTCAGTGGGGCAATGAGTCTAACATCCCCTACACTGGTCTCCAACTTGCCTCTCTAGACTCCCATATTTTATTATGAATTATGAGCAATGGTCCAACTCGTTATTTCACAGAGCAGTATTCTCCAGGTGCTGGCTCTTCTTCACTCTGTCGCCATCCACCAAACATTCGTTTGGTGGTTGCTGAAACTATTTGTTTATATAAATATTATCTTTTTCTTTGCTCATTAATTTGAATGAATAAGAAACACAGTTTTATGAAATTGGTCAAAAGACTTTCATTTCTATAAAAATTACATCCATTTTCCAAAATTTGAATCAAATGCAAATTTGTATTTGATGTTGCCCTCCATGACAGTTTCCCTATGGTTAAAGTTCATTCTATCAACATATGTTTATTGGCCAAAGCTATAAATTCTGGACTTAAGTGATCGCTATAGCAGTAAAAACCATATTTGAGAGCATGTACTGATGCTCCACCATCATGGCGTCTTTGTCTTCCTTAACTCATTTCCTGAATATTTTATTATCTTCCAGATTAATTATACAATGTGTTTGTTTTATAATATTTTACATTAGTGATATTAATGACTTTTCATGCCTTCCCATTTAACCATCACATCCATCTTACTGCTATTCACATCATCTTCAATTTACAGATGACACAACTCAAAGATTGAGTCATTAGCTAACTTCTCTAAGGCCGTGTACATGGAAGGTAGAACATGTATCTGATAAGCACTTCATAAACTGAAGTTTTCATACAGACGATGACACCGTGAGGCTACCTGGTTTATTTTAGTGATTTTAAAAATACAAATTGTACTTATGTCATTTATGTCAAAGTAAAACCTAGGACTTAACCCCTAGGGACATCCAATACAACAACTTGGGATGGCTGAGCAACCCCCAAGAAGGAGGGGCTTCATTTAGTATTAGAATTACTTTTTAGGAGAGTTATAAAACTCCAGAGAGCTGTGGTAGCCTCAAACCAAGTAGTAAATAACATCAGCCATTTAGTTATGCACCTACCTGAGTATGAGGATGGAATCAGTAGGTCTCATGAGGTTTCTCATTCTCAAAGGTTCTGCTCTGGGCACCTTTGCTTCACTGCATTTGTGCTAACCTATAATCCATCTGTGGATAATTTGCAATGCTGAGCGGGCCCACTTGTCTTTGTGTTCTCATGGAAAAGCAAACTATCCTCAGGAAAACTCTACCTCAGCTATGGAGTACCACAGGTGCTGAAAACTGACAAAGCATGCAATGAAGGGCTAATCTGGGCACCGAAGAACATAATTCCCTGAGCTGGAGTTCAGACAGCAGACAAGGATTCATGTAGAAATAGGAAGATTTCTTCCTTATGGGAAGTCCCAAGCAAGCCTTTGGGACCAGAGGTGGTCAGTTTGGGCTCTGTGTTTCAATAAATACCTCAGGAACACAGTGGCATCTTGTGCTCAAGCCTAAATTCCAAATTCTCTTGAAGAAAACCCTTGCTTACCAGAACTTCAGCATTATAGGTAACTCTGAACAGTTGAGGTAGACGAAGGGATTTAAGGGTTATGAAATGCCAGAGTGTATGAGTGGAGAGAGGAGAGAGAGGGGGAGGAGGAGAATGAGGAGGGGGAGGAAGAGGGAGAAATGAAGGAGGGGGAGGGAAAGGGAGGGGGAGGAGGGGAGGGGAGGAGGGAGAGGAGAGCTGTTCTCAGCATTCCCTTAGTCCTAGCTCTTAGGTGGTTTTCTTCTCTATCTCTATCTCCTAGGTACTTTGAGCCCTGATGCTTAGTGATTTCCCACACATTGCTGCAATGAAGTCACTAGGCTGTAGGGGGAGCTCCAGCCTCCCTGGTGAATTCCAAAGACCTGGGAGCAGCTCCCAAATGCATTTAAAGAGGTGGCAGAGCCTCAAAGAACCACAGCTGTCCCCAGTCAGAAATGTCCCTCGGCACTGCTCTCCTCTATTGGAGAATTCCATTTCTCTCATGCTGTGGTAAAACAGCCTGAGATTTCTTAAGTGAAACTCAAAACAATTTAACAAGGAGTCAGCCACTAGGGATTAGGAAGAATGGGAAACAGAACTATTGTTTTAATTTCTGGTGTGGGGAGATGGGAAAGTTCTAGAGATGTGTAGTGGGAACAATGGTCTAACAAGATGAGTACATTCATCACCACTATGAGTGTGTAAACAAGGCAAAATGGCAGATTTTATGCTGTATGTCACCACAATTAGAAAACAAATCCTACCAAATTTTCAGCATGGAACTGAAGAAATTCAAAAGTCTAAATGTGTTGGTAGATTAAAATACTGAACTCTTAAAGTAAAGCTATGCTCTAATGCGGAACAAAGAAGCATGGGGACATCTTTGGAAGCATGTAGATCTGGTTGAACCTCTGTGGTCAAACATCCTGCAAACTCAGCCTGCCTATGATCAACATACCTATGTAAAGCTCTGCCCCAGGTCCCCAGCATGACCCTCTTTGTCCTAGTGTGCACACATGCCTGGCTTGTGCTTGATCTCTCAATCAGAATTCTGCCATAGTTCTCTTCCAGAGATTATAGATTGATTTACCATCAACAGACAGGGAGTGCCTGGTGTATAATATGTGCTCTACAAACATCTCTTTTCTATTTTCATTGTGTATGTGTGTGGGGGAGGGTACACATATGGGTGTATGCATGTTTGAGTGCGTGTGGACAGTTACATGTGTACGTTTACATCTACAAGCCCGAGAGTGGTGTTCAGAATCATCTTTAATTCATCTTCTGCCTTATTCAATGAGACAGGATCGCTGATATGGCTGGTCTCTCTAGGCAGCTAGCTCTGGCATTCCTCTGTCTCCATTTTTTAAGACTGAAACTACATGTGAGTCACCACACCCACATGCCACTTATGTGGACTCTGTGTCTGAGGTTCTAAATTTGCATTCATAAGCTTGTATGGCAAGAGATAAACCATTTCTTTAGCCCCTCTCTATACATTTAGAAGTCAGTTTCTTTCCTAAACCATAACACCATTAAACATTCTTTCTCATCCCCAACAAGGACACCAGAATGACTCCACTTCAGATGTGAACCAGATGATGCAAATAGAAATCAATTTCCTTTGTGATGTGGTCAGTAAGTAAAAAGCACGTGGGAAAATCAGGGCACAGAGCAGGACTATATAGCCAAGGACTATGGCTTTGAAAACCAAAGCATGTTTCACAGGTGACCGTCCAGCATATCCCCAGTTAACGTGGTGGCTTCACCCACTCTTGTATCCACTTAGGTTATTCTCACTGCCCAATAGAAGCATGGGTGTCAAAGGCCTTTGATGACAGAATTCTTACATCAGTAAATCTTGGGGCCACACAGCTAGCTCAGGCTTGGACGATGATGGAATTTCCCGAATACAGAAGACTCCTGTGATACCATCCTCTGCCCTTGACTCCCTCTGTGTTTCCCCAAGAAAAGGCATCCTGGCTCTGTTTCCAAGGTCTTTGTCCTGAAGGCAGCCCAGCACGATAGCTGACATGTGTGCCTGGCACAGAATCAGACCTGAAAGAGGGGCTGCTGAGACCTCCCTGAGAATGGGGATGAAGAGGAAATTCAAGAACATTCGTCCCTGTTCTGTCTACAGGGGCTTTTTTCTCTTGCTTCAAACTTTCTAGTTCACAAATTGACGAACCCAGTGACACCCCATCCCACTCCACCCTGCTGACCCAGACAGGGTTTCTGTAGGCTACTTGGTAGTTCTAGAGAACATGAGCCTAAACATGAAGGAGCCTGGGGTACAGTAAAGAACATGAGTTCCACTTCTGCCTGGTGCTCATTTGCCTTTTGGCTTTCAGTGGGTCATTTAAAAAGAATATCTTTTGTTCACTTATTTCATTTATTTGCTTTGTTATAGTGTCTCACAATGTAGCCCAGGCTAGCCTGGAATTTACTATCTTCCTGCCTCAGTTTCCTAAGCATTGAGATGAAAGGCTTGTGTTGCTATGCCCAGGACAGAGTAAACATTTCATGTGTGTTCTGCTCTTGCCATCACTGTTCGGTTTTATTTATTTTTTCTTGAGACAAAGTCTCATGCTGTAGGCCAGGCTAGGCTCAACTGTTTAGAAATTCTCTTTCCTTATCCTCCCTCCTGAATGGCAGAGTGACAGTTGTATGCTATCATGCTGGGCTTGAATGTTGTTTTATAGTCAGATAACGTATGTGGACAATTGTTGGGATCACAGTGAGAAGATTTTGTCAGTCATTTTAGAAAACTTCTGAGGAAAATGCCTACCATAGTGCCTGGGGATTATTCTCCTTTGACTCCCAGCAGTGTCAAAACTTTGGGAATTATCCACCATAAATATGCAGGGGCTGGTCTCTAGACATTGCTTCCTCACCTCATCTCAAGCTGTGATGTTGCTATCAAAGCCTCACATGACTGCAGACGGAGCATTTAGTTCCTCTAAGCTCAGAGTTAAATCCCATCTCTTCCTACTGAGCTCTCTGCCAGCAAAGCCCATTGGCTGGGCTGAAGCACTCAGGGGACAGCCAGTGGTCTGCTGGCTGCTCCAAGAAGTCTTCATCTCCTGTCCACTTGCTGCCTGAGGAGTGAATTTTTCCTGTCAGGTCAGTTATGTCTTGGTGCCACAACCCTGACTACATCTGACGTTGCTACACAATTGAGGTTGCTTCCACAGTGGTGTCACCACACTCACAGGCTCTGAAAATTATCCAAGGGGCAGGCGGATGGTGCTTCGAGGCTGAGCAGAACTTCTAGCCTTCTGCACACCCAAGTCTCTGCTGACATCCAAGTACCCTCACCATGTGCTTAATCAAAAAGACAAAGTTTGGAGCTGATGAGATGATGGCTCAGTGGTTACATCTGACGACCTAAGTTTGACTTCCCAGACTCACAAGGTAGAGAGAAGCAATTCTGGTAATTAATCCTCTGACTTCCACATGGGCAGAATGGCATGCCCCAATCCCATAAAGATAGAATTAAAAATAAGAGAAGAGACAGTATATTAGTCTACTAAATAAATAATCTCCTCAAGTCAGATTCAATGGCTCATGTCTGTACTCCTAGCAGTGGGAAGGCTGAGGCAGGAGGATTGTTGAGAGTTGGAAGCCAGCCTGTGTCACAGAATGAGTTTCCAGGCCAGCCTAGACATAAGATCCTCAAATATTTAAAACCCACATGTAAGTTTGTGATTTGAGTTTTGAAAAGTCTTTGGATTGTTTATTGTTGGTAATGCCTAATTGTGTATTTTCTGCGTTTTGATTTGTTTCTCACATTTCCAGGGAAGTCCAGGGAAACAGGCACCATGCTATACTTTGTTCTTGGTGAACCCAGAGTTTAGGGTGGTATATTGATTATGGCCACACACAGTAATGTTTGGAGAGAGAAAAGTCCTCAGATGTCTACATTTTATAGAGTCTTTAAGGGTTAGAGCTTCCCAAAGCATGTTCTCCATCGTTTTATCCAGCTTTCCTCTGCATTAGATCTAAGCATTGGATGGAGAAGGGGGAAGGAGGTTTCTAAGCTTTCATGGGCGTGTTTTCAGCAGAGAGTACCCTGGTTTGCCACTTCTACCAGTTCTGTTCCATTCTTTTCTGTGTCTCTGGGGCTTGAGTCATCCCTGATATGAGGTAGAACCAACACATAGCTCCAGGGAGTGCAGTTTATCACTCACCAAACTTCATGAGCTCTCCAGTCACAATACAGTGAACCAAAACATGGAGGGTTTACCTGACCTGTTACTGTGTCAGCTACTTTTTGAAATAATTATTGTGACAAAATTCCAGGCTAAGGTAACTTAAGAAAGAGAGGGTTTAGTTTGGGCCATAGTTTGAGAAGACAGTCTATCATGATGGGAAGGCAGGAAGGCAGGAGTGTGAGGAGGCTCACCACATTACATCTGCAGTCAGGAGCGGGGAAGGTCTATGTGAGTCGCTTTCTCCTTTTATTCAGATCAGGCCTCAGTCTACATAATGTTGTCATCTACACCAAGGAGGGCAGACTCCCCATCTCAAATATCTACTCTGGATGCTGCCTCACAGATGTGCTCAGAGGATAACTTAAAGCTCCATCGAGCAGACAGTCTGTGTTAACTGTCACCCCACCCATGCCTTTCACAGGACTTTTCTTCTGGGTTAAAACACAGCCCTCACATGTCCGCCACAGAAAGCAACATATAATCTGCATGCTATCACTCCACAGCACAGCGAGCCCTCTTGATGGATGTCCTCAAACTTCTTCCTCATAGCACTCTTGGCCTAACCTAGTGCCTGCCAAGACAGGAATCCTACATGCTTGATGGAGGGAAAAGAAAAAGAGGGTACGGTGGAGCCTCTGCACACAGCCCTTCAGTGTGCAGAAACTTTGAATCTTCTGGTGTTCCAGATTCTACTGACACAAGAAGAATTAAGGATAATTAAAAAGATGGGGTATGTTTGCAAGAGCATCATTCCGGTCTGTCCTCACCACACATTGTGTTCAACAAGGAGAAAGACGGCACAGGAAAGGGCCAAAGAAACGAAATGTGCAAACAGAGAAGGGAATTAAGATAAATGAGGCTCTCTCCTGGCGCGAAGGCCTGTGCTCTAAATGTTGTTGTTTATTATGAATGTTGAATGTATCAACTGCATTATCCAACTTTCAAAATGAATAATTTACAGTGGGCTTTCTGCACAGGGTTTGAACGTAGCAGTGTGATACTGGAAAAGAGGCCCCAGAATGGCTCTCAGGCTGCTTAGTGGAGGAGGTAGAGTGTATTTTCAATGTGAGTCAGCGGACCCTGACTATGAAGCTTCCAGAAGTCAGAAAGCCCCCACCGGGCATCCCTTGGAAGTTAGAAACTCAGTCAAAATTATACTTTTGCAGCTCTCTACATAGTACATGGTCAGAACAAATTCTGAAATCTGTTTGGGCTTTAATTGCTTTATCTAGAAAATGGAGCTAAAGCCCTGGCTGGTTTGAGGGGATTAAGAAGCCACTGATGTAAACACTGTAAGAAGGAAGAGGGGGGTGATGATCACTATAAACAGTAGTTCTGTGTTTAGGATTTCAATAACTGACCTCATATACCCTGGCTGCTGTATGTTCTGTCCAGGTGTGCAGGCTGATGTGACCCCAGGCTGGACCCTCTGAAATCATGAGCCAATATGAATCTTTAAATAGATCCAGTTAGGTATGTGTAATAATACACACTGTTATTCTATGAGAAACCCACAATACTTCATATAGCTACAGAAAAATTTAGTACACATAAAGTGAATTTTTAAAAGTTTTTTAAGTGCTTTAATTTTGTTAATAACTTATGTTTTGTGTGGAGAGATACATGTATATAATATGTGTGTGTGAGTGTGTGTGTGTGTGTGTGGTATATGCACAAGTATATGTGCAGAGGCCAGAGCAGAATATTGGTGCCTGGATCTATCACTCTCCTCCTTATTACTCTGAGACAGTGTCTCTCACTGAACCTGGGACATCTTGGCTTAGGCTGGCAGGACAGCAAGCCCCGCCTATTCTCCTGTCTTTGTCCCCACCATGCTGGGCTATTGGAGTGTACAGCTGGGTCTGGCTAGGTTGAAACTAAGGTTCTCATGCTTAAGCATCGGACATTTTTACATAGTAAACCATCTTCCCAAGCCCATCCTGATACCTTTAATTTACAAATGTGTAATAGGATTAAATAATCAAACTGCATTTCAAGCTTAACATCACATGCATGGAAACACTGGTGTATGTGAAAAGCCAGGAAACTTAACTTAAACTTTATCAGGAGGAAAACATTCATGCAAAATAAAAGTTGAGGAGCTTGGAATGTAGCTCAGTTGGTAAAGTGCTTACCTAGCATGCATTAAGCCCTTGGTTTGATGCCTGGCATGACATAAGCTGTGCATGGTGGCACATGCCTGTAATCCCAGCATGGGGATGAAGGCAGGAGAATCAGTAGTTCAGAGGCATGCCTGGCTACGTAGTGAGCTGCCTAACCCTGTGTAAAGAGACAAAACATTGCAGTAATGAAAAACAGTATTCTTAATAGATCTGTTCAATGGAGATCTAAATATCAGCAAAAAAAAAAAATCTCAATAGCATTATACAACCAGGACTCCCATTTAATCTTCCCAGGTATTAAATTATTGAAAAATTATTGTGCATATGGATGAGTGTTTAACCTGCTTGTATATTTTGTGTACCAGGTGCTTGCATTGTCACTGGAGGCCAGAAGAGGGTGTCAGATCCCCTGGGACTGAAGTTACAGCCTGTAGTGAACCTCCTACAGGTGGATGTTGGGAATCTGAGCGGAGTCCTCTGAGTAGCAGCCAGTGCTTTTAGCAACTAAGCCATCTCTCTAGCCAGGAAGCAAATCCTTATTAGGAGACAGGAGATTGAAGTAAAGAAACTGTTAGTGTTTTAGACAACCCTTCTACTTCCGAGAAGCTAGGGTTCAGAATCAGAAGGTTCAAGGTCAACCTTTAGATGAATTCTAAGGGCAAAAACCAGCTTGCTGTGTCCCATGCAAAAGAATGACTGAGCTAACCCCTGTTAGCCTTCCTTTAATGTCATGTCCTCACCCCTCTCCATCTCTCCCTCTCTCTCTCTTCCTCCCTCTCTCTCTCCCCCCTCTCATGCATGTATATATCTATATGTGTGTATGTATATTATATATTATGTTATTATACATCTTGAAGAATTCCACCACCATTCTTAACAAAACTGTAAGCCCCCAGTTGTTGAAGCCCTCCATCAGTTTTGCTTATTTACTGATTTGTTTTGGAAACTTTTAATGAGAGTGGGGTGATGTGCAAAGCTGTACTCTAGTTGTGGTGGTGAATTTAAGAGTGCACATTTTTTAAATTTTTGTCTTCAAAGCAATTTTCAAAAATGAAAAGGTATAAAAAGAGATTTAAAACTGGGAACAAAGTGAGATGTGGGCAAAGGGCAGAAGCGCTGAGTAAGATCTAGGCAAAGTCTCGCTTCCAAATTGGAACCCTTGGCTCAGGCATGGACCAATTTTAACTGCTGTCTGAGTGTATGACTCAAGACAACTTTTACCAAAAAGTCTGGGGCAGACAGGCGGGATGGACTGCTTTTAAATCCACAAACCCCCATGTCTGGGCCATCAATCCAGGGTGTTGTTTCTTCCCAAGATATCTCAGACACAACCCTGTTGGCAAGCGGCTGCATATCTAAGTTGGAATCAAGGGCTGGTATGACTGCTATCTCCGGTGAGCTGCTTCTCACCTTTGCCCGCCTCTGTCTTTGAAGGCTGCCAGGCTCTCCTCAGCTGCTAATGGGGTGAAGATCTAAGGAAGCTTTCTTCTTACACTTCACCCTTCACTTCCTTGGGATATCTGAGTTCTGTGCCTCCTGAGCTGAGGGGGCAGGTCGGAAGAGACCAGGTTGATCTGCAAAGTTCCCTGTCTCTGAGAGTTACCCTTGCAATGCACTTTCCCCACGCCTGCTGAGCAGGCAGGAAAGTGAGCTCAAGGCTTTCATGCCTTCTTTACCATTCCTGCTTTTGAAAATTAGTGTATCATGGATGGTTTTCTTGTTTTTATTTTGACTCAAGAAAAACTTCCTTTCAGTGACATGAGTGACATCTTCAATGGTCCTAATAAAAACACACATAACATATCTTTCACCCAGCAATAGTGGACCATGAACTTGGAAGAATATAAAAAACAGGAAATAAATTGAGAGAAAGCTGGGAAGATGAGTCAGCGACGAAATAATTCACCATGCAAGTATGAACTTGGATTCCCTAGAAACCTACATAAAGGCCAGGTGAGTGTGGCAATTGGGTTATAATTCCTATGACAGGGGATTCTCCAATGCAAGTTGCCTACCAAGACTAGCCACATTAGTGAGCAATGGGTTTAATTGAGACCCTGACTCACTGAATGGGAGAAGGACTATGGAGAATGACTTCTGACATCAGTTTTGTGCCTCCGAACTTATATGCACCCTCCAATATGGAAACATGCATTAACACATATGTATACACACCCTGTATCGCTGCATGTGCACACATACGCACACACAGGCTCACATGTGTGTGCATACAAGCTCAAAGAAAAAGAATAAAAGCACAACAACGACAACATGAATCTAGAAGAATAAGAAGCATGGGAAGCATATCTTGTTCTTGAGGGAACTGGAGCAAGATCAAGGGCCAGTGAAAGATGGGTGTGGATGAGGGAATAGGAGAAATAGAACCACATGCACATCCACTGTGAACAGAGAAACATGCAGGAGACCAACTCTGTTTTGCATTGGCCTTGGCAGAGAGAATCAGAATAACTAATGCAGAATTACAACCATAATTAAAGTAGGCACTGTTTATTAAATGTTCTTCCTGACAAGAATGGTACTGGATCTTGCTAAGCATTGGCTCTGTTTCTCATTATAACCCTTCATTTAGCATCATTTATATCTCTTTCCCAAGCTGAGGCTTGGAGAGGTTGACTCACCTGTCCAGGGTCAACTTGAAAATGAGAGACAACATTTGAGCTCATGTCTTTCTTTGTGTTTACCATGCTTGAGAGTATGCCTTACCTATGCCTCATCTAATAATTTTTCTGGAGGTTGTAGTTCAAAGTTTCTGGCAAGGCCTGGCCCCAGTTCTGGACCCAACCACAGCTACTTAGTCTCAAGTAATCACACAAAGGCTTAGATTTATACATAATTAATTTATGTAAGTTTAATTAATTACTGTTTGGCTTATGGCTAAGGTATATTACTAACTAGCTCTTACAACTTAACTCAACACATTCTTATTAATCTGTCTTGCCATGTGCCTAGTGGCTTAGGTACTTCTACATCTTGCGTCTTTGGGCGGCAGCTTGCAGTATCTCCCCGACTCTACACTTCTCCATCTTTTATTTCTGCTTGGATTTCCTGCCCCCCTCCAAGCTGCCTTGCCATAGGCCAAAATGACCTCTTTATTAATAAATGCTAACAAAGTATATTCACAGCTTACAGAAAGACATCCCACATCAGAAAGTGACATTTGGAGGAGCCCAGCAGCATCACTGGACAGTAGTAAATCAGTTACCATGCCCCCTTTAAGCCTCAGGCATGTGAGGTCATGCCAGGCTAGAAGGATAAAAGAACTGAAAAGAACTTTGAAAGCCTCCTGTCATTTTGTTCATTCTCAGAGACCCGAGAAGTGAAGAACTCAGCTTCCACACTGCATGACTCAGGCCCTTCCTACTTTCCAGAATGATCTTTACCAATACCCACTATACTTTATTGACTATTTATTACCTAGGTTCTGCACAAAGTAAATTACATACCTTATTTCTTTGAGTAAGTGAATGTGCTATTGTTATTATTAGCCACATTTTATTGATTGGGAAAATAAGTCTTTGAGAGAACTTCCTCCTTGTTTGATGCTTAAAATAATAAAAATAAAATATTCAGTGAGTGACTATAAAATCTTCTGAATCTTTCAGACTTTTGCAAACTTAATACTTGCTTAACATCTACTCAGATCCCCTGTTACATGATGCCCCTTAGGACTCATGATCTTTTATAAATTTAAGATTTAAATGCAATTTTATAAAAACATAAACCTAACTCACCATTTGATTATACACTTCTAGAACCCTCTCCACCTCATGCCTTGCCTAGAAGGTGCATGCAGTCAGTGTTTGTCTAGAGTTTAAATTAAGCCCTTAGAAAGTGCTTCCCTTCCTAAAGCACAAGGTTTGGAATTTCAAATCTGTTTCATCAATTTATTCGCATGATAATTTCATGATTAGGTAATATATTGATGTCTTTGAAATGAGGAAATTAGGAACTTGGAGAGATGACCCAGTGGTTAATAGTACTTGCTGTTCTTGCTTCTGCAATTGAAAGCTGGTTTCAATTCCTAGCACATACAAGGCAGCTTCCAAGTGCCTGTTGACTTCAGTTCCAGAGAACCCAATGAGTTCATCTGACATCAGCAGGCACCAGGCATATTTCAGTACATGCTTACCTATGTTCTCAGGCCAAGTTCTTAGGGATGGACACTAGGGTTATTTTTTTAATTTTAAGTTGTATGGTAACTTTTTTGGGGGGGTGGTTGTTGGTGGTTATTTTTCCAGCCACAATAAAGGAAATATTTAAGCAGTCCTTGTAGATTGAGGCAGTAGGTATTTTGTTCCATGCATGCTGTCTGAAGAAGAACACAGATTTTAACTCTCCAGTGCCAATCAGTCAACACTGTAGATCTTCCAATAAGGATATCTTACTTGCAGAGAAGTTAAACTTCTGTTGGGACCTCTATTAGCAAACATAGAAAGAAATTTTCCTACAAATAAAGGTGTCTGTCTCAGCAGTAATAATGGTAGTGATGTGTGTGTGTGTGTGTGTGTGTGTGTGTGTGTGTGTTTGTGTTTGGTGAGGTCTAGCTGAAGAATCCATCTTACCACCAGTCTCAAAGGCATTCTTGCTGGTCCCCCATCAGTCAACACTGTCTTTGTTTATATATATAAAGACACCTCAGACCTCATCCACTTGGATTTCATTTTAGTATTAGACATGGTTGAGAAATCACACCCTGAACAAAGGGCTCAGCCCTGAGTGGACAAAGATAGACACATTTCTAATCCTCAAGTGACTAGTGGTCTGCTTGGGAGATAACTTTTGTACTTGTGAAGAGTGCAGATTGCAGGTTTGCTTTCAGTCATGTTTTCTTACAAACAGGTTGTCAATGTTCATGAATAACTTAGAAGTGCATGTTCTTGGATTATCCTCAGCCAGGGACACGATGTGTGGAGTCTGGAATCTGTTTGAGCAAGCTGCTAGATAACTCTTCTGTAGGTAGCATTTGAGGACAAAGCTGGTGACACTGGGGTTATAGTAGATGAGCAGGTATGGGCAGGTGACATGATATAAAAACATGTGTATGTCATGACATGCCAACTTTGTCAGAGGGGCACAACTGAGATGTCTTCACTCCGAGGATGAGTGGGAGCCAATTTCCATGGAAGAAAAAGAGAAAAATTTCCTGGAATTTTTTTTATTCTAGTGACAGCAAACAGATATACAAAAGCCTTCTACACAGTTTTCCTGCAGAAGTTCAGAGGAGCCCAATCACAGCTGGACAGTGTTTTGCTCTAGAATGATACCTCCTACCTTGGTAATGATCTACAGGTTTAGCCTTCCTGTTGCTGGACTGATACAGTGGGCCTTTTGGAGTATGTTTGGATCAAGTGGTATCGGAACTGTTTCTAATGTGGCCCCAAGCAATTCTACAGATGTGACACCTCTAAGAACTTTAAAGTACTTATTCATTTATTTTTCATCACTATCATCACCTTTTAAAACTGGGAAAGTAAGGCACAGAGAAGTTTAATAAACTGTTCAGTGTTACATAGCTGATGATCAGTCAGGTTAGTTTGAACTCAACCTTACTGGCTTGTTATATCCTTTATGGATATGAGACTCACGATATGACTTACTTTGGGAGGTAAAACATCAAAAGGCATTCAGGAATTTTCCACATGCTAAGTGTGAATCATCGACAACATACTTTTTCCTATAACTATGGGGAACAGATAAAGTCAGCGGCTCATCACTGCATCTTATGCATCTGCTCAGAGAAGTTGCCCCCAAGTTTGTCACTCCAAATGCCACCAGTTCACAGCTGACCTCTAGGCTTTGACAGAGTTAGTTCCTTCACATAAATAGGCCAGAGCTATGAGTCTAATGTTCCTGTGACTGTTAAAGCTAATAGTTGTCTTGTTTTTGAGGGAGGTTCTAGCTTTGGCTAGTTGAGGTTGGGAGACTGACCCTATCTGGAAGTGGCGCTGTCTTCTATGCTGGGCTCCTGGTTTGAAGGAAAAGAAGAAAGTGAGCTGATTCCAAGTTTTTCTCTCTGCTTCTTGATAGTAGATGAAATGTGACCAGCCACCAACCTGTTGCTATTCTTTCCTACCACGATGGACTGTGTACCCTTGAACTGTGAGCCAAAAGAAACCCCTTCCTTCCTGAAGTTGCTTTTTCCAAGTATCTTGTCACTTACAATTACTAAAGGCTTGTTATTTCCAAGCCCTTGAACATTTTTCTTAGACTCTTCTCATACAATAATTTTAATAACCATATAATGAAGATTAATAGCTAACTTTAGCAGAGATCTTAGGGTTTTTAAAACAATGAGCAACAGAGCTAAGTTCCATCTACAGTAAGTTCCTTGCTCTTTCCAACTTACTGTATTGCTAGATGTGTGCCTATCACAAACTTCCCCTTTCATTTCTCATCACTGCTAAGGACTCCAGCTCCAGGTTGATGGAATATAGGCGATCCTGGCAATCACGATACTAAATTCCCTAGCCTCACTTGCAACTACAAATGATCACGTGACACAATCAGAACTATGTTGGAATGATTATGTTCCTTCCACAAAAGATCTAACTGGTTGGCATGGTTCTGTCTTCCTAAATGGCTTTATCCTATCTTAGATGCTAGCATATGGCTGAGTCTGAAAAAGTAATCTTGGAAGAGTTAGAGAAAGCAGTCGGTGGAACTGGGGAAATATGAGCTCTACTATTATTAAGTTATTGGATCACAACCAGAAGCTGCTTGCTTCTTAAGTAAGAAAAATATGCTGCTGTAAGTCAGGACTTCCTAACGATCTGCCAAACACATTCTCATGTGATAAACATCATCACATCGCTAGACTCTACCATCCTGGCTCCTAGACTTGCTTCTATGCACCCCAATCAGATGCTGTCCCTTCTGGCCTACAATATGAAGAAGAAGTACAGATAATGGGTGAATATTGTGACTCATGGATGTGAAGAAAACAAACAGCTTGCTATTTTTGGCTTCATATCTGGCTTCACAAAGAAACTGTTTAGTTGAAGAAAACCCGGGTCTACTTTCTATAAATCTGTAAATATAAGAACTTAGACCATGCATCCAATTGCCATTGCATTTTCTTTTCTTTTCTTTTCTTTTAGATTAAATGAATTTTCCTGCAGTTAAGCAAATTCACCTTTTTTGATCTTCCATGATGAAGGCTATGTCTTCATCATGGAAGATCTCTCTCTCTGGCAAACCTGTGGGTTCTCAGAATAGGCCTTCTCATTCTTAAAATCAAAAATATGGATTTAGAAATAGCTTTGGAAGTCATGTAGGTCAATCTCACACTTTATATAAGTTAAAATTTAAATCAGGATATCTGTTCTTTAACAAATGCCTGGAAGGGAGATTTCACAGTTGTCTTTGGCAGAATTTGACCAAATTTGTAGCCAGTATTTTTCTACTTGGCCTAATTGAGCCACCTTAATTCAATTAAAAACATAAAAATAGAAAACAAAAAGGGAAAAAGAATCCAGAGTACGTAAAACATAAAAAAATAATGTTTTACGGACCTGCAAATAATAAGTAATTTCATCATTTTGGTTTTCTTTCCAAGATGGAACACAACCAAACAAGAATTTTAGTAGAATCGTCATTTTCCATCTTTCCATGTCCATTATTAGACTTAGATCACAGAGTGTGTAAGGCCTGGCCTCCCTCCCCTCTGTACATCATTTGAATGTCCTTCTTCCTTGCTCTATGACTCTGTCTCTTCCATCATACCCAAGCAGGGTAGGCAGATCTCTAATAGAGCCTTTAACCAGCTCCCCCTGCTCTCCTGGAGAGAGAGAGAGAGAGAGAGAGGTGTTCCTACCGAGACCCCAAACACCCCTCATGGCTGCCACATCTTGCTTGGCCTCTCAGTCTTTTCCCTTTAAGGAATTTCTTTATATCTGGAGAATCTTCAGCTGTCTCTCTTCACATGTCTCTGAGATAAGCTTGTCTTTCAAGGATGTATGGAACATATGGCACATAATGCTTTGATTTATTGGCCCATGGGACAAAAAAATGATTTCTAATATTAATAGTGTCCATTAATGTACGCATTAAAATGCCTTGTGTGTGTGGCACCTTGTCTCAAGAACAATGAAATTTTTCCATTTGTTTCCTGAAGATACTGATATGATTTATGTAACATTGAACAATGTTATTCTTTCCAAGTAAATGTAAATAAAAATATAGAAAAAAGAAAATATTTCTGATTTATTAAACAACACAAGTGGCAGGTCTCACTTAGAAATATTTTGTTGGCTCAAATTGAAAACCTCAGACTCCAAAGACAGATGTTGATTTTAACCATTTTCCAGTACTGAGTCTACAATATTTCAAATTAGTGATTCACTTACCTAGTGCTTTTGTCTTCAGTCCTATAATTAAAGATTGAATTTTCTTTAAGTATTTGCAATTCAACATATCTAAGCATGGATGGCAGATAAGCCTTTCTTTAGTATTGGCTCTTCACCTCCTGCTACAAACAAGCATTTAGCTTCTTTAAAATGTTCAGCTAGTGGGCTGGAGCGATGCCTCAGGCGGGTGCAGTGCTTGGTGGGCAAGTGTGAGAAAGGCCTGGTGCAGATCCATGGGAATCCATATCAATCCAGATGAGGCCTTGTGGTACAACCCCCGATTTCCTATGGTGACATGAGAGAAGAAAAAAAGAGGATCCACGGAAGCTAAAGGGCCAACTGGTCTGCTGTCTACAGAGGAAGTCAACACAGATGCCATTTCTTTAGAATCGGATGGAAACTAAGAAAGATATTCAGGTTTGTCTTCTGATCTCTACACTTGTCCTATGGCATGAACACACCTACACACACACACACACACACACACACACACACACACACACACACAGACAGAGAGAGAGAGAGAGAGAGAGAGAGAGAGAGAGAGAGAGAGAGAGAGACTCAGAAAAGCAACTGCATTTATTAGATACATCTTTGAATAACTTGCAGTGTGGCAACTGTTAGTTGCGTCTGACGGATAGGAGCATTCTTGTGTGTGTGTCAGATAACCCCGACTTTAGTCCTCTGCAGATCCACATTACATCACAACAAAGTATTGGTAGCAATTTCTCCCACACCACAGAGGTAAGAATCAAACATATGAATTTAATAAAATGACAGGGGCATTCTAACTAGTGTCTGGTTGTTTAAGGAAAGGAACTTCCCATTTCTGCTTTTCAAGATGTGTTGCCTCTGGTTTCTGCAGATTCTGGTTTCTGGATTCTGTAGAGAATGAGTATCTTACTTCCAGCTACCTACCATGTTATTCAGAAGAAGTGCCTCCACATTTGCTCCCCTCTCATCTTATTTTTCTGTTTCTGCTTCAATCTGACTGGGCTGGCTGCTTCATTTTCTCCTTGCTGTGGTTTGAGTGGTGGAATGTCTCACACGGGGTCAGAGAGATGGCTCTGTGGGTAAAGGGATTTGCATGTAGGCCTGATAACCCTTTCATCTGGATCCCACAGGAAGGCAGGGAGAGAATCCACTCCAAACATTTGTGCTTTGACCTTTCCTCTGTACACACACCCCCACCAAATAAGTAAGTAAGTAAATAAATAAATATTTGCTATATACCTCAGACTCATGTGTTCTTGATCCTGAGCTGGTAGCAGTTTGGGGGAAGCTATAGACCCTCTGAGAGCTGAAGTCTCACAGAGGAGGTAAGTCTCTGAGGAAGGAGAAGTAGCCGTTTATAAGGTTTATAATCCAATCTAGATTCCTGTCTAATTTCTCCTCTGATTTCCTCGGATGTGAGCAATCACTTCAGGGTCAGTTGGAAGCTCAACTGAA
The DNA here is from genome assembly GCA_004025045.1 of Sigmodon hispidus. Taxonomy (NCBI): domain Eukaryota; kingdom Metazoa; phylum Chordata; class Mammalia; order Rodentia; family Cricetidae; genus Sigmodon; species Sigmodon hispidus. The sequence goes on from PVIH01000599.1 coordinate 294,252, forward strand.
GCCACTCTGAGGCCTGTATCTTCCCTACCATGACTGACTGCACCTTCACACTGTGAGATATGAGCCAGATTGTATCCACTTTTCCTAAGTTTCAAATCGTTAGATGGTAGGTCACTGCAACAAAGAAAGTACCTGATAGACTCCTCCCTTTGAAAATATTTAAGCTAAACTGTCCCATCTCAAGAATTACCTGACAGATCTGTATGGGTTTGAACAAGGCTGGAAGTATGAGAAAATGCTGACTTTCCTTCATAAACCATTACTCATTACACACTTACAAATATCAAAGGCCCCTGAACCACTCGGCAAAGTTTTCCTAGACTACAAAGGGCCGAGGGAAGGATCCATGCAGAGTAAACCAACCCTTGAGTTTCACTTTGCCAAAATTGGCCTGTCTTGTCCCCTCCAATCAAGCAGCCTTTCACATTTCCTCACTGGAGATTCTATCTCTACAGCTTTAAGGTGCCCTAGGGGACTGAAGAAGCATGATCCTGTCAGCATGCCTCACCATCTCCAACAAGCATTCAAATAGGAAGCCAGGATTTCAGGAGAATTCCCCTCCTCTGTACATCTCCCTAAAAGGAGTCTGTGGGAAATGACTAGCACATGCTTCTCACTTTTCCTAGTTTACAAAAGCTTGGGACTGGGTGTGTAAACTGTGCGCTTTGCATGGACAAAGTGTGGGTGTGCTGGTGTGTGTCCATAATCCTGGCACTTGGGAGGTTAGAGGACTATGAGATTAAAGTTATCCATCCTCAGTTCCATAGAGAGTTCATGGCCAGCCTGGGCTACCTAAGATCCTGCTACCCAATCAAAACTAAGCTAATTAGAATGTAATGATTATTAATAATAGTTTAATATATTTATTTAATATAATTATTTAATAAGTTAATTAGCATATGACTACAAGTAATAGACACAGATTTTAATTGAGTTGTACATTATTAAATATTATTAAGTGTTTTTGGATACTAGTTATCAATCGTGCTTTGCAAGTATTTTCTTTCTCCCAGCATGGAGCTACCTTTTTATTTTCTTAACAAGTTTTTCAATAGAGCAGAAGTTTTACCTTTTAAGTGGTCAATTTACATTTTTTCCTGTTGTAGATTATAATTTTGAATTTAGACTTTAAAATTCAATGCCATAACTAAAGTAACCTAGATTTCTCCCTATGTTATCATCTATTTTTATACTTTCATATTACATTATGTCTATCACTTAGAGTTAATTTTTTTAAAAATACCAGGTTGGTCTATGTTTACAATTTTTATAATAATAATAGTAAATAATATTTTACACGTGAATGCCCAGATTTTCCCATATCACCTATTATTTTTCTACTCTATTGCCTCTTCTCATTTGTCAAAGAAAAGATAATAAATCTTGCACAATTAAGAAAGCAACTGAATTCTCTATTTCAGATACAGATATTAAAGTTTACATTTATTATTGAGCAAAGCCAAATTGGAGGATGTGGGTAGAATCATGGCTCTGATATTATACAGTAAGTTGGATCACTTTTTACCCGTTACAGAAAGAGATGAACAGTAATGGACATTTTGTGGGCTGTCTTGAGGACATCACTCTAGGGAAAAAAATCAGAGTGTGTGTGCTGAGGTGAGAAAGACTGAGCGAACAGAGCTGGTATTGTATGAGATTGGCCACCGTTCTCAGGACCAGAGCGAGGGCTGAGAGAGCAAAGCAATACTGCCTAAGCAAGACCTGTCCTTTGAGGAAACACAAAACTAGGGAGCGGAAATTCCTCCAATATTCCACATCAATTACTCCAACTCACAAACACTTTAAATTTTTAATGGTAAGGGCTCAAAGATGGCTCAGTGGTTAAGAATATTAGCTGTTCTTCCAGAAAATCCAGGTTCAATTTTCAGTTTCCACATGGTGCTTCCCACTATCTGTAAGCCCATGGCTAGTATCTGACAGTCTCTTCTGGCTTCCATGGGTACAAACACACACACACACACACACACACACACACACACACACACACACACACACTAGGAGGAAGAGGAAGAGGAGAAGGAGGAGGAGGAAGAGAAGAGTTAAAAGTAGTCTCTAAAAGTAATTTGCTATGTGAGTATTTGTTATTTCTCAGAGATCATGTGTATTAAACCTCTTTAAAATCATGGATCTGAAGAGATAGCTCAACAGTTAAGAGTGTTAGCTGGTCTTGCAAGAGGACCCAAGTTTGGTCTCCAGCATCCATGCCAGGCTGCTCACAACCACCTGTCACTACAGTTTCACTTGACTCAATGTCATTGGCTTCCATAGGCACCTACACTCACATGCGCACACACAAACACACACACACACACACACACTAATAAATCTAAAAGAAATGTCTTATTAAAAATGTTGTCTCTTCCCACATGATGCACTACTTAAATTCTATTTCTTTGTTAAAGTAATTCACTATTTAATAATAAATTTTTAATTACAAAATATTCAAAGTGCAAAACCATAAAAAGCATATTAAAACTTTTATATCATCACTTAGAATTCAATATTCTCTCTTATGTGTGTATGCCAGCTTTTCTCATATAGTTTTAAAATTCATGTATCTTGACATTTTCTCTATTATGGAAATAGACTTTATAATATTACTTTAATCTTCATCACAGGTAAATATGTATATGTATGGGTCATAATATGTTAACTCAGTTTTTTATTGAACTATTTGATTGTTTATGAGATTTTATGTCACAAACAATACTACAATGAACAATTATATGCATAAGTCTGTATACAATTATTTCACCAACTCCTAAAGTTATAGCAAATAAACTACCTTCATTGAGATGTACCTGTACCTATTTTTTGACATTTGAAGCCCATTGTCAAAAAGTGCTCTTGCCCAAAACATTTTTTGTGAGTGGAATCTTCCAGCTTCTCAGTTTACTATCTGTGGGAATTGTCTATGTTCATGTGAGTCATATCAGCATCCTCAGGAGCATGGGGATCTATTGAGACTTTGCTGGAGTAATCATTGAGTTAACACAGAGAGTCACTGTGGTACAGGACTGGGTATCATGAGCACACAGGACTCTGCTTTTCTCTGAACTGAGCCGGTTACTCTGAATGAAATTACTTATAGGGAGAAAATTCCTTAAGCTCTGAAAAACCATTTACCTCGATCCTGACAGACGGCATAGCCTGTGCTGTGATAAGTGGCATCTGACACGCAGGAAGGAACATACCCTGAAAAAAAAGCTCATATCACTCACCAATCTTAAATTCCAGGAAACAGGGGCCTGTGTGAGATGAATATCTGCCTCTGCCATCCACAAACACCAGCTCTGTGAGGTCTGGCCTCATAATTAACCTAACTGAAGCACAGCATCAGCTTGAGCTAAACTTTGTTCCCATAAAGAACTCAGACACATTGCTTGTCTGCAGTTGTTTCCTAAAGATAAAAATTAAAGATAAATAAGCATCCTTTAATATATGGATATTTGAATTGTTAAAATGTGCTTAAAAGAGTTATATTTTTACACTTATATATACATGTCTACCAATGTTTTGGGACTGACTAAGAAGAATATTTATGCAATAGCTACTTAGGACATTTTGTTAAAGGGCTCAAAGAATAATATTGCTAAAAATCAAATATGTACCCATTCTTTCTATATCATTGCATCCCTACTATGTGCTAGCTTACATTTAAGAGATGTCAACTATAAAATAAATAATGTTTGCAGCACATTAAAGTCTTCCAGAATACATGTGAAATGCCTATTATAAGTATGTTGAGCAAATTATTAGTCAGAGAAACTGAATAAAAATCATAATAAGAGACAAGAATAGATATGATGCCTGAAATCTCAGCATTGAAGAGGAAGAAGCAGAAAGACCGAGAGCTTGAGGCTACCCTTGGCTACATAGCAAAATCCTGTCTGAATAATACAACAATAAGAAACATCTTCATATTTGCTAGTATGGTTATAATTTAAAATATGAATGCTTATTACTAAAGATAGGGAACCTGTAGATCATGGATAATGATATAAAGTGGTATGTGATGATTGGCTTTAATTGTCAACTTGATATAATCCATAATAACCTGGGGAAGAGAGTCTCATGTGGACTTGTTTGTAGAACACTGTCTTCATGGATGTGAAAACCCAGCCCACTATGGGCAACACCATTCCCTGGGCAGCAGACTTGAACTCTACAGCTAGAGAAATGGAGCTGAACACAAGCAAGGAGGTCACATACATTTTTTTTCTACTTTTGACAGTGGGTGGGATGTGGCTGGGTGCCTCAATTCCTGCTACCTCGATTTCTCCACAATAGTGGACTACAAACTAGAATTGTGGGCTAGAATAAGCATTTCCTCCCCTAAGTTGCTTTTTTGGGGGGTATTTTTAGCACAGCAACAGAATTGAAAACTAGTTCACTATGTAAAGTGGTTTGGACAATTTGACAGTTCCTAAAAATGCTAGAGAGTCACCATAAGGTCCAGTAGTTCCGCTTCCAAGTATACACACAAGAGAACTGGAAGCATATGTCCATACAGAGTGCACATATGGACTGTTCATGGAAGATTATTCTTAAGAACTAAAAAAATGGAAACAACCCTTGAAGATATCAACTGGTAGATAGGCAAACCTAATGCAGCATCCTGAAAAGTGGAAGGGTACTGGACATCAAAGAGTTGAAATGGGACAGTGAGGAAGCTCTGCAGGTAAAGGTACTTGCCTCAAACCTGACCTGAATTCATTTCCTGGAGCCAACACAATGGAAGAACACTGACTCCTAAAAGCTGTCCTCTGATTTCATACACGTGTCTTAGCATGAGTGTTCACACACACACACACACACACACACACACACACTAAATAAGTGCAAAAATCTAAATGCAGACAATCCCTATGATATGTGAAAGAAGCCCAAACTAAAAAGACATGTATTGGGAGTCTGTTATTGGAAGTGATCATAGTAGGTAGATTAGTATAACAGAAAGTCAAGTGTTTGTGGCCATGTACTGGCAAAGGGGAGAGGGAAGTAATGGTGTGGGGTAGGATTTTTGAAGAGAAAGAACACATATTACTAATACACAAACCCCACTAAATATGGCACTCTAAAAGAGTGAAATCTATGATTATTATATCTCAATAGTGATTTTTTTTTAGCAAAAGGTATGATCTCATGCTTATATCCAGAGGTAAGGTTGGTTACAGTAAAGATTTGAGTTCAGACATTGTGGTGCATGGCCATAAGCACTCTTGATACAGAACCAGGAGGATTTTGAGTTTGAGTCTATCTTAGGGTTCATAGAGAAATCCTGTTTTGAAACAGGTTGGCAGGAGTGCCACAAAGGCAGAGGGCCAGTGCCTAGAATATGTTGAATAAATATTTTTGAATGAATTGATTATTTTTAAAAATTATTTAATTTTAAAGTTTTAAAAAACTATCTCTCTTTCCAACTGCCAAGATAATTAGGGATGGGCCCAAACAACACTGACAATGAATATTCAGAAGCACCAAGACTGGCCTCACTCACTCACTATATTACAATCTTGTTGGCTTTCTCTACTATAAACATTTAGAACTTTCTTACTTAAAACTTTCTGATCATTCTCAAAGTATAGCTTTGCTGTTCTTCTTATTTTAGACAATGTCTGCAAGTTCCAGTCACAACAGCTAGATCAACTCAGAAATGGAGATGCTTTAAAAGAATAGTGTTGATAATCATGAAATCAGTTATTTTTAAAGTTGAAAATTTCCTAATTCGTTTGGAATAAAGTACTAGGTTCATTTACACTTTTATTGTTCTTTTATTTAACTTCAACAGATTTTTCTGAATTACAAGTAACATTTCTAAAATCTCCAACAAACACTTTTCCATCTCTAAATTTCAAAGCAAAAACATTTAAAGAAACTCAATATTTACAATACATTTAAATCCCTTCCTCTCCTGAGCTTCATAAATCAGCCCACAGCACAGTGAGCTTTATCAGAGACCAGGCTGGTCCTAGAGACTCCACCACTCCTCTCCTACTCCAAGCTCTATATTTTGGCCTACAGCTTTGGAAGAAGATTTTGGCTCTACCAGAGGCCAGGCTTGATCTAGGTATCCAAGTCCCCCCAAATCCCAAAAGAGACAGCCTACTTGACCTGAAGACTAACTAGCTTGACCAGAATCCTTGGCCACTTAGTCCAAAATAGCAGATAGGAAGCAAAAACAAAGGAACAAAACACCCACCCAACAAAGACAAATGTAAGAGTCATCACCTAGACCTATGATAATCCCGTATCCAGATGCCTAAATGCCAGAGTAAGAATACAATCCATAACAGAAAGGGCAGTATGGCATACCAGAGCCCAGCTATCCTATGATAACAAGACCCAAACATTCCAAAACAGCTGGAGCATAAGAAAATGACCTTAAAAATAACTCTATGAAGATGATAATGGTCTTAAAGAGAAAGTGAAAAAGAACTTTTAAAGAAATTAAAGGAAAGACAAGCAAAAATGGGAGAAAAATCAGTAAGTCCTTTAAAGAAAGCAAAAAAAAAACAAACCCCAATAAATAAGCAAACAGGTGAAATAAATAAATGTTCTGATTTCAAGATCTGAAAATGGAAAGAGAAGCAACAAAGAAAGCATACACTGAGGGATTTCTAGAAATGGAAAATCTGGGTAAGTGAACAGAAGCTACAGATTCAAGCAGCACTAACAGAATACAAGAGATGAAAGAAAGAATCTCAATTTTTGAAGATATGATTGAGGAAATGGATTCATCAGCAAAATGTTAAATCTAAAAATTTCTTAACATAACATATCCAGAAAATCTGAGACACCATGAAAAGACCAAACCTAAGAATAGTAGGAATAGAAGGAAAAGAATTTCAGTTCAAAGACCCAAAAAGTATATTCAAAAAATTATAGACAATAACTTTTCTAACCTAAAGAAGAACATACCTATAAAAGTACAAGAAGCTCACAGAACACCAAATAGATGGAATCAGAAAAAATCACCTTGCCACATAATAATCAAAACACTAAACATACAGAGTAAAGAAAAAATTTTAAAAACTGCAAATAAAAGAGGCTAAGTAACATATGAATGCAGACTTATTAGAATTACATCTGATTTCTCAATGAAGAATCAAAAGCTAGAAGAAACTGGACAGGTATCTTACAGACTCAAAGATCACAGATACCATCTGAGACTACTATATCTAGCAAGGCTTTCAATCACTATAGATGTAAAAAGTAATATATTTCATGACAAAGTCAAATTTAAACATTTATCTACAAATCTCGCCCTACAGAAGGTACTAGAAGGAAAACTCCAACACAAGGAAGTTAGCTACATCCACAAAAATGCAGACAATTGTTCATCTCCCACTAGCATAACCAAAATATAGGAAACTTTCTTTCTCTCTCTCTTACTCTCTCTCTCTTGAACACACAAACACACACACACACACACACAACATCTACTACTACTACCACAATCAACAAAAAATAACAGTAATTAACAATTACTGGTCATTAGTATCTCTCAATATCAGTGCACTCAATACACCAAAAAGAGAGATATAGGCTAATAGAACTGAGACTAAAACAAGATTCATTCTTCTGCTTCATACAAGAAACACACCTCAACATCAAAGACAGATATTACCTCTGAATAAAAAATTGGAAAAAAATTTCAGTCAAATAGACTAAGAAGCAAGCTGGTGGAACTATCCTAATATCTAACAAAATAGAATTCAAACCATAATTAATTAAAGAAGTAGAGGAGAACATTTCATACTAATTAAAAGAATATTCCATCAAGATGATGTCTCAGTTCTGAACATCTCTACCCCAAGTGAAATGGCACCCAACGCTTACAAAAGAAACATTACTAAAGCTTAAATCCCACATTAAACCCTACACAGAGACTTCAACATCTCACTCTTATCAATAAAAGGTCATCCAGACAGAAACTAAACAGAAAAATAACAGAACTAATAGATTCAAATGGACCTAACAGATATCTACAGACTATCCCACCCAAACACAAAAGAGTATACTCTTTTCTCAGCACCTCATAGAACCTTCTCCAAAATTGATCACATACTCAGTCACAGAGTACTCAACAGATTAAAAAAAAATAAAATAACCCTCTGTATCCTATTAGCTCACCATGGATTAAAGATGGAGTTCAACAAGAACAGAAACAACAGAAAGCCTATAAGCTCATGGAAACTGATCAACTTTCAACTGAATTGCCACTGAGTCAAGAAAAAAATAAAAATATAAAGAATTCAATGAAAATAAATACACAACATACCCAAACATATGGGACACAATAAAAGCAGTGCTAAGAGGAAAGTTCATAGCACTAAGTGCCTTCATAAAGAATTTGGAGAAACATCATACTAAAGACTTCACAGCACATACCTGGAAGGCATCCTGCCCCAAAGAAAAAGAGATTCCATAGTATACCTGTCAGAATGGCTAAGATCAAAAATACTGATGACAGTTTATGTTGGAGGGGATGTGGAGCAAGGAGAATACTCTTCCACTGCTGATGGGAGTGCAAACTTATGCAGCTACTTTGGAAGTTTCTCAGAAAAATGAGGATCAATCTACCTCAAGACCCAGTTATACTACTTTGAACATATACCCAGAGGATATACATTCATACCACAAGGATATTTGCTCCACTATGTTGATAGTAGTTTTATTTGCAATAGTTATAACCTGGAAACAACTTAGATGTCCCTCAACTAAAAAATGAACATGTGGTATATTTACACAATTAAGCATTACATAGACTAAAAACAATGACAGCAGGAAATTTGCTGTCAAATAGATGAAACTAAAAAAGATCATCCTGGGTAAGGTAACCCAGATTCAGGAAGACACACATGGTATGTTCTCACATTTATAAATAGATATTACCTGTAAAGTAAAGGATAACCATGGTAAAGTAAAGAATAATCTATAGACCCAGAAAGGCTATCTAACAAGAATGGCTCAAGGTCAGGGGCTGCTTAAATCTCCTTAGTAAGAAAAAATAGAAGTGATCTTGAGTGAACTCAGGGGTAGGTGCATATGGGAACCTAAGGGATCAAGTTAGGCAAGTGCATGGAGGGAAAAAGTATTGAAATAGATGACTGGAAAGGGAAGAATTTCTGGGTCAGATATAAACTTGGTGTAAGGGAAATTCCCAAGAATATACAAGAATGACCCCAGCTAAGACTCCTAGCAATAGCAGATACATAGCCTGATCTGGCCATATCCTGCAGCCAGGCAAGACTTCCAGTGGAGGGACTGGTACACCAACCCAGCCATGTAAACTTCAACCTATAGTCTGTCCTGCCCATGGGATGTGCTGGGGTAAAGGGGACACAGAGAGTAGTCCATCTCAGAGACCCATGTCTGGTGTGCCAGGACCTTGAGGCTAGATGGCCCAGAGACCTAGAATAAAATCAAATATGTTTGGAGAAAAATTGTTAGTGTAATGATGCCTAACAATATTTTGCTATACTTACAGATTAATTACTGTCCCAATTGACCTCCAAGAAGCTTCATCCAGTAAATGATGGAAATAGATGCAGAGCCTCACAGCCAAACATTAGGTTGAGCTTGGGGAATTCTGCTGAAGAGAGGAAGGAAGCATTGTATGAGTCAGAGGGGTCAAAGACATCACAAAACCCCCATAAAATTAATCTGGGCTCATAGGGGCTTACAGGAGCTCACAAAGACTGTACTGTCAACCAGGGAGCCTACATGGGCCCCACCTAGGCCCTCTACATACATATGACAGTTGTGTATCTTGGTCTACTTGTGGGATTCCTAACAGTGGGAGCAGGAGCTGATCCTAATGCTTTTAGTGGCTTTTGGTAACCTAGTCCTCATGCTGGGTTACCTTGACTAGCCTTATTACAAGGGGAAATGCTTAGTCTTACAGCAACTTAATATGCTGTGTTTTCTGGATATCCATTGGAAGCCTGTCCCTTTCTGAGCAGAAATGGAAGAGGAGGGGGGGGCTGATGGGATGTTGGGGAGATAATGAGAGGAGATTAAGGAGGGGAAACGGCAGGCAGGATGCAAAGTAAATACATTTAATTAATAAAGAGCTAAAATATAGTAAAATAATTTTTTTTAAAAAAGCATTTGGAGGCTGCGCTGTATTTCAGTGAGAGAGTACTTGCTTCATATACACCAAATTCTGAGTTGGATCCAGACTGGGTGTGAGTGTACAAACACACACACAAATACATAGAATGAAAGAGTAAGAGAGAGGGGGAGAAGGAAAGATGGAAGGAAGGAAAGAAAGAAGGAAGGAAAAAAGGAAAAGGGAGAGGGAGGAAGAGCATAATCTCAGTAAGGTTTCAGTTCTAGAAACATTCAGTTAAACCAGTGAAGGCAATTTAAACAAATTTGTTTATTGTAGGGAGCTGTGTTGTACCACGCCCTAAAGGTGGCACTGGTTTCCACCTTCCTGATGGGATGGTGAGTGCTCTCAGGAGTAAACAACTCCTTATTGGCTGTAGGCAAGGATGG
>PVIH01000599.1:304878-320738 GCA_004025045.1 Sigmodon hispidus
ACGTGGCTTACCGGGATTGGAGGCCCAGAGGGTATTTAGCCACGAGCGGACTCCCCCCCGGGGTCATTCGTAAGAGAGTGGTCATTTGTCATATGTCTGAGAGTGAGAGTGAGAGTGAGTGAGTGAGAGACAAGAAGATAATTAAAGGCCCGAATAAACTGCAAAGAGAAGGATCCGGCGTTGCATGTTCCTTGCTGGTGAGGCTGCGCGCGACAGTTTATATATATAATAAAGTTCTTTTTCCCGCATGTATCCCCTTGCTCTTCCTCCCTTCACTCTCCCAATCCCTCCTGGCTAGCCTTCAGCCTCCCTCCTCCCCATCCCCCCATCCCTTCTTCCAAAAGGGCAAGAAGTCCCAAAGTGAATCAGCTCAGCATCCACTCCAGGCAAATCCGATTTCCTCATCCTAATGTCAAGACAGGGCTAGGTGTTCCTCTGGAGAGAATGGGCTCCGAAGTGCCAGTCCACACATAGAAACACAGTCTGATCCCTCCCCTTGAGGCTCCACATACTGCCCATGTCAGTGGACAGTTGCCTATCCTTGGAGTGCCTAGTTCCTTTTCTTGAAGATTCCCCAGTGGCTGCTCTTGATTTAGTGAGTTCCCCAGAGCTCCAGCCAGCCTTCACTGTGGGAATTGTTTTTTTATATTTTATGTATATAAATGTTTGCTTCCTGTTTGTATATGCACCACACGCATGCAGTATCTGTGGAGGCCAGAAGAGGGCGCAGAATTCCCTGGAATTAGAATTACAGCTGTGTGTGAACTATCAAATGGATTCTGGGAACTGGACCCCTATTCTCTTCAAGGGCAGTAAGACTCTTAACTCTCCAGGCCTTGTCCATGGTATTTTAATAAAGTTGAGAACTACAAAGTTGACCTTTAAGAGAAACATCATAAATCTGCAAATACTTTTTCTGTTTTTGCAACCACTTCAGTTTAATGTGAAGATTTGGGAATAAGGCAGTCACAAAAAGCAGCCTGAATGTGAAGCCATTTTTCTTGGAGACATTACTAGTGGTATGTGAAGGGTAAGAAGAGAATAGAAAAGTATGTGAAGAGGTGTCTTGGTCACTGATCTATTGCTGTGAAGAGACACCATGACCACAGAAACACTAAAAAAAAAAAAAAAAAAAAAAAAAAAAAGCATTTAACTGGGCCTTATTTATACTTTCAAAAGTTGGTCCATCATCAGCATGGTGGCACACAGGCATACATGCTAGCTGAGATTTCTACACCCAGATCCTCCTGCAGCAGGAAGAGAGAGCTCCTGGGCCTGGCTTGTTTTAAAATCTCAAAGCCCATTCTTAGTGACACAGTTCTCTCAACAAGCCCACACCTACTCCAAGAGGCCACACCTCCTAATCCTTCTCAAATAGGGCCACTCCTTAATGGCCAATCATTCAAATATTTGAGCCTGTGAGGGCCATTCTTATTCTATTCAGGAGGTGAACAGATTTTCCCTTTCTGTTTAAAACTTTTGTGACTATCTCCTCTTGACTGACAAATGCCAATAGTAGTTAATAATGGCCAGGTCAACATGTCTCTGTTTTTATTCTTGCTTCTATGGACCATTATAAGAGTTATTGTTTTTATAATTTATTTAACTTTATTTTATCTGCATTGGTGTGAAGGTGTCAGATCTTCTGGAACAGGATTTAGAGACCATTGTCAGCTGCCATATGGGGGCTGGGAATTGAGCCCAGAGTCCTCTGGAAGAGCAGCCAGTGCTCCTAACCCCTGAGCCATCTCTCTAGCCCCAAGTTATTGTTTTTAAATCACTTACACACATGAAATTATTTTACTGCACTGGTATGCAGGAAATTACTGCAAGAGTAATAATGATTTGCTTCAAAATTTCATTTTGGTGTGTTTGAGGTTGAGCAAGTGCTCTGAACACACACACATACATGCACACACACCTATCAAAAGGTTTTTTTCTTTGAAACAAAAGGTCAATAATTTCTCATTTTTCCTGAAGACACAGATAATTCAATCTTATAGTGTATTTTATGTTTCCTTTAATGAACAGAAGATTACTTTTGTTTTAAAGACTTTCACTTGCTCCGTTGTACATTTTTCATCTAGTATGGGGAAAAATCAATTATTCCAAGAGTTAAGTTCTTTCCCTCAGCTCATTTAAGTAAATCCTACTAAGTTATCAACTCCAAAAAAAGTGTCGTGAGACACAGGGGCAAGGTATAAATTGCAGTTTAGGAAATGGCATTGATTTCCTACCTGTCAGGGGCTGCTAGATAGGAGACAAGGAAAACTCACTAATGTCTACTTGATATTTCCTCATTATTCTCTGGAACCCCCAGCTATGTTAGCTCAAGCAAAGTTAAGAGAAGAATGCTCCATTTGTAGTGATTATAACCCAAACAGAAGCTTATGGTTTATATGTACACAGTGATTTGCAATATATAAAACATTTTACATGAATGATATTATGTAATTACTAATACAGTGTTTCTTTCATGTTTCAGTTGTTGGGTATGAAAGAAAACATTGGTTTTGTAGCATAAATTAAATTGTTTTGAACATCTTATCTTATGTCGTGTCTGCACTTGATCAACATGTTTAATATACCCATATTCTTTCTAGTTCACAAAGCACTGACATTTGATTAGCTTTTCACCAAGTTGTCAAAATATATTATCAAAATGAAAAAAAACCAAGCTATATCTATCTATCTATCTATATTTCTCTGGGATAAAAACATATCTGAGCCAGGCATGCACCAACATGCCTTTAATCCTAGCACTTGGAAGGTAGTGACAGGAGGCAGGTAGCTATGAGTTTGAGCCAGCCTGGTCTACATAATGAATTTAGGCTAGTAGGTCTATATGGTAAGATTAAAAAAGTATGACTTTTAAAATATTTGTGTTTTGATTTCAAAGTGACAGGGCCAGTAACTATTTTGTATGTTATTTCTTTTAAGAGGCATGAAATAATAAAGACATATTACTTTGATTTTGGGGGTCTCTCCAAATCTCCCCTAGTCCTTATTTGGATTTAAAATAAGACGGTAGGCACAGAGTGAGGCTAAGGGACTACCAGGAAAATGTGGCTCCCTTTTGCAATAACAGTGGATTCGTAACATTCTTGCTCATCTTTAGAGGCCTAAGGACCACTACCTACTTCCCAGAACTCAAGAGGAGCTAGGTCAACCACAGTGCTACAGAAAGAAGGAAGGAGGGAAGGAAAGAGGGAGGAAGAAAAAAGGAAGAAAGGGAGAGGGGAGGATCTGCTTGATATAAATATTCAATGCATATTGAATTATACTGTATTTTTAATAACTATGTTATTGCTTTGACTTGAAACGAAACAAGAATATGCAACACACTCTTTAGAAGTAAATAAAGTCAACATTAGTTTCTATAGATTGGCTCTTATTTTTTTAAATCACTGGTATGAAAGTTGCTATATGATTGTGTGGTGGGAATGTTCTCTGTATACTGAAAATAAAGGAGCTGTTTTGGCCTATGTGGAGCACCACAGAAGTGGGTGGAGAATCAGAGGAGAGACAGGCAGAAGGAGGGCGAAGTTAGCCAGTCTCCATCCGACCCACCCCCTAAGAAGAGCCATGTAAATCCAGATGAGCTACGGGCCAGGCCACATGGCAGATAGAATACCAGAAATGGGTTGAATTAAGATGAAAGAGCTAGCTAGTAATGTGCTTGAGACATGGGCCAAACAGTATGAAATTAATATAAGCATCTGATTCATTTCTGTGGGGGAAAAAGCCACCGCGGGCAAGGTCCAAACTTCTGGCCCAACATGCTTGAGATGCAAGCACTGGATACTATAATAATCAGTAGAGAGAAGTAATACATGCCTGTCAGTAAGGAGAGAATAGAAAATAGGTTCCTGTCCCTTTCTTTCTTTTTAGTTTCTTCTGCCCCATCCTCTTCATCTTCCCTCCTTCTCCAGCCAACAGCAATTTTGCATCTTCCGGCAACCCCAACATGTTTCTTAGCTTTCTTCTTTTCTCTCTGTCTTCCCCTGTGTCATATTTTATCCTCATTTCTTCAAATACAACCTAATTGTGAGAGCATAGCGTCAGTATCTTCAAGTCAGAGAGTGATTTGACTTCACGGCTATAAATAGCAGATTCCTCAAACATGAATAATCTAGAATTAAGGGTTATTGTTTCTACAGAAGTTCATTTTCTTCTACCCAACACAAAAATATAATTTAGCATATTTCTGCTTTATTCCTTCCCAAAGATCAGGCCCAGTCACATCTGCATCACTGGTGTATATTAAGTCCACTTAAGTCTCTCAGACTCCGCTGTATGAAATGGACTTTGATATAGAACCTGTATCCCATCCATCCCCTGCTGCCATCCTCCGTTCACTCTGACCCCTTGAAGTATAAGAATGACAACTTTGCAGTGACTGTAATTCTACTAGGTCCGTCAAATATGGGTCAGTAAATCTGTGACTGCTGTTAAAATAAAGTCTAGGATATTAATCCAAACTCGAAAAGTCTTATTAGATATCACCCATGGTTTCAGGACCTATGCCACTCTGTGCCACGGATGTTCTACCTATTGTGGTCCATCTAAGTCCCCTCACAGCTCAGAACTTGGCCACTTCTCCTGGAGTTTACAGCTTCTCTTTCCTGTTCTCCTTCACAGCATCCATAGTCCTGCACATTTTACCCACAGTCTGCCCTTAAAGGAACAAGCTCTCAGATTCTTAAGTTTTATCCATCTCTGTTCTGTTTAACAATGACAGGAATAGTGTGCATTTGCTCCATATCTGTCTTAGACATTACTGTAGAATCAGTCACAGAGCCTGACAGACATGGTCAATAGTAAACGATTACTGCATGAGAACCATGCAGCCAGTATGAGCCTCCTTTAGCTGCTATAACAGATGATTGCTTCACCCTTGGTTACTTAAAGCAATAGAAATGTGTTATGTCATATTTTGGAGATGTGAAGGTCAAAACTGAGGTGTTAACAAACAACACATCCCTCCCTGTGCAGGTAAGGGGGGGAGAGAGAGAGAGAGAGAGAGAGAGAGAGAGAGAGAGAGAGAGAGAGAGAGAGAGAGAGAGAGAGAGATCTCGTTACCTCTTCCAATTTCTGGCCCTGTGCACCCGCTGGCTTGAGAGACACAATTTCAAGCGCAGCTTTCTCTCTATGAGTACCTGCTGTGCTCTCCCCTGTTAAATACCGCCATGATTGTATTTGTAGCACCTGCCAAGTCAATAATAATTTCATTCAGAGATCTTTAACAAAATACATGTGC
Organism: Sigmodon hispidus; assembly: GCA_004025045.1. NCBI lineage: Eukaryota > Metazoa > Chordata > Mammalia > Rodentia > Cricetidae > Sigmodon > Sigmodon hispidus. The sequence goes on from PVIH01000599.1 coordinate 310,139, forward strand.
AAATACTTGGTATTTTTTAAACCTGCATTTTAAAGTTCTGTGTGGGCATGAAGTGGGGGAAGGACATTATCTTCCTGACTGTAAAACTATCCTACGACACCTATTTCTTGCCGCCTGCCCCCTCACCAGCTAGAGTTCATTAGAAAAGCTGGCTCCATCATTAACATTTATAGCAGAAACTTTCTCAGCTGCTCAATTACATCTTAATTCCCAAGATCAAAATAACACCTTAGGGGGGAGAGTCCTCAGTGATTATTCTTATTGGTGAAACAGGGAATATCTTTCGAAAATAGTTATACTCTGGAGACTAGAGGGAACTAGTTAGCTCCCCAAGACTCAGCCTGTGTGTACCTCGGTGCTCTTCCAAACTTGAATGTGAGTGATATTGACCTCAATTCTTTGTATCTATGTGAAAACAGAGGTCTATAATTTTGAAATGTGAAATTATATAATCAACTGTGAGTAATTAAGTAGGTAAAAACCCTCACATGGCCCAACAACAAACACTATCACCAATAACTGTTCACTTGGTACAGGTGTTTTGGAACAATAGTCTACTACATGGGTCTTATTCAACTGATTCCAGAAACACAGGGTATCAAGTACCTGAGGCTAACTCTCTTCCCACTTTAACTCCCAAGAGATATATGGTGGTGGCTTTCATGTCTCTAATGGTTATATTTTTCATAATACTCTTGGCCTATATTTTCCTTGGTCCTTATCATACACCATTGCCAGTCAGGTGTAAGCATGAGATGAAGCTGTGACTACTGTGGGTAATCAGATGGTCCAATTTTTCCACTTTTTTCTTTTGTTTTGGTGGTGATATAGACAAATATAAATGGTCTGTAAAAATATCTCCCCAATGGAGAAGTTTACACATTCTGAGAAGGCAGTGTGTCTAGTCCTGGCAGAGGCTAGAAACCATGGAACTTGCCATCAAGGAGCTCAGGTTTCAGAAGGGAGACAGACATGTAAATAAATAATTACCATATAGAGGGAAAGCTTAGATAATAGAATGCTGGGTTTGGTTCAGAAATAGAACCCTAAGTCCTTCAAAATAATATCAAAAAGCAGCATGTTGGATATATTTGCACACTAACAGGGAAGGCTACCAGAGTATCAGAGAAGAATTTTGAAGGGTAAATGGGTATTTTCCAGACAATCAGTCTTGGTTGAGCATTTGGAGAAAAATGTAATGATGGACAGGTGTGCACGGGAAAAAGCATTGACAAGGCTTTTCTTGGCTTCTCTGAATTATCTGCAAATCCTAGGACAAAACATTAGTCTGATGGCCAGAGATCTGGCTCCAGATTTAGACAGGACAAACGTGAAGGCTTTCTGTGTCATCAAAAGCCCTTAGACTGAGACCAATCATATGGTTGGATCAGGGTCCCCCAAAAGTCCCTGTGCTAATGCCTCGATTGCCCACTTGTGGCATGTTCTGGGAGGTTGTATAATTATTTGGACAGTGGCCTGGTAGGAGGAAGTTACGTCATTGTGCATATACTCACACTGAGAACCATGGGAGCTTGCTTCCTTTCTCTTATCTTTGTAGCCATGGGGTGAATGGTTTTGCTCAGGCACTGATCTCACTATAACATGTTACTGCAGGTTCAATGCTGTGGTGTCAACAGCTTCTGAAGATGTGAGCCCAAATAAATCTTTTCTCTTTGTAAGTTGATTGTGTTGGATATTTCCAATAATGAAACCTAAGTCTTAAAACCAATGACTATAGTACACAAGGGATTACTGAACATACATAAAGCCTTGTCCTGGGTGTTGGTAGTGGTGGTAGGGGGCATATGGTCAAATGTTATTTAAATTTACTAATCTCATTCTTAGACTATTGAAATAACATTAGATAGGTCCCCAGAAACACAAAAATAGTTTATTATATTCCTACACATCAAAGAAAGTTTTATGTTCAACCCCAGCATAAAAGATTTCATAAGTACATAGAAAAGTGACATATTCTTAAGTATATCTCATCAGAACAAATGTGAAACAGCACCTAAAAATTGTGAAGTTACTGTTTTATTCAATTCTTTAATTTTTCTATTGAATTTCTGATTGCCTATAAAATATTTGCAATGAATATTAAATGTTTAATAAAAGTTAAAATAACATGTATTGATGACCTTTGGTATCAGTGGTTTTTTTTTTTCAAGAAAAGAACTTAAAATTTACATCTTTATAAAAAGTTTCTAATGATTAACCATATTGTTTTCCAGCAAATTGCACTCAAATACTGTCTCCCGATATTGGTATCAAAAAGAGATCAGCTTAAAAAAATAAGTGAGTGTAAACCAGAGCTCAGTCTCTCTGTCATGTATTTCTCTGGGATTCACAGAGGATTCTAATGTGCATCATTAAAACAGGAGCAAGGTGAAACAAATGCAACACATCTTTACATAGTTAAACACACATCCTTACATCATTAAACAAATGCAGCATAAACAAATGTAGCACAGTTAAAGTAATAGTCTGTAGCATAAACAAATGTAACACATCTTTACATTGTTAGTAATTTACACCTGCCCTCAGTGTCTGAATCTATCTGTAAGAACAGCAGTTGCTTCCACCGTTTCATGTCCTGTGGCTTTGGCTTTTGAACAACAGATCTAGTGAATCACCCATGGTAAGTACTCTAACAAGACACCTCAATATATATAATTAATTCATTCTTTCATTTCATTGGTTGGCTATCAGTGAATAATGCTAGATATAGATGGGAGTAGGAGAGGTTTAAGAAATTCTTTACATGGAGCAGGAATTGCTGAATGTAAACTAGAATGGGTAAATTTCATGGTATGAAGATTATGATTCCGTAAAGCTGTTAAAGAAAAAGGGAGAGGGGAAAAGGTGGAAGAGATTCAGATTAACAATGCCATGACTATAGTACAAAACTACAAAATATCATTACCTTATAAGATGCTGTGGCTGAAGCAGGTGTATCCAGTGATGAGGAAAGAGGCCCCACACATACACCCCTTCTCACATGCATACTCAGGTGTAGACACTTTAGGGCAAACACAGCCACTGGGGAGCATGTGATTTAAATTTTGTATAGTGTCTATTTATCCCTTCATTTGTTCACTTTGTAGGGATGGAGACTAGATCTAGGCCTTTCAATATGCTAGGCAGTTGCTTTATCACAGAACTACATCACTAACTCTATATAGGATTTTAAGGTTTTTATCTTTGTAAGCACAAGCACATGCATATTAGGGCACACGGTGGAGGTCAGAAGACACATTTGGATGTTGGTTCCCACCCTCCACATGTTTGGTGGAAGCAGACTACAGTGTGTAGTCCAGGGTAACTGTCCTAGCCTTCCAAGAATTCTGCTGTCTCTTCATTTTGGTAGAGGAGGAATGGGGTTATAGCTCTGCCCTCTCTTGAATCCTGCTGTACATATAAACTATGCACCCAGGCTCTGAAAATCCAACCTCAGGTACTTCTACTCTCCTGGCAAGCATTTACACCCTGAGCTATCTTCCAGCCCTGTGTACAATTCTTAAATAATACTTTTGGCATTTAGCTTTGTGTTTAAATGATATATGCTTCACTGTAAAATGAGGATATAAAGAAAGGCATTAATACTGACAGATCCATACTATTAGTGTTTGGTGGATGCACCCATTTTCTGAGACTAGGCATTGGCAAGCTGCAGTCTGTAGGCCCAGTGTTCAACTGCTGTTTTTAGGCAACTACAGAGATAAAGTTTTGTAGACTTCCAAAGAATTATTAATACCAAATAAAGATGAATATGTGGAAGAATATTTCAGCTGTCCTAGGAATGCTGAAATACTTCCTTTCTGGCCCTTTGCAAGAACTGTTTGCCCAACTTAACTGAAGATGATTTAGGCAAAGTTTGAAAAATAAAATTATGGCCATCTTTAAAAGCCGACCTTTAACAAAAGCAATGTAGGCATGCCCTCCTATCATTGCTAAAACCATGTTTTACTGAGCACATGAAATTCCTTTATAAGATCCAGGGGAAGGACTCAGTGAATCTCTCCCTGCTCATGGTCCCTCTGTTGCTAATTCTTGCTTACACAACTCTGAGGTTAGAAACCTCTGTGCTACAGTGACTCTGAGGTGCCTTTTTCTTTTCTAGAAAAAGAAAAACTTCAATATGTAATTGCTCGGTAAACTGGTGTCAAATATTTTTAAGCCTCCATATTCATACTCCATTGGAAGGCCTCTGCCCGTTTATCTTCTGGGGAAGTTAATGAGAACGCAGATCTCCAGGCCAATGCCTAGTTCAGTTTCCACAGGCACCATCATTACATTTTCCACGTGTGGCACTTATTATTTGTAATATAGTTGACATTTTGTTTACCAACTATCTTTATTCCTTAGTAAATTACTTTGAAAATAATTATTGAAAATTTTTACAAGTTGTAAAAATTATTCTTTCTGTATTTTTTCTATGTACAATTCAAACTGTGTTATACTTACTATAGATGTTTCTTTTTTCTAAGTTTCCTGTTTTTTTTTTTTTTTTTTTTTACTATGCCTCAGGACTGGATGTAGAATATCAATCTTTTAACTTATGGCATCTTCCTTTATTTAGTAGTTAGAAAGTTCTGCCAAGCAGATGACTTCATTCTAAAATTTAATTAGTAATAAATACATTTTAATATATATATGTATATATATGGAAAAGACACACAAGTTCCATTCAAGTCATTAACCTATTGTCTCAAACACTTTTAAAGGATAATACAAATAGTTTTTCCATAAATTTGAAAAATACTCATACATAAATATATTTCTCCATGCTCTCTTTCATATTCTTTCTATAGATAAGTTGTATAGCTGCTAATGAGCAGTACAATGGTAACTAAATTACCTTTGTGTGATCATTAAAAAATATGTTTGTTTTGATCAACTATAAAATCTTTCCATGGATTTTCTTTGCCCCTGTGATATAAAAACAGAATTGCTATTTAATAACATTCAACTTATCAGGACTACCCATCCATACAAATGTTTTATTCATGCCCCTTAACATGGACTTATATATTTTATGTGTAGGAAAAATCTTGTGTAGTTGTTTTTACAAAATTTAATTTGGGGTGTGTGTTTTTACTGATTTTTTTTAACTAATTATATGTACTTATTTTGCAGCATGCTACCTTGATTTATCAACTTTCATGCCATTCTAATTAGCTGTGGTTAGAGTTTCTGAATTTTCTAACTGCCTGGATATAATATTTTTAGTATTTCTGCATCACTTTTTTTTAACCTGCATTATCTCCTATTGCCTGGAAATTCCTGAACAAAATACAACAACAGAGACCGTGGTTTATTGTTTCACCTTCAATTCAGTCCCATAGAACCACTTCAAGTAAGAACAGCTGTCATTTTTGAACTCTTACATTTTGTCCACTATAAATTTTTTAAGACCACAATCAAAACAGTTCTTTGAGATGGATTCAATAATTGTCTTTACTTGATAGGAGTATAAACTGGTTGAAGGAGTTGACCAGCTTAAAATTCAAAAGACTTGAGTAAATCTTCTAGAAGCTGCTCCTCCCTTGTTATCTGTGGGATGGATGGGGAGGAATGGGTTTGTCCTCTGTTGGTTGGGGAGGGATGGGTTTGCCCTCCTCTGTTGGTTGGGGAGGGATGGATTTGCCCTCCACTGTTGGTTGGGGAGGGTTGGGTTTGCTCTCCTCTATCTAAGGCTGGTAGCCAAGCCCCCCAACCTCTTGTTCAATTGGTGGGGCTGTAATGCTGTATTACTGTGCAACTTCACTTGATCAAAATGAAAGGAACAGACTTGCTTCTTCTATGGCTCAAAATTCATTTTCCTTTTTCATCAGTAACAGAATCACCCATTTGTATTGCCATTGTTGTTCTGGCTGCTTTTGAGTTTTCCTCTCATGAGATTTAAAGCAAAATTCCATTTGTGCAATAAAGAAATTGCTGTATAAGAAATATCCTAGTGTACTACTGTCTCTAGAGCCTGTCTCCAGAACTGATAAGATTTCATGATACTTCGTTTAGTGTGGTAAATATATACTTCTTAATTCAACTCATTTTTTTTTTTTGCCTATTTCTCCAACATTGTTTACAGTACTGTGACAATGAGTCACTGGTGTGCTCTGTCCCTGTGGGGAAGACTGGAGTTTGCAAACCATGTTCCCTCTCAGTACGAGTTTGTCATGTGGCATTACAAGCTGTAATTGCCAGAGAAAATGTGCAAAGAGAAGTTGTGTTTATCATTTCACTTGTCAATTATCTGTAGGTCCTCAGCTAGGGGTAGGGTTTCATACCCACCTTCCTGCTTGATGCTGGGATTTTTTTTCTGGCCTGAACTAGTACAGGCTGTGAATACGCTATTACAACCATTGTGAATTCATGTTTGCAACTGCCCTGTCTTGTCCAGAAGACACTGTTTCCTGGTAGTCACCCACCACCTCTACCTCTTAGTATCTTTCGGCTTCCTATTTCATAATGATCTCGGAACCTTGGGTGGAGGGTTATGTTGTAGATGCTCCATTTAGAATGGAACATTACAGAGTCTCTTACTTTCTGTCCATTGATCTGCTGTAGGTCTCTGTGTTGATGACTACTGCAAATATAAGCTTCTCTTATGAAGTTTGGGAGTTTCACCAATCTATGATTAAAATAATAAGTCATTAGGAGTAAGTTTAATACAATATGCATTTAGAAGAACAGTAGTCATAGGTTCTCTGCTGGGGGGGGGTGTCTATGACCTGTCTAGACACACAGGTTCTTGGCCCTAGTATGTGAGATAGTTGGATCAATTTATCTACTAAGATGATGCTGTGGTTTAAAAGAAAATGATCCCATAGGGGGTGGCACTATTAGGAGATATGGCTTTGTTGGAATAGGTGTGGCTTCGTTAAAGAAACTGAGTCACTATTGGGGTGGGCTTTGAGTTCTCCTATGCTCAAGCTACGCTATATATAACAGTGTAGCATACAGTTCCCTTCTTTTTGCTTGTAGATAAACATGTAGAACTCTCAGCTCCTTCTCCAGCACCATGTCTGCATGCATGCTGTCATGTCCCACCATGATGATAATGGACTGAACCTCTGAACTGTAAGCCAGCTATAATTAAATGCTTTCTTTTAGAAGAGTTGCCATGGTCATGGTGTCTCTTCAAAGCAATAACTAACTAAGAACTGGGCAGTGGTGGAGCATACCTTTATTCCCAGCACTAGAGAAGCAGAGGCAGGCAGGTCTCTGTGAGTAGGAGGCCAGCCTGGTCTACAGAGCCAGTTAGAGGACAGCCAGGGCTACACAGAGAAACCCTGTCTCAAAAATGCCAGAAATAAATAAATAAAATAAAGAAATTCTAACTAAGACAGAAGTAATTTAGAGAAGAGTAAAACATCAATTTTATCTCTTAATGAATGAAACAAAAGATCTATAGATCTCAAGTGTTAGAACATTTAGTCCACGGTGCTGTGTGTTGTGTCTTTTCACATCAGCAGGAGTTACATGTGACAGAAGTTTTACCCTTGCTGTCAACCTCAGTGCTGAGGTTTCTTAAGCCAAGCCCCTACTGCATGCAGACTGTCTTCATGAACACAGGTGGAGACTGGCCCCAAAACTCCACAATATACTCTGCAGCTGACTTATATCCCAACCTTCTCCATCAATAGAGGGCACCACCTTTGGCTTCCTGCATTACTCTAACAATACAGTGTTTCTTCGACCTACGATGCTAAAGTTTCTCTTGGAAAGCCAACCACCACAAATTAATTCTGATGACTGATTCAACCAGTTGTGTCAGAAACACAAGGTTTGAAGAGGGATTGCTGCACAGGTGTTCCTGTTTGCTCAGGGAAATGACGGAATAATCAAGATGGTGCCAGTGTTAAGACTGGCTCACTACAGTGTCCTCAGTTCAAGCATGTGGTTAAAGAACACTACTGAGTGTGTTGCACATGCCTGGCAAGTGCCAGGCTAGAGACAAGTGTACATGTCATTCAAGCCCATGACTGTATTTGAGTCAGTTTGCTTTGTTAGGATTCTAAAACACACTTTCATCTCTTTACAATTTGCTTTCTGCCTCATGGAAACTAGACATAAAAATTATTGCTCTATGTCTATTTGAAGTATTTCTAAGTAGTTAATAGGGTGTGATCAGTATCTGAGGCTGTCATGGCACCCATGACAAGGAATACCCCGATGAGTAAAATGGGGACCAAAAGTTTAAGCAAAAAAAAAAAAAATCTTGTTTTCAAACAGAAGCAATCCTGATTTAGAATATGGATTTCATTATCATATTTTGAATGAAAATTCCATTTAGAGAAATTGATTCAAAAAGGCAGCAAGAGTCATGGAGACATCTTGTCTCAGAAAGTTGGATGACAGCAGTCAAGAGACAAAGGAGGAGGTGAGTGCAAGTCCTGGTTTGTGTCACATAGGTACACACACACACATACACACACACACAGAATCCATCCTATGGAATAAGAAAAGGAGGTGAATTATAATGAAGAGATGAAGAAAAAAATACTACTATGAAAGAAAAGGTCCATAAACATTGCTTTCAAAAGATTCTTCATGGGGCTGGCAGGATAGCAAGTATGTAAACGTGCTTGCCTGGACTCCCAGGTTCAAACCCCAGAACCCCAGATGGAAAGAGAAAACCAGCTCCAGAAAGCTGTTCTTTATTATCTCTGCACGCATGCACACTCACAAATAAATGATTAAATGACTCTCTATGGCTCTAAATCCCACATCAATTTCTTGAATGTTCTTTTCAAACACAGGGTAATTATCTTATATATGATTCATCATTCAACAAGCAGCATGCTGGTTTTTGTCCTTTTCTATAAGTAGTAGGAATTATTTACCTATTAATCTTAAAATATTTTCTAATGTCTGCTATGTGTCAAGCTTTAGGAAAAGGTCTACAAATAGAGTCTATAAAGATCCAGTTTCTAGCCTTGAAGATTAAAGGAAATTATCTACTTAAATATACTAAATAGCTTTCTATAATGTATTCTGTAAATACAGGTACTAGCAGCAATGAAAACAGTATGACATCAGTTTTAAATTATGAATCATAAAAAAAAGTCAAGAATCAGGCATGGTAGGATACACCTGACACCTCAGCACTTAGGAGGTTAGGGCAGAATAATCGAGAATCTGAAAGGAACAGGGGCTGTGTAGGGGGACCCTGTCTCAAACAATAACAACAAGAGGAGTGGTCAGAGGTCATCACCAAGAACTTCTGGTTCTTATGGATCAGAAGATCTGAGATGCCCAGCGGTCCTTAGGTGAGGCCTGTGGTCTTGTGATATCATAGGAAGTCTGGTTTTCAGCACAAGTGTGTCCCTTTTGACCAGGCATCCTGCCTGGAACCTGCATGCCCAGCTCTCCCCGTGACTCTTTAACAATGTCTTTTGACTCATGCTTTAAAATGAGAACTTTTTATAAGTAGCTTGTTCAGAGGGGGAAGTCTAATGAAAGCTTCAGTCCTCTGAAACAGATTGTTTTTTATAATACCTCAATACAGGGCGCAGGATGCGATCTGAGTTCTGCTGTAAGATCTGAAATTGAGTCTGGGTGGTAGGCCTATTTATAAAGTAAAGTTTTTGATAAAGATGTGTCTCGCAGCACATCTGGTTTGGTTTAGCAAAGTCTACAGAATCAGTGTCTTTGCCTTCAAAGCTTTATCTCTGGGGGTTTGGGTATCCTGAATTATCCATGAACATCATTTAGACATGAATAATACAATGTGCTTGCCTTTCTTAGCTTCCCTAAATCAGTAGTCATGAGCGCGTATTTCTGATGTGTCATGGTGCTTTTCTGATGAGTCATGTTACATTACATTCTGCTTGGCAGGAAAGACACATGTTGTTTTGCTAAAATGAGTTATAGCCGGACATTGACACAACTCATAAAGTAAAGTACCTAGTCAGAAAAATCATCTGATCAATAGGTCTAAAATATCAAAGAGCTACAATGGAAGGTACAGACTGTTATGCTGTAAAGGAGTGAGCACCTTCAGGCAGCATGCTCTCTGCCTATCACTCCACAGAGCTGATGAGGAGGAGAACCAAGCTTCCAGTTCGCCACATCCTCTTTCAAAGTATAAATCTGCTTTTAAAAAAACCCACCTTCATCTCCCCAGTTGCTAAACAGCATATCATGCTGAAAAGAACCTGGCCTTGAGAGAGAAAACTCCAGGTTCAGAACCTTTAAGAGCTACCATCCACTTCAATGACCAGAAAAGTTAGTGGAGTTTTATCAGACTCTTAAGTAAGATGGTAGAGTACTATGCACACTGAAAGCATAAACAGTACAAATTATCTACCACAGGTCCAACTTGGTGGCATAGCCTTTCATCCACACTGTGATGGATTATTATTTTAACTGGACATGTGTGGTACATTTGCTCATGATGTATATTACTTTAACTGTGTAAAGGTGTGTTATACTTGTTTATGCTGCATTTATTTAATTATGAAAAGATGTGTTGCTCTTTCACCTTGCTTGTCTAAGGCACCAGATTGGTTTAATAAAAGGCTGAATGGCTCATGCTGAATGGCAGGAGATGGATAGGCTGGGCTGGCACTCAGAGAGAATAAATAGGAGGAAT
>PVIH01000600.1:0-31081 GCA_004025045.1 Sigmodon hispidus
GTTCAGCAGAGGAAGGGGGGCTTGCTGCAGAAAGGGGGCTGCGGCAGCCGGTGGGGGTGCAGAGGGAAGGATGGGTTAGGGAGGGGAAGCCTGGATGGTGCGGGACAACTTCAGGGAGATGGGATGGGACGAAGGTGGGGCGCTGGAGAGGCATGAATGGGAGCTGGGGCTGGTAACAGAGGTCTTGATGGGAAGGGGACGAGACATAGGTAAGCTGTGATGGAGCTGAAGATGGGAGGAGAGAGCGTGGGGGAGGGGCATGCGGAGAGGAATGGTGATGGAGACGGCAGCTAGCACTCAGCTTGGCACCAGCAGGCACCCTCCTGGCCTTAAGACCCGCTTCCTGGATGGCCGCTCCAGCCCTGCCCCAGCTGTGGAGGCACTCCGGATGCCAAGCGTGACTGCAGGGGCCCGGCAAATGCAGAGCAGGACTCAGCAGGAATGGCCGGGATGAGGCTAGGGGCACCGGCGCTGTGGACTCTGCAGCCCAGGGCAGCAGGGCAGTGGCAGGCTTCACTGGTGCACACAGCTGAAGGTGGCTCCCTGGGACGCACCTCCTCCCGCAGCCTTCAATGGCGCGTAAGCGCCGCCCCGTCTCCCTAGAAACCGTAGCACTGCCCACCAGCCCCCCTTTCTGCCTGCGGTAAAGCCCCGCATTTTTGAGGACTTGTGGATCAGGTCTCTTCTGTCAGCCCCAGGCCGGGGTGGGGTGCAGTGGGTGCTCTGGTTCACTGGCCTCAACAGGTCAGATACTCATGAAAAACTAGGGTTAGCTAGAGAGGTCCACAGTCAGATTTCTCCTCTGGAAAGTGATAGCTGGCTACATTGAGAAGGTCTCCAGCAGAATGTCACATCTCCACTGTGGTCTGTGCACTTGAAAGTCACCACAGTCTCCCAGTCCTTTCTAACACCCCCTGCCCTGAGGACCATCCCCATTAGGCCCCACCCCCCAGCTTCCTGACGATTCTCTCAGCCTTACCAGTCAGCCTAGCCCAGACTCCTCCATCTGGCCCTCTGGGTCAAGGGCAGCTCTCCCACTTTGTTGGTCATCTCCCCTTTCCTGCCTTTGATTCCATTTGGGGATAGCCACCCACTTGCACTTTCTGCCTGGAACCTTCCTAATCTCACTGCTGGGGACACAGGAATCCTCTGGGTGAGCAGCTGTTTCACCAAGGGGCTTTGGACCCCCAAGATTTCTCAAAAGAAAGGGCTCTACGCTGAAACCCTAATGGCTGCCCCCTAAGATACCTACTGCCTGCTTAGGCTACCTAACCAGTGAATGTCAGGCAGGAGGTGCCTCAGCATGGCAAAAGGTCCTATTGGGGCAAAAAGTCTTGCTCCAGTATCCATCAGAACACACTGGAGGTGAAGAGGATACAGTGTTTATGCCTATCAAGACCACAGCCTTGTGACTTGGCTACAGGGCAGAGCCTACTCCAAGGTGCTGCTCCACCAACTCAGCAAACCTCAGCCTTCTTGTTCATAGTCAATCCCCATGTGATGCAGAGTGAGGATGCAGGCGGAATGTATGTGAAAGAGAGGGTTCATTCTGTACATGTCCTGGGCTCTATACACTGATTTCTCATCTAGCTGGCCCACCAGTCTACTTCTGGGCCCTGGGACAATTGAGAGAGAGGCCTACAGGACAGACCAGTCCTGCTTCCTCCGATGTGTCTGTAAATACCAAACTGCCAGAGGTGGTAAAGAGATGCCGCAACCCAGGCAAGATGGAGCCCAGGGTAAAAACATGAGTCCACTGACTGCTATCCCATCTGCTCCTACTGGCCTGGCAGCCATCTTCCTGGGCATATCCTTTACCTCCCTACAAAGGCTGCTCACCTCCCCTTCCCAAGTTACTTTTTTTCTACCTCTACCCAGCAGCCATGTCAGCTCTAATGTTAAAACACCTATACATATGCTGGGTAGGCCACTGCTATAACCAACTCAGAACTTCTTCCTCCAAGCAGGTACAAGAGGTAGGCCAGCCAGCACCTTATGCAAAAGGAGAATGTCTAGTTGGGATTTCTATTGCTGTGAAAAGACACCATGACCACAGCCACTCTTATAAAGAAAAACATTGAATTGGGGTGGCTTGCTTACAGTTTTAGAGGTTCAGTCCATTATCATCATAGTAGTGTGCAGGCAGACATAGTGCTAGAGAAGGAGCTGAGAGTCCTACATCTTTCAGGCATCAGGAAGTGGTCTGATGAACTCGGTATGGCTTGAGCAAATGAGGCTTCAAAGTCCACCTCCACAATGACACACTTCCTCCAATAAGACCACACCTACTCTGACAAAGCCACACTTCCTAATAGTGCCCCTCCCTTTGGGGGCTGTTTCCTTTCAAACCACCACAGGGAAGCTGGGAGAAGGGTTCCCTTCCATCAGGGCTCAGTGTCACACAAGAAGGATTGTGTGTGGGTTAGAATCACTTTATCCACACAACTTGTGGACCGCTGATACGGCGGCGGCATACAGATAGCCAAATCAACACACTCAAGATCAGTGGCTGGGAATGGCTGGGTGAGCAGTGCTGAGCTCCCTAGATTCCCATCCCAGGGGAATTCCTGGGAGGAGAGCAAAGACCGCAGCAGGAGGCAACATGCTCTGCTCAAAGGCAGTAGTCTGAACAGCTTCCCCAGGCTGGGCTGCCCAGGCAGCACCTCTGTTTGCCCAACAAAGCATGCATGTGGCTTCCAGCTATGGCCCCATCCTACAGTGCAAGCACAATTAGAGTAGGGTAAAGGGAACTAGAATGGCAGTTATATTTTATTTTTACATGCATTTATAAGTGTGCATGTGTGTGCGTGCGTGTGTGCGCGTGTGTGCATGTGTGCATGTGTGTGTGTGCGTGTGTGCATGCATGTGCATGTGTGCATGTGTGAGTGTGTGCGTGTGTGTGTGTGTGTGTGTGTGTGTGTGTGTGTGTGTGTGTGTGTACATGTGCTGCAGAGCATGTGTGGTCAAAGGACAACTTGTAGGAGTCGGTCCCCTCCTTCCATTATGTGGGTTCTGTGGATCATGCTCAAGTCACCAGGCTTGGTGGCAAGCGCCCTTTACTTCTGAGCCAACTCACCCAGAATCACATGGAGCTCACATGAACCTCAGATAATCAATGCGTTCATCTTTTTATATATAAAAAGTGGCTCGAAAGAGCTGAGGGGAGTGTGTGTGTGAAATAGACACAGTCAGTAGTCACAGAGCCAAAAGGTAATATCTGAATGGATAAACAAACTATAACTATAAAATGGAATACTGTTCTGTCTCAAGAAGGGAATTCTGACATACAATAAGACGGGTATCATGCTCAATGAAAGAAGCCACATGAGGTCCCTAGGGCTGTCAAAATCACAAGAGATAGAGTGAAACTGCCTGTCAGAAGCACGGAAGAGGAATGGAGAGTGTGTTCATTTTGATTTTCAACAACATAATCTAGAATCATTTGGGAAGAGAGACTTAGTGTCTCGCTTATGTTCTCCTGTGGACATGCCTATGGAATCCAGTCCACTGTGGGCAGCACTATCCCCTAGGCTGGGCCTTCACCTGTGTAAGAGTGAAATAAGCTAGTTGCAAGCAAACTAGCTGTCAGCATAGATGCATTTGCTTCTTTCTGCTCTTTACTGTGGATGTGGTGTGTCAAGATGTCTCAAGCTCTGATTTCCCTGTAATCACAGACTATATCCTGGAAATATAAGTTGAATAAACCTTCTCCTTCCCTAAATTGCTTTTGATCAGGGTGTTTTCACCATAACAGTGAGATAAAACTAAAACAGGGGCTTGATTAGAATTTAATGGGGACAGAGATTCAGTTGGTAATGACACACCATGCTGGGAAGTCACCATCTATTCAGTGGGGTGGTCTGCCCTTTCATGGCTGTGTCTTGCAGTCCTTTGTGGGGTGTATGGGTTAGTTTTTCCTCAACTTGACACATGTTAGAGTCATTAGAGAGAAGGTAGCCTCCGCTGAGAAAATGCCTCCATAAGATCCAGCTGAGAGCATTTTCTTAATTAGTGATCAATGGGGAAGGGCCTACTGTGGGTGGAGCCACCTCCAGGCTGCTGGTCCTGGGTTCTATAAGAAAGTACGCTGAGCAAACCAGTGAGCAGCACCTCTTCACGGTTCCTGCATCATATCTTGTCTCCAGGTTCCTGTCTCAACTTCAGATGAACAGTGATACAGAAAGGTAAACATAATAAACCCTTTTCTCCCCAGCTTGCTTTTTGGTAATGGTATTTCATCGCAGCAAGAGACCCTACTAAGACATGAGGTGTGGCCTAACTGAAGTCACTGACACTGTGGACATCCACCTACAAGCACACAATTCAGAGGGGATGACTGAGGTTCCCAACAGTCAAGGCTGACTCACCCACATCAGACCCTGGAGCCAACGCTGCACTTTCTGCTGGCCCAGGATTGGCTTGGTATGAGAGTCCTCTGGGGACCTCATTTAGCCTAGCGTCAGTCCTATAGATGCAGATGAACCCTCACCTGCAAAACCAGGGCTCAATGGGCCTTGCCTGGCCAGCATAGTTCCTGTCTGTTCTGAGAATGAGGCACAGGGCTGCTAGCAAGTGCCTGCAAGGTCCTGCTGAGAGGGTCACCTAGCCTTCGACTGGTGACAGTCTCCCAACTCCAGAAAGGCCCCTCTCAGCCCCACCAAGCACTCCAGGGACTCTACCTAGCAGAGTCTCTACCCAACAGAGTCTCTACCCAGCAGAGTCTTGGCTTTGTCATTTGCATAGTCTGTACTCTCCAAAGGTCAGACTTCCCCTCTGGGCTCTAAGGCGCAAGTGACATCATGGACCACTCTGCCTCCTCAACTCACTTCTCAGGGATGCTCACACAGCTGTCTTCAGAGCTCAGGCTCTTGGCAGTGATTACTGGCAGGCAGAGGGACATGGGGATCCAGTGTCACTGCTCTGGGGGAGTGGAGCTCAGGGCAGGCAGCTTGGATCCCTGGAGGTAGACAGCTGAAGGAAGGAGTCAGTGTTTCCCCAAGAACTGTATCAGGACCATGGGATCCGCACAGAGAAGCCCTGCCTGTTGGCTGCTACCTGCACAGGCCTGACAAGAGACTGGTCCCTTGACACTCTCCTCCTGCCCTTCCTGGGTATGGTGTTCCCAGGGGCTTTTCCTTGCTTCCTTCCTAAAAAGTCAGCTTCTACTTTTCAACACTAGCCCTGAGTGATTGTTGGCCTGCCATCCACACAACCCTGTCTCCTCTGCTGCTGTACCCTGAGGACACTGCTCTCCTTGCTTTCCATGATAGGACCAATGAGAAGTAGCAGAGTGGCCAGCATGGCTTCAGGAAGGAGCACTGTGGGATGCTGGCTAGGATCTCTTCCCTGTAGCCAGGATCTCCCTGCTCTCGACCTCCCTACATGCTGGCTTTCTCTTTCTGTTGAGGTTCCCTCACTCCTAGCCTGCTTGGAGAAAATAGCACTGGGGAGAAATGGGCCTCCTTGGTCTCCAAGGGAGGCCCAGAACACACACAGAGGTACATCAGCCAGCCCAAAGTCACATAGTCGAGTCAGCACAGAGCTGGCTCTTGAGCAAAGGTGGACAAGCTAGGTCCAACAGACCAGGACTGGATTCTGGGGGGTGGGTGTCTCCTAGTTGCTAAGATAGTGGCCATTGAACAAACAGGTCACTGCCCTTAAGAAGCGGGTCTCAGCCAAGGGTGTGGCTTTCTCCAACAGTCCAGCCAAACATTCCTTCAGAACCTAGTGTCACTGTGCCATGACACACAGCACACACAGCCCAAGAGCATCCATCCACATGCTTTCCTGTCTCCATTCTGCATGGCTCGGATGCCACCACACTGACCCCAGACTGTCCACTGTGCCAAAAAGGTGCTCTGGAGGTCCTGGGACAGAACTTGGCTACGTTCTGACACCCAGAATGGACTGTGTCTTCTTGAGGGAGAGGTACAGGCTAAGGCACCCCATACTTGATTCACAGAGCTGGCTTCCAGCCCTGCCCTGCCTTAGAGACAGGCACTACCCTTGAGTTGTTAGTGTACCAATTTGAAAGGACTTAGAATCATCTAGGAGAAAAACTTCTGGGTATGTCTTGAGGAAGTTTATAGATTGGGTTGAAGTGGAAGACCCATTTGACATATGGGCAGTACCACCTCTTGGGTTGAATAAAAAGAAAAAAAGAGGGCTGGGGATATGATTCGGTAGTAGAACACTTGCCTAGCATACACAAGCTGTGGGTTGGATCCTGTCCTGGATGGTTTTACGCCAACTTGACACAACATAGGGTTATTTGGGGAAAGAGAAACTTAGCTGAAAAAATGCCTCTATAGGAATGGAGTGCAAATTAGTGACCGATGGAGAAGGGGCTAGACCACTGTGGGCCCTGGAAATCTGGCCGAGGAAGCCCTGGGAACAAACCAATAAGCAGCACTCCTCCATGGCCTCAGCATCAGCTCCTGCCTCCATGTTCCTGTCCTAACTTGTCTCTGCAGGCATATGACCTGAGGATTGTAGGCCCAAACTAACCCTTCCCTTCCCAAGTTGTTTAAGGCCATGGTGTTTAATCACAGCAATAACCTAAGACAGATTCCCAGTGCCAAGAGAAAAGATCAAGAAAGGGAGAAAACAAGCTGAGGACCAGCATCTACATCGGCTCCTTGACGGATATACTGCGGCCAGCTGCCTCAAGCTCCTCCCACTGTAGGACTGTACCTCTGAACTGTAAGTTAAAATACATTCTTCTTTCCTACATTGCCTTGTCAGGTATTTTGTTGCAGCAGAAACAAAGTAGCTAACGTGCCCCTCCCACTTCATCTAGTCCTACTCCGATGACTAGATGCCTCTCTGTGGCTCCAGGTCCGGACACCCCATCCCTTCCAGAGCAGTCATAGTGGCACACTCTGGCCAAGAGTCCCAGCCTCACTGTAACAGCAGATGCTCTTCATCTTCACCACTCATCCAGTTGAAGGCCTTTCCATCTAGCTTCTTCTAGTCCCTTCTACGTGGTGGCTTCTCTCTGGGTCTCTCAATAGCAGGTTAGACTTTGCTATTCTGAGGCTCTTGGCTCTGGCTATAAATCCTGGTAACTTTTGTGAGAAACAGAAGCTGGCTCCTCAGGTCAATGCAAAACTCTAAGTGCCCACCCAGCCAAAGGCAAGAGTTCCACCAGCTAACAAGAAGGCTGGGACCTTCATACACTGACTAGACAAGTGGCCAGAGCTTCTTAAGTCACCTTGATGATATGTCAGGAGAAAGGCAGGTCTGCCCAGCAGCCTAGGGCTGGGTCACTCAGGCAGGTGTGTGGCTGTCAGCCTCAGCGCTGACATTATGATGCCTTCATTTCCCAGCATCTTTTTATTCTGGTACTGAGGACAGAACCCATGTGCTAGGCCAGAACTCCACCACTGAGCCACATTTGTAGCCCTCCCTGTATTAATTATTATTATATATGTATGTGTGTCCACGTAATGTGTGTGTGTGTGTGTGTGTATCATGACACCCCATGTGGAGATCAGAGGACAACTTTGTGCAGTCATTTCTCTCCTTGCACTTTTATTTGGGTTCTGGGGATCAACCAGGTCTTCAGGCTTGTGCAGCAAATGCTGCTTTTGGCTGCTGAGCCATCACGGCGGTCTCCTTGCACCCTACAACCATTGCTTTCAATACTTTTAAATGATCTGAGCAACAATTGGTCATGGGTCAAGCAAGGCCATATTCAGAGGGAAATGGACACCTGCTTGCCTTTGCTGACCCTACCAGCTGTGCATTCTGAGGGTATTCTGTCTGCTGCTAGGTTTCAGCACCAAGAACAGCACCCAGCACACAGTAGGTGCTCCTGCAGCACCCCTGGAGGTTTCAGAGGGTGGGAAAGCTGTGAACCCCATCACTGTCCAGACTGGTTATCATACTCATTTCTCAGCCCAGCTCTCGCAGTGGGAGGCTCTCCTGGACCCAGATTGGCCCTGCCTCACCAGGCTTGCCAACAGCTGGACTTGGGCTCTGTTCTGGGTCCCAGTGCCACCTGGTGGAGGCTATCAGTTCCTCAGGACCGAGCTTAGTTTTGAAGTATAAAATTGGAGATTTATAGAGGCCATTTGGGGCTTCTCTTTGACCCAAAGGGCTAGCCTCTATTTCTTACAAAACTCAGTGAGCATTTATTGGAATGTTACAGAATACATTGGTGCACCATTCCCCATGAATATACTGCATTGTGAGACCTGGAGGCTGGTTTTGTCCACTGGAGTTGGACTGAGCTATCTCCTACAAGTAAAGGGACATGGCAATACTGGGAGTTTCTATACTGGCCAAGTCCCAGGTCTTATTGTTCCCAGTAAGGACATGCTGCAGCCTGGGGGGGCGGTTTCATCTCCTTCCACACACCCCTGAGTTCTCAGTTCCATCTGTGTCTCTGTAAGGACCCCTGGCTCACACTACCTTACTTACTGCCTATTTGTCATTCTTCTGGATTCAACTCCATTTCCTTTTCCCATCCAAAGCTCCTCCTGACTTTGGTGGGCCTAAAGCCCCCTCCCCACCATGAGCTTCTCCTGGTGTTGCTGATGTTTGTGGAAGATGCTACCAACTCCCGGGGAAGCCTACTAAAAACAGCACCCACTGTCTGCTAAGAACAGTGCACTGCCAAAGTTCTATGCAGTGGATCCTGGTTAGGAATATTACCTCACTCACAGAGTGGTGTGACCGGAGTATTTGATCTATGGCCACTGGCCCAGAGCCCTATGTACATACATACTGGATGAGATGTGCCAAATTGTAGTCCTAAGATATCAGGATGTACAGAGAGTCCTGGGTCCTGATCAAATGAGAGCAGGGGAGAGGTAGATGCTAGACATGGTACATTACTAGTTTTGGTAGCTTACTAAGAAGAATTACAGTGAATTAACAAGAGCCTCATCCTTTTAGACAGCTGTGTGGTCAAGTGTGTCCCGAGCTCCATGACAACTGCAGACGTGTAAACGCCTGAGCCAACCTTGGCAGCAAGTGGCATCAGCTTTCTCCCCAGAGGCTGGCAGATGGTCACAGGTGGGTGAGATGTATTCCCTGTAGTTCCCAGAGCCTAGAGTGGGCACTTGTGGTCATGATGCTGAGGAAACACTCAGACGTCACCACAGCTCACCATGCGTATGGACTCAGGGGACCATAGATAGCCACAGACAATGAAGATGCCCCAGACACAGCAGGAGGAATGAGCTCTCATAGATCACAGCCTGGGATCCACAGCTGTCCGTCATGGTTAGCTATAGTTTCGAAGGTGTTTCTGAGGCTACAGTGAGCCAGAACAGCTCACCGGGAGGTGGGCCACATGCTCAAGGCCTCAAAATCCTCCAGTCTCACATCTGATAGTGTTGTAACTGAAACACATGATCCTCACTACAGGCCAGTGGATGTGGCTGAGGCTCAGGACCACAGTGCTGTAGTCTGGAGATCATGGATTTGGGAGGTCCTGGATGCCCCCAACTGAATTTCCCACTAGCACTTAAATATGTTGAGTCAGAGACTGAAAGGAAAAAAAGTCTTGTGTTTTCCAGCCTGGCTGGCTTTCCACTGTCCCTCAGGAGGAGGCAGGCCAGTTTGGCTCAGGCATCTGCGACCAGTGAAAGGCCAGCTCTGACCTTAAGAGATCTACCTGGGTGTGGCCAGCTGAGAGATGGGCCCAGCTTGGGCCTCTGTCCTTTCAACCAGATAGCCAAGATGATGTGTCCTTACATGGCCCCTGCAGACCCATGACCTCTGAAATGAATCCTCCCAGTACCGGATCCTGATGTCTTTCTTAGTCCTCTGTCCCTTCTTGTACATGAGGGAGTCTGCAGCTTGTGAACCCCAGGTCTCCACCCTATGATCTCACCCTGCGGCATGGACACTACTTTCAGCACCTATGAGACAGGTCCACTTGACGATCTACTGTGCTTCATTCACAGTGTAAGTGCCCAGGTTAGCACAGTCAGCTGGTACCCACACAGGCACTTGCCAAGTCTGGGCTGCGACAGTGACTTACCCAGAATGGGAGTGGTTAGTGCAGCAGACCTCCAGTGAGGTTCTGCCCTGGGCTCTATCTCTGGGACTCAGTTTCCCAAATGCATGCTAAGCAGTGCTCAGTCCATCAACAGTTTGGGAGCATTTATCCCCTAAACAGCTTGCAGGGGTTCACTTCTGAGTTACTAAGACACAGGCCCTTGCATTGGCCAGGGGCCAGCTGAGCTTGCTTCATCCACCTGTAGTGCCCACGTGAAGATACCACAGACTGACCTTCTGGCTCTGGCCTCTAGCTTCAGTCCACAGAAACCTTGGACTTTGGCTCTGTTCTCCTCTCTGACATGGCCCTGGGTTCCCAGAGTGGGGGGAGGTTGGGCAGATGGCCAGGAAGCAAGATTGATGGAGCCCCCAGGGGCTGCCCTGTCACCTGGCCAAGTCCTCAGAATCTAGGGAGCATTCTGTACAAATGAGCATCGGCCTGTTTGGCTGGCCTTTGTCCCGGGGGAGGTGGCCTGCTTGGCACGCTGTGGGGTTCCCCAAGAAACCTAGTCTATCCTGCTCCTCTGCCCCTCTGCTATCCTCTGAGAAGCTGCCCAAGGGTTAAGGTGCCCATCTGGCTTGACTCTGCTTCCAGGTGGCCTGTCTGAGTGCCACCCAGCCAGGAGTCTTCAGGCCACAACCTTATTACCCATCCACCCAGGTTCTGTGACATACCACAGAGATGTGTCCCTGGGTTAGCAGTGACAGCTCTGGCCACTGATGGAGAATTGTGAGACCTAGGATATCAGAGAACCCTGGCCTGCCACGTGTCATGGCAGGAAGGTCCTTCGGGGAAGTAGAGGCAGGGGAGGGAAGAGAAAGCTCTGTTGGAAGGCTTCAGGTAGGCAGGGCCACGAGCAGGTGGGGAGAAGTATGTCTCTGTAACAGAGAGCCCAGGATTTCTTCAGCCAGACAGAAATGCCCAACAAGGGCTGAGAATATGATATAGGTATCATGGTGTCATTCTTTGCTGAACTGAGTCCCTAAGACCTGTGTGTGAAAGTATGACTGCCCCCCAAACTCAAGAAGCTAATTTTATTTGGGTGTGAGGTCTCTGCAGATATTAACCATTGAGAGCATATGAACGGGCCCTAACCGGAGATGACTGGTGTTTTTATAAGAAGTTTAGAGATGGATATATGGGGAAGCTGAGTGAGGATGAAGATGAGTTTAGAAGCCAGGAGAACCAGCACATGTCAGGATTCTGGGAGCCGCTGGGCTCATGTTCTCCCACAGCAGCAGAAAGGAAAGACTTTGCCTGATGCCTAGGTCTCAGGTTCCCAGCATCCCAAACCACAAGACAATAAACCAAATGTCTGCAGTTAACATCTGTTTGCTGTGCTTTTTTACCATGGCTCTGGGAAACGGAAATGCTGACAATTTCCAGGGCTGGCCCTCTGCTTGGCACAGAGGGAGACTTTGGGGGTATTCAGCACACAAATGGACCTAAGACCTGCTCAGGTGAGATTCAAAGCAAGAGTGTGTGTGCCTGTCAGGGAACACTGGTAACAACAGCAGCGGAAGTGCCCCTAGGTGTGCATAGGAGGGATTGGCCTGGGGTCATGCGCCAGGGGAATGAGCAGCCAGTGAGAGGGGGCAGTGAGACTGGTTGGTCCCTAAGGGAGTCATCCCTTGGGTGCATTGTATTCCTCTCACAGTCAAGTGTTTTCCTGACATGGAGGTGATGATGGAGAACAACTAGGAAGTCTAGACACCTTTATCTCATCCCTGGCTGCCTCACCTAGAACAGCAGCAGCCTCTCTGTGGGGTGGGAGAGAGGAGCCCAGGTGACTGTGCCTCGATGCTCCCTTGCAGAAAACCTCAAATAGTAGAGGTTCTTGTCCAGGCCTTCTCTCAAATGCCACAAAGAAAGGTTGCCAGCAGGACATTAGCAAGGTGCTTGGGCTTGGGGTAGGATGCACTAGCTTGGAGCCATTTTAAATGAACAGCATCTACACCAGATGACTTCGCCCATAGCCAGGACAGAGACTCTAACTCAGGGGGCTCTCAGCCTAGGTTTTGACATAGGAAAGAGCTGGAAATCACCCTGGATGCAGCCGGAAGAGGACTTAAGGAAGAGTCTACCTTTCCCTGTCTTCTCTTATACAATGGTTCCTGTCACACAGCTGTCACCTGTATATTCATACACTGACTGAACCTACCTGTTTCTACAGCTCTATCCTATTGCTTCGCATGCGTGCCAGTATATCCCCAATGCTTTGAGGGTAGGGTGGGGGCTTCCAAGGCTAGGAGAAAGCCTGTCACTAGAGGCCTGTACTTACAGGAGTTGGCAGACCCACCTCTCATATTCCTGGGCTTAGCTTGCCTTGTGTACAGGGCATCTGCCCGTCTACTCTTATTTTGGGACTTGGACCCATGTAGATCAGCTTGCTTCTCTTAGTTGTTGGCAGTCTGGGGGAGTATGTCCTTGACTGACAAAAAGCACAGCCAGGGTCCCTCTGTGCATACTCCAGATGCACAGTATCACACACCTGGAGCCTGGGATGTCATTCTGGTCTGTGTAGTTAAAAGAATTTCTAGACCCTAAGAAGGAGCCAAAGGCAGAGAATCAGGGTATAGAAAACAGCTGCCAGGCCCACCAGGCTTGCATTTACAAAATCCTACTTCAGATCCCTAAGCCAAGAGAGCATGAGGCTTCCATAACACAGAGCCTGGGTAAAAGGAGGTCTACTCCAGCTTACTGTACAGGCTGTGGGATTAGCCAGAGAGGGCCTTAAGAAAGGTATGTGGCCTCTCTGGCCTTGATATCCTATTCTGTCTGGTGGTTCACATGGGCCCTCTCATGAAGCGCTCATGGGATGCTTGTGAAAATGCATCTTTGGAGCCCAGTTCACAATGAACACTCTCAGCTGCCGTGTTCACCTGTGCAGTGTGTGCTGACTCTACAGAAAGCCCCTGGAGATAGAGAGAGGGTGTTTCCATGGAGAAGCAGGATGGCCTGTCCAGCACAGGAGCCTCAGTGCTACAGCAAGGACCCAGACCATTGCATCATGCACACAATCCTGCTGGATCACCGCTCCCTCGAGCACACGGATGCCCGACCGACCGTTGTGTTGAGAATGATGAAAGTCAAGGTCCCAGCAGCGTATCAGGGGATGTGGACCACCTTTGGCTTCATGCTGAGCCCACAAAGGGGATGTCTCTCCCTGGGCGGAATAGGGGACACAGAAACTTTTGGTTCAGGGTGGGGGATGATGATTTCTGAAAGCCACAGGCCTCAAGCGAGAAAGGGATTCTGCTGGGTTCTAAAGAAACCCAGACAGCGCTTTCTAAGAGGTGGGAAGGGCCTGTAGGTCTGAGGACCTCGGATTCTCAATGACTATTGTACAGAGGGGCCAGGACCCACATAGAGGACTCTGAGTTTAGAGTTTAGGGGATACCCAGTGTGCATCAGGTATGAGGTGCCCAACCTCACAGGCAGGCAGGCAGGAACACCGTGACTTTGGGGCAGAGCAGAAGCTGGACAGTTCTAAGTCTGATGCTCAGCCTCAACTCCTGCCCGGGCTGGAGACCCTAAGCAGGGCTGTGTGTGCTTCTCTATCCTCTATCCCAAAGCTGCAGTACAGTTCCGTGAGCAAGAAAAGCACATGTCCGTCTGCAATTGTTCATTGACAACTTACTTAGGACCAGTAGCCTGCATAGGCTTTGTGGTAACAAAAGAGACAAGGTAGGAGGGTGGTCCCTGACCCTAGAGGCCAAGGTGGACACCCTGGTACAGTACTAGCCATATAGGGCACTCTTAGTAACACTCATGGCCCAGCACAGTACTGCCAGCTAAGAGAGACTTGCTTGACCACGACTGTGATTCATCAGTGGGCTCCTAGCAACTTTATCCAGACCTTGCTCCCCTGCAGGGCCCTGGCATAGAGGGAGGACACCACCACAGTGGCTGTCTTCCTTGGCTGCATCTCATCTACGGAATGGGACAGCTGTTGTCACTGCTACCTGGCCAGGCCACTCAGAAAACTAAGCAGTGCCTTAAATAGGGAGCCAGTCCCTCTGATACGGTGCTGTTTGATAAGACAGAAGTCGCCTGTCATTCACTGCTATTTCTAGTCCCCAAGAGAGAGGCAGGAAAGGCCACCCATGTACCCAGGGGCCACACTTCCTCTCTCCCATCCACCCACTGACCCCAGGAGAACCTCAGCATGTATCTAGCCCCTGGAGGATTTCCGTAGGCCTTAGAGGAGAGTATTCTTTTGAAGTCGAGACTGGGGACTGCAGCAAAGGGCTCACAGGGAGGACTGTGCCACCAGGGCCACCAGAGGGCGCCTGGTCCTTGGAGTCCAGGTCTGGTAGCACAGACCAGACCGGACCACGGGGTTGGCTGACCCTTGGGCTCCTACAATCACGGCCACCCTACTTCTCTCAGCCCATGTGCTAATACTTCCTTCAGTATTAGCTCTGGGGCTTACGGGTACTCTCTCGCCCACTGTGGGGGCTGTGGGGTGCAGTCCAAGAGGTTCCAGGGAAGTGTGGTACTAGCTCTAAAGAGCACCAATAGGAACAGTGTGACAATAAGTGGGGTGACCCTGAACAAACACTGAGGCCTGACTGGTATGACTGCTGCAATTCTCCAGGACACCCATACGTCCTAGCTGGATGGTCATTACCCATAGCTGTCACAGACATCAATGCATTTTGCTTGTCTTGAGTTTATAATCTCCCACATTTTTCAACCCCATGGCCGTAAGACCCAGAATCTCTGGAAGGGCCACACCTCTGCCCCTTCAGTGCCCCGTCACTGCCCACACTGCCAGTCTCTGCCTACATGGGCACAGTAGCTGTGGGTAGGTTATAAGCTCAAGAAGGTCCCCAAGAAGGCATTAAGATGGGTGGGCCTGGCCATGTGAAGGATCTGTAGACTGGAAGGTGTCAGACTGTATATGTGTGGGGAGCTGGAATCTGGCAGAGATCAGAGACAGGCAAGGATGCCCGGGTATAAGTTCCTATTTATGTGTGTCTGGAGGAGGGGAGAAAGCCAGAAGGGCACCAACCAAACTATATGGTCACCTTCTGCTTCCAGGCACCCAGGTGGACTGTGTCCAGAGAAGTTCAGAAGTGTGGCTTTGACATAGCAGGGCTGACTACAGAGACAGGCAGAGAAAGGCTGTCCTGGGGGGTATATGAAGGAGAGCTAAGAGCTAGCCAAGAGACTCAGGACAAGCAAAGTATCTGTGGGTTCTTTCTCTCCTGGGCCTGGCTACTTATTACCACTCTTAAGCAAGGAAAGGCCACAGGCTACCCCCTCTGGGTGACATTCTTGATTTTCCTCATTCAAAATTGCCTATGGCACCACTTGAGTTTGGCCTCTAGCCTGCAAGTCCCCTCAGTTTCAGAAGAACCCTAGGGCAGGAATTCCCTGCTCGTCAAGGCCCTAGTTTCTCACTTATCCAGGGAGGCTCCACACACATTTAAGGGTGAAGCCTGGGGCCGAGGAGGTCCTTAGGACATTGCTTTGGCGCTCCAAGCTCATAAAGATTCGGTTCCCAGAGCTCCTGAGGCAGCAGGGAAGGGAAGGGAAGGAGGGGAAGGGCTGTACTCAGCAGCTGCAGGGCCGAGGCCGCCGCCAGGAGGGCCGCTCTTCTTACAAAGAGATGACAAGGCCCCTGGGCGGGATCCAAGACGCCGACCACCTGCAGCTGGGCTCGCAGCTCCAGGCCGCCCCAAGTGCCCGGACCGACCACGAGTGAGCTAGGGCCGGGGCGCTGGCGGGCACAAGTTCCCGGGTAGGAATCCCCGCGAGCCCTGGGGTCGCCTGAAGCCCACAGCGGGCTCCCATTTCCTTGGAATCCAGGCTTGAAGGATAGGATCGCCCTCCATAAAGCCCACTTAGGCTGCTCCTGCCTTGGACCCGCGGGAATTCCTAAGTAGAACCTTGATGCCTCTGGGAGAGGTCCGCATTGAGAAGTTCCTAGCCCGCTGCCACCAGGAGCTGTGCCCCGACAGACCTCCCCACAGTTACCGCTTGCTCCACCACAAGGGCCGCAGACATGCTGTCCCGGAGCTGGGATTGTCCCCTGCTGGCACACTGGGCCAAGCTCGGGGCTGAAGACGCCCCGCTCCAACCCTGACCCGAAGGGAGTGCACCGCGCTGGGCACCCGTCCCTAGGCGGGTCAGAACGGCGCTTTGGGGAAGGGACTCCAGTGCCCAGTGATTGGGAACTGGGAAGCAACAGAGCGGATCGCAGCTCAGAGAAGAGGGCCGGGGGCTACAGAGTAGTTTAGGCGCAGGAGGCCACTCCAAGTCTAGGCGGCGGGGTCTGGAGCCCGGGGCTAGCTGCGGCGCGGGGGTCAGGGGCCCAGAGCAGATCTCCTCCCGAGTGTTGGGGTCCGGAGCCCCGGGACACCGCGCCCTTACTCACCCGAGATCTCTGCCTGGGGCACGTCGCTCAGGCTAAAGCCCTTGGCCCCGTAGATCTGGCGGACTTCGCTGCAGCTCCGGCTCTTGCTGGCGGGGTCTCCGCGGGCAAAGGCGACCAGCGCGGCGATCGCCCATAGCAGCCACCAGCCTCGGGCCCGGAGCTCCATGGCGGGGGCCCCGCGGCTCCCTGGCCGCCCGCTCGCGCACCTCCCTTGCTCCCAGTCGGCCGGCTCAGCCCAGTCTGCAAAGGGCAGATCCAAGGTCCCGGCGAGCTCGGCTCGTGGTCCAGAGGCAGCGGCGGCGGCGGCGGCCGAGGAGGCGGAGACAACAAAAGCCGGCTGCGACTGCGGCGCGGGGCGCGAGGCGCGAGGCGCAAGGCGCGAGGTCCAGCCGCTCAGTCGGGCCGCCCAGAGCGCGGCGGACGAACGCGCAGTCCCGGCTCGGCGCCTCCCCCGCCGCCCGCCCGGCCCCACGGCGGCCGCGGAGAGGGGCAGGGAGGGGCGGGGAGTGCGGGCGGGAAGAGGGGAGAGCCTGGGCAGGGAGGGGCGGGGCGGGGCGCGGCTGGGGGCACGGTCGGGGCGCACCCGGCTCTCCTTTGCTCTCGGGAGGGGGAGGCGTGCAGACCCTTCCAGTCCCCGCGATGTGCTTGGTTGTTTCGGGGAGGAAGGGTAGAGCCGGGAACGCAGAGCTGACTCTGGGGTCCCTGATGGGAACCCCACGATCCCCAAGCCCAGCACTCAGGGCGGAGGCACCACCTGTGGGGGCGGGGGCGGGACGGGGGGGGGGACCGACTGAGGCAGGGCTTCCCTCACCGGACGTGACATCACGTCCTCCCCTGCCCAATCCTAGGCTTCCCCGCCCCCTGCCGAATTCGGCACCTCTTTGCTCTTCTCCATCCTTCACTGTACCCGGCTTTCTCTCTCTGCGTTTCTGCCACTCTGTCCTGATCCTTCGCTTCCCTGCTCACCTGCACCCCCACAACAGCTCCTACCTCCCTACGCCCTTCCTAGCCGCTCCTGCACTGCTCCAGTTCTCATCTGACGTGTTTTGGAGGAGGGTGAGGGGGCTGAACGCGGGAAACTGGCCAAAAAAACTAGCCTTCACCAACTCAGATGACTTAATTGTTGCAGATTGTCAGCGGGTGTTTCGGCCCCCTCTTCGTGACTCCTTAGGTGCTTGGGCGACAAAAAGCGATGGGGCAGAGGCAGGTCTGTGGGCTTGGATGCAGGGTGGCAGATGACGAAAGGAGCGGCGTAAGGAGACTGTGCGGGACAACTCAATCCCAGACATGTTGTGGCGGACAGTCAGCTGCCAAGCAGAGCTGCCAGGATGGTGGGGGAGGATGGGAGAGTGCCAGGCATCCTACTCGGGAGCTGGCGGTGCTGGGTTTGGACTTTCTTGGTTTGCTGTTATCCGTGTCACCCTCCCGCTTCTCTTCCCTCTATCCTGTGGGTAAAGACCCCAGAGGCCATCATAGCTGAGGTCAGACTATGAACCCAGCCAGGTACCTAATCTGGAAATGAAAGAAAGTAAGCAAAGTGGCTCACTTGGTTGAGAGTCATAAGATAACCCCTATGTGACTAGAGGGCAGGGTTGTTGGAATCAACTGAATCAGGACTTATGGCTTTGTGACAACACCCCTAACTAATCACCCTGAGCATGCCTCAGGATGCTCCTCCCAACAGAGCTACTAAATTCTTGGACTGTCATCCATCCAGAAGGCCCCAGAAAACCTGCCTTGATTCTCAGTAAAGTTACCCCTTCATCCAAGCATACAGGCATTGCTTGAGAGCGGCAATGGTGACCCTGCCCAGAAGAGCACATCTCACACCTTGCACTCTGACACACTTTGCCTGACTCACCAAACCCTGTGCACTGCATGCTGAGGCCTGCTCCTTGGCTTGGCCTGACCAGGTCAGCTTTGACCCCCCTACCACCTTCAATGGGGTATTCTAACCTGGTGCTGGCTCCTGTTGCTTTATGTGCTTTCTATGTGGTCTAGCCTTCCACCACATTCAGGGGGGTTAAAGAATTGACTCAGGGTTAAACCTGGCTGAGGCTCAATAGAGGTCCTGGAGTGACTGACCATTATATCCCTCTGTGTGACTGTGTGACCTTACCAATCTTGACAGTTCCTCAAGGCAAGTATGGTATGAGTCATTTCTGGGCCCCAAAGGGTAGATCTCTAGGATATGGTGGTCCTTTCTATGATCCTGGCTCAGGTGATGCTCTGTTAAGGGTGCCTCCTTCTCCTGGGGTCATCCTTACCACTCCACTAGCAAAAGTGCAGCAAACGACCTTTCCTGGGGTCACAGTACTGACAAACTAAGACTTTCCTCCAGAGACTCTCCTCCCTAGAGGAGATTAAGGATTTTCCATAACCTTGAGGGGCCAGGTCTTTGAGGAGCTCAGTACCTGCTGGGGAACTGACTGAGGAAGCTAGGGGGCAGCATGCAAGGGCTGGCAGGTCCCCAGCAGCCTCCCCTCCTTTGCAGGGTAGGGTACCCAGAATGGCAGGAGCCTGGTTGCTCCCAGGGAGGGGACTTTGGATATGTATGTCACAGCAAGGTTAAGTTTCTATGCTCATTTTTACTGGTCAGGACATCTAACTGAAAGTGGCAGAAGGCTGTCCCAGACTACCTAGAGTTTGCCTCAGCCTTGGATAAAAGGAAACAGACCTGGGACCCACCACTCACCAGCTGCTTGAGTAGACCCAGCTCACAGCATCTCCTCTGGGTGCAGAAGTTCTCACCACGACATTTGGGATATACCGAATGTGCAGGAAGCTGCCTTATTGATGGGTACTCTCTTTAGAGTTCATGGAGGACCTTTATTCTCTCGGGGATGTACTGTGAGGGTCTGTCACTATCTCAGTTCACGTTGAAGACAGAGTGTAAGCCAAGGGGCCAGGAGGGACATAGGAAATCGAGTCCTCTCAGCTCTAGGAATGCAGGACTTGTCAGAGCGTTGGTAATAAAGAAAGAGCAAAGAGGCTGAGCAGGGAATCGGTGTACAGGCAGTAGAAGCTGGGTAGACCTCATGGCAGGAGGCTCTGCTGGAGTTACCCAGCTGCAGTCAAGGTGTCAAGGCCTTGGGAGGAGCAGAGAGATGCTGCCTGCCCTCCACCCTACCCCGCTCAGTACCTCTTCTGTTCAGCTCTCCTCACCTCGCTGCCCCCGAACTACCGAGGAGGAGGGGTGGATACAATTTAGATTAATGGTTGCTGGGAGAGATCCTGGCTACTGGGACCCTCATTATTCTTGAGAGAAGAGGTGTACCCACCAGACCTGCCTTACTTGCTCCCTGAGTTCCTGGCTAGAGGTGTAGCCACACATGAGGAACACAGGCGACAGTGTAGCTCTTCCCCAGCTAGGCCATGGCATAGCTTGGCACAAGTACCCTTTAGGGCATTGGATGCCAGATATGGGCTTTCACTTGGTTGGGGCTACCTCCTGTGGCATTTGGGGAATGAAGTTATGATGAGAGATTTTTGGAAGGATGGGGCCATTATATGCAGTGCACACAGGAATGCCCTGGGCTCTTTTGCTGTCCAAAGTATGGTGTGAATGTGAGACACAAAGCAGAAATGAATGGGTGGAAAGTCAATCAAAATACAAAACTGCATTCCCCCAAACCAGGTGAGGCTAGGACCTGGATTTCTATTGTCACAGAGTGTGCACCTGAGGAGAAAGGGACAATAGAGCCTCAGGCTCCCAGGTTCCATGGATGGATCTAGGGGGTGAGGTGCTGAGCTCTGACTGTTCAGAGGGACATGGGGACAAGCTGGGGGACTTCAGGTTCCTAGCAAACCTGCCGGCCTCCCCCTTTTTCCTGTGAGTTGGCATTACCTTTCACAGCTGCTGCAACCAACATGTTTCATGTTCTCTTTGGCTTCATGATCATCTTTCAGTGGCTCCAAAAACAACTTCCAAAGACACAGAAGTCAAAGCCACCATCTGTTAACAGGTGCCAGCAGGCCCCAGGAGTCAGAAGCATGGGCTAGGTTCAGGTGACAGGTAATGGCACTTTGACCTCTTAGAAGGTGGTATGAAGCCTGGGGAATATAAAAATCCTAGGGTGCCCACCTGTCTGTAAGGAATTCACTCTGGGCAGTACCCCAAGGAAAGAAGCAGTTACTATAAGGTGCCTGGTGAGAAATAAGTGGCCTCCAGGAGTGGCTGGCAGCATGGTACAGCTCAAACGATCTAGACAGCCACCTCCCCTAGAGATATTTCAGCAAATGGAGTCCCTACCAGAAGGAAGCAGGACCCTGAGTGGCTCTGCAGGGCCGGGAGAGCTGCCACCCCACCCCTTTGCTGCTGGGAGCACTCCAGTGCTCCTGATTTCTCTCTCCATATCTGGGGAAAATGCAGTCTCATCACTATGTTAGGTCAGGTTAACATCTGGGGTTTCACGTGGGGTCTCAGATCAAGATAGACCTTAGAGGTCTCCCGGTGTGGCTTTAGGAAGTAGGGTGCTGTTTTCCCCTTTAATTAGACCCTAAGTACATTCCTGCAAAGCCCTCTTAGCCCTAGGTCAGGTACCAAGTGCAGAGGCATTGAGTCTCAAGTCTAAGTTCCAGAGCTGCCCTGGCTTCCAGGACTTGGGAGCTGCTGGAGTAGACATGGGGTGCTTAGGGGTACAGGATGAAGACAGCATTGGCACAGTCTACTCAAGGGTGGTCCTACCTGTACTTACCCACTGCCTGTCCCAAACCCCTGCCTGCGGGCTCTCCACATCAAGGCAACACCTTGGCAGCTGTTGGGTTCTGCTGAATCCCAGGTCCCTTTGATCAGCCGGAAGTCTGGGCATGTCTCCGTACCCAGGCCAGCTGAAAGAAGGGCTGCTTAAGACGAGGTCGGGCCACCCATACGGGCTGCAGTTATGCCCCTGCAGAAACCCACTTCTGTCTCTGTCTGAGTGCCCCAGCAGGAGATGGGCACAATACTCAGCTCTGGGCATTGCTGTCCTTGTATTCCTGGAGCTGTTTTCCCTGGACTGGTCACGGAGGAGAGAGGAAACTTGAACATCCAGCTCTGAAGCATTTGAATAAAGCTCTCCACATGGCTGATCATACGGAAAGACTAGCATAGCAATAACCCCAAGTCCTGCACAGTAGGAGCTGGGCTGTCCTTCTGGACTCATTGGCTATCCTTCCCTTGTGTGGCTTCTGCCTGCCTCGCCTGAGACAGCTCCCCGCTTCTGGTCTGTTGAGAAGATCATGCAGCCTGGTTGTTCTTTTTGTAAAACCAGTTTCAATCAAAAGCCTGCAGGGACTCTGCCTGCAGACCAGAGCTCCAAGCCCTGAGTGCATGTGACAGCAGCCACACGAACCTTGCCCACATCTCTAGGAGGGCATTTTTACTGAGCCAAATGCTCTGCCTGCCACTCTCAGATTCCAGTCTCTACCCTGAGATAGGCTCATAGGTGCTTCCAGCTCCAGAGGTTTGAAACCAAAGGATTTTGTAGTTATGTAGATATCGTTTATGAAACCTCAAGAGGCATGGAGGCCTCCTTGCTTCTAGACCTCACATTTTTGTGTGATGGACATGGCTCTTAAGGTGACCCAGATCCAGGGTTTATTCAGTGTTCCAAACAGCCACTTCCAGGGTAAGGCCAATTTTTGATTTTCTTTGTTTTTGTGTTTTTGAGGGAAGGCTTCTGTGTCATTCTAGAACTCCCTCTGTAGACCAGATTGGCCTACTGAGAGATCTGCATCGGGAGTGCCAGGATTAAAGGTGTGTGCCACCACTGCCCAGTGGGTAAGGACAATTGAACATACCTGGTTAGCAGTTGTGGAGGTAAGTGCTGTGTGGTAGACTCGGCCTGGCATGAGCACCCATCCTTACCACAGTGAATTTCCATCTGTTTTGGGAAGAAGCCTGCTGAAATGTAGAACACCTGTCACCTAACTATTTGGGAACTCCACTGTTGTTTAAAGTGTGGCCTACAACGTCTGGTCTAATTGCTTCTAGGTATGTGGGTCAGAGTCAGGGTACCTTGAAGGTTCTTGTGGCATCCACAGGTAATCTCATCCTACTTGGGCCATTTACCAACATTAATCTAATAGAAACTCCCTTGTCAGGTCACCTGGACAATGTCACTATTTGGCTTTTGTGTACATCCACAGATAGAATCTAACTCAGGGCCTAAATGCTAAAGTAGATGCTATGTGGCTGCTCTGCAGAGACACAGCCACTCTGAGCCACGTGAAAAGGGACCCTGCCTTCCTCACGGTTATTCCAGACATTGCTGCTCATGCAAGAGACTGCAAAGCAGGCTGGATCATCTCAGTAGGTGAGCTGCAGCATCATAGGCCATATGTGCTCCCCTTTATAAAGACTCCTTTGCCAGATGGATTCTAGAGGGCAGACCCAAGACAGTGGACCCGTACAGGTGGTTCTGGACCCTGAGAAGGGATGCAGCAGGGTCTCAATTTCTCTGTGAGTGCCAGCATCTTGCTGCAAGAGCAGGGATGTATGCCTACCTGAGGGTAGCCAGGCTGAGGGGCTCAGTGGGAGGAAGGGTCTGCTCTGCAAGGAGACTGGTCTTACCCAGCTAGGTACAACTGGAGATGGAAGAGGATTCCAGCCTTTGGGGGAGGTGTGGAGTGTTGCTCACAAATAGCCATTGGCCAATTCAGGAGGAGAGGAGAATAATACTGAAGTGAACCCCAGCTGATGAGTGTAGTTCAAGAAGCTGGTACCCACTATGGCAGTGACCTGATGAGGAGTTGGCTACCCTGCTGGCCATATCCAGTTGCACTTCCTAGCCTTGAATCAAACCACCCTTGCCTGGGAGAGGGTGAACACAGGAAGTGGAATGTGGCATTGCTAGGTGGCCTGGCTTATGACTTTTGTCCTCTAGTGATAGTCTGGCCAAAGTGTCTTGTAGGAACAGGCATGACAGCCTCACTCTTCCTGAGGGCCTCACAACTAAACACTTTCCTTCTTAGGATGGACTGGAGACCATAGAGGGTGATGGAAGTGCTGGCCTGTTACATCACCAGGCTAGCCATTGAGCACCTGGAGGAGGTGTGGGCTCTTCTCTGAATAGCCACAGTAAAGTCTCTGTATTAGAGCTGGAGATTCACATTAAAAGTTCACTACAAAGCTACAGTAATCAGAACAGACAAACAGACCAATGGGTTCAGGCATAAAGCCTGTACATCTGTGACCATTTGCCAGCGACAAGAATACCAAGACTATTGATAATGGGAGAATAGTTTCTTTAACAAGTGACTCCAGGACAACCGAACGCTAGACTTTCCCTCACATCATACACAAAGATTAACTTGAAATGGATAAAAGGCCTCAAAGGGCTAAAATGATAAAACTCTTAGAAGAAAATCCTAGATGAAAAACCTTTGTCATTTTGGGTTTAGAAAAGGATCTCTGGCTGTGATGTTTGGCAAGGAAGGAACAAACCTGTAAAAGTAGATAAATTTGACTTTATCAAAAAAAAAAAAAAAGCCATGCACCAAGTATTATCAAAAAAGTAAAAGGACAGTCCATAGGCTCAGAAAAAAGTCCTGGAAATTACCCCTGAAAAAAAAAAAAAAAAGGGATGCAGTTTTTAGAGAATATAAAGGGTCTTTATAATCCAAGGTAAAAAGGTCAAGTGTGGAAAGGACAGAAGAAATGAATAGGTATTTTTTCCACACTGATGTCAATGGCTCTATGGTGGTTTTGTTATGTGAATCTTATTTCCAGTAAAGCCCAAGAGAACAGGGTGTTCCTGAGGGCTAAGTTGGTAGAGTGGAGCCTTGGGCAGCCTGGTTCGCAGCCAGCTCCATGCAGGGTTGACGCTGTCATCCTTCCGAAATGACTCCGGCATGGGACACCAGAGTTAGAATGTGGTGGGGGTTGGAAGAGCAGAGCCGCACCAAGGCAGCTTCCCTGTTCCTAAAAACTGTTTTTCAGAATGAAAGTGCAGAGCCTGAGAACTGACCTAAAATGGCCCCTAAGAGCCCCACAGTGCCCCAAATCTCCTCTAAGCAGCCGAGGGGCAGAACATGATTTTGGAACCTCAGTTAGAAGCAAAGGGTGCCCTTGATAGCTACAAGGTAGATCAGAGTCAACCACTAGTGCCTTGTCCCAGGCTAGTCCACCAAGACTGGTTACAACCAATCATCCTCTTCCTCGCTACAGGACAGGAGACGGAGACAGAGTGAACCAGCCTCTTCTTGCTATGAGGGAAGAGGGAGACAGTGAGCTGGCCTCCTGAATCTTGCCCCTCCATCTGTGACAAAACTTCTTTGTGTTGAAGGCTGAACCCAGAGCTTTGTACACGCTAGGGCTTATCAAGTGCTCTGTCAGTGAGCTATGTATTGACAGCTTCTTCACCCTTTCTGTTTTGAGGCAGGATCTCCTTAAAATCACCCAGGCAGCCTTGAACTTGCAACCCCTCTGCACCATTCTCCTGAGTGCTGGGATTGTCTGCACTCAGTAGAGATTATTCCTCTTCTTTTTTCTTTTTGTGAATTCTGGCACAGAGCATCAGCCTTCAGCTGGAAAGCCGGCCAACTCTCTTTGTGATAGGGAAGGTGCCATTGGCAGCTGGCATATTCTATTTATCCCCAGTCTGCACTGGCTTTCTTCATGCTAAGGCTTGTCCAGGGCCAACCTCTTTGCTCACCTCTCTGAAGTCAATGGATTGCACTCTATGAGGAGGTACTGAAGGTCCTTTTAGGCTGCTGACCAGGAAGGAGAGGGACCAGGAGCCACTGAGCTGAGATACAACTTACAAGCTCCTGGAAGGGACCAGATATTGGCTCTGTTTCCAATCTGTAGCCCACTGCTGATTGGTTGACCTTTCATATGCCCAAACTACTGCCATGTTGCCATAGAGACCTTGTTGTGTTTTAACTCTCTCTTCAAAACTCATGTGGAAATCAGTGTCCAGGACAGCAGTGTTATGACTGGGGCTCAGTGGTGACATTAGTGCCATTTTGTAAAGGTCTTGTGGGAGTGGGGTTGCTGACTTTCTAAGTCATGTGAGGATACAGTAGCCATCTCACTAGAGGACAGTGTTCAAGGCGCCATCTTGGAAGACTGTGAGCCTTTTGATCTTGGGCTTTTTGGCCTCCAGAACCATAAGAACTGTTTCTGTATTTTATAAATTACCTGGTTAGTGGCATTGTGTTAGGCTTGCACCAGCAACTTAAGATCATAGGGGCATGACTGCATGTTTAATATAAAAGAAAAGACAAGATTTTAATAAGGAAAAGTCTGTAAGATTTGTTTTAATTAGAAGAAAAAGGGTACTTTTGTCTTAAAAAAATAATTAGGGACTACAAAAGAAGAAAGGCACAAGAATCAGAACTGATTGCATAAAATTGAGAATGGTGAGTGACATATAACTAACTGCAATCCCAACATTTATAGGCTGAAGCAGAAGGACAGCTTGGACTATAATGAGACTCTGTCTCCAAACTAAACAAATGAGCAAACAATCAAACGACCCCAACAACTGCCAGTGTAGACAAAGTCTAGGGTCTCTGGAGGAGGAATTTTATCGGTAGTCATTATACGAAGGCTAACAACATTTATTAATGATTAAATAATAGGTTCAATGATACACC
Source organism: Sigmodon hispidus (assembly GCA_004025045.1). Lineage (NCBI taxonomy): Eukaryota > Metazoa > Chordata > Mammalia > Rodentia > Cricetidae > Sigmodon > Sigmodon hispidus. The sequence goes on from PVIH01000600.1 coordinate 25,980, forward strand.
GATGCAAAGGTGAAGTGGGACTTTCTTTGTTAAGAGGACAAAGGTCTTTGGAGTTTTGGGTTGATCTTGAATATGAGGGGTTTTTGTTTGTTTTATTTTATCTTTTAAGCAATAGGCCTAGGCAACAAAGCTTTTGTATTTTATTGGTTTACATGTTTAAGTTATCTTTTGTTGCCCTTTGCTTATTTAAGGAAATTATAAAAGACGTTAGTTCTTTGCAGCCCTCTACCTATGCACCATGTAATTTTGCACATTGCCATGTTGGTTTGTCTCACAGTGACCTGGGATCTTAGGCAAGTGTTTTAAACACTTTCACATTTCTGATAGCTTCCCCAGACCAAATTCTAAATTAAGTCCTTTTAGCCTTGAGTTAACTCTGAGTTCCTGGAACATGTCCAGAGAGTATACTTTCTGACCTTAAAATAGAGATGTTGGGCTGGCAAGAAGGTTTGACTTTGTCTGACAAACCAGAGTTTAATCTCCAGAAGGCAAGATGGAAAGAGATAGCTGACTCCCCCCAAATTTTCACACACCCACCATGGATGGTACTGAGTGTATGGGGACACACACACACACACACACACACACATATATACACACACATACACACACAAATAATAATAATAATAATAATAATAATAATAATAATAATAATAAAGAGCAGTTTTAAAAGCGTTAAATTAGATGGGCTTCCTGAATGTGGTAAAAGGCATAGATCATATGAAATTCTGAGAAATCTGGTGTATCTTTTTATGATAGCATAAATAGAATTATTGTTAACATACAGTATGACACAAAACCACTTAAATTATTCTTCCCCTGAAAGATTTTGAAAGCAGCTCTAATACAAAATAGCAAGGTATTTATTAAAAAGACTCGAAGTTTGGATTTATAATAACTTGAAAATCACACCATTTAACTAAAAAAAAAAAAAATTCAAAAACAATGGAAAAAATGGGTGGATCTCAAGAACTATGTGGTGCTCTGGGCTGATGGTCAGCTGGGTGGGTAGAGCGTTGGCAGAGTTCACCTATGGGTGTGTCTGTGAGGACATCTCTAGGGAGGATCAGACCATATGGGTTTGTCCTAATGGACATGTATGGTGTGAGTGTGTGTGTGTGTGTGTGTGTGTGTGTATGTGTGTGTGTGTTAAGGCTACTGTTACAAAAATACCTGTTTTATAGAATATATATTTTATACTTTTCAAAATTCTTGGCTTTCATTACAAATGCTTTCCACATGAAGCTTGAACTCAACCTGTTAATTTCATAAACACGAGCTGAAATCTCCCTGAATTTATAAATTATTGCTGGGAGAACTGATCTCTTCTCAAAATTGAGTCTTCACGCCAGAATTCACTGTGTATGTCAAATCTTTCCCTTTAGTTGGTTTATTCAAGTGCTTCTTGTCAAAGTTTCACAGTGTTCATTATATAGACCTGCTTATGTTTTTCTAGCTTGTGTCTTTTTAAAAGCTGTGTTGTAAACGATCCTGAATTTGTGAAATAAAATTGCATCTTGTACCCCTCCCTCTCAGAGCAGTCCTTGCTGTGTGCAACAATTGCTGACTGCAAAATGGCAACCTTGCACCTCACTAAATGACTAATTGGTTTTTTTTTTTTTTAGTTGCGCTTTCTGATTTCCAGGTAATGAAACATCTGTGTTGTTGATACCTTGCACTTTAACAATAATTTTTATTTTTTAAATAATCATTTTTATTATTTGAGAATGCCACACATGCATATACTCAAATGCAGACACATCTTGGTTACACCCACCCCATACCCTTTCCTTCAGTTACTCTTACCAACCCTCTTCTCCATGTTCCCCCATAATGTCACGTACTCTTTTCTTCTCTAAAATCTACTGAGTTTGCCTAGTGTCTAAGTGTGCATGGGTGTAGGGCCATCTACTGGATCTAGGTAGCCCTCCTAAAGAAGCTAACTCTCCAGTCCCTAACAGCCACCAAGTGCCAATAGCTCATCAGATAGGGTGGGACTTCATAAGTCCTGCCCCTGTCCTCACTGGGGTGTTAGTTGGGTTGATCTTGTGTATTTGTCTCAGCTATTGTAATGTATGCACTTTTAATTAAAAGAACGTATGGCTTTTATTTTTATGAAATTATACTATTTCAGGCTGGGAAGGTGGTTCAGTCGATAAAGAGCTCGCTTTGCAGGCACCAGGACCTGTGTGCAGTCTCTGGAACTCATGTTACAAAAGCAGGGCATGGTGGTACATGTTTGTGATTCTAGCAACAGGAAGCAGAGGCAGGCAGGTCTTTGGTGCACACTGACCGGCCCAACTGGTTTAATGAGCTAGCTCTAGGCCAATGAGCGATGTCTCAAGATAGGTGACATTCCTGAGGTTTCCACAAGCACATGCACACAAATATGCACACCTCACACAAGAACTTATGCACATATACACATACACACACAGATGCACACATGCACAAGTGTACAGGCATGCACACAGAGTTACTGCCTTGGCTGTGCTCATTACTACACATCACACTTGTAGTTTGGATATGCAGTGTTTTCTGAAGGGCTCATGTGTTGAAGCCCAGTCTCCAGTGTATCGGTGTTCAGAACTAAGCTTCGGAAAGTGACTGCATCACAAAGGTTCTGACCTCATCAATGTATATGTTTATAATGTGGTGTCTTTATTGGATGATGATAGCAGAGTAAGAGTTAGGACTCAGTTGGAGAGACCGGTCACCAGGAGCTTGTCCCGGGAGATGCACCTCAGTTCCCCCCTTTCCTATTCCTCTTTGCTTCCTGTCCACCTTAGTGGGAGCAGCTCTTTCTCCACACTCCCCAACCCCCTCTCTGTTGCTCTGTCTCACCCCTGCCCAATAGCAGAACCAAGCAAACACGGACTTGAAGCCCAAACCCATGAGCCAAAACACATAGTTTGTTCTTCTCTAAGTTGTTCTAAGCATCTTTTACAGTGGCAAAAAATAAAACAAATAAAAACCAAGTCAACAAATATAAGAATAGCAGTTTTAAAAAAAATGCTGGCTAACCAGCAAGCCTCAAGGAGTCTCCTGTAGGCCTTCCTAGTGCTTACAGGTCCATCTTTTTTTTTTTCTTGTTTGCCGGATCTTGAATTCAGGTCTTCACACTTACATAGCAAACATGCTACTGAGGCATCTCCTTAGCCCCCACCACATCTTTTTAAACTTTGGCAAGCTATACTTAGAGATGTCGACTCATTAGCCGTCTGAAGGCTGAGGACAGACACACCTGAGTGAAGGCTTGGTGCTGGTTTTAATCTCTCATGGCCTGATGTACTTCTGCCCTGAGTACTTCTGAGCTCTGCTTCTCGGCTGATCTGGAAAACTGGATGTTCAGTGGGAGTGAAGACTCCCACCCTGCAGGACTTTGAGAAAGAGCAAAACCACTGTTCAGAATTGTTGATGCTTGGCTCTGCGTCCCAGGGACAGGCCGGCCGGCCTTGTCATTACACATGGGCTTGTGGCTCAGCGGCAGCCACAGGGCGTGGCACCCATCTACAGATGGCCCAGGGCCCTGACCATTCCCCCATTGCTATCATACCAAGGCATACATAGATCCAGGTCAGTCGGGGAGCAGGAAGTGACCCCAGGACTCTGCTTATTCCTAAATTCATGTCTCTGTTCACCTGGGGTCCTGCGGTCCAGGTTTGCTCAAGACTCTGGCTTGAGGTCATCCTTTCTCTAAAAATACTGTCCTTTTACTTCCCGCCCTCCTGGCTTTCTGACTGCATTTCTCTGACACCATCAGTCTCGAGACAAGCATCCTCCATGCCCCAAGGCCTGCTCTGTTCCCAGCCCCTTCCTGTGTGCTAAGGATGCTGAGACTTTGTGACCTCAGAGTGGCATCTGTTTGTCTGTCCTTTCCTGAGGGGAGGCTGAAGGGTCCAGGAAAAGGTTTGTTAAGTGACTCTGAACAGGGTGGAGGACTAGTCTCAGAACCTGGACCTCCTTTGAAGAACTGCTACAGGCTGTTCCTCTTACCCTGCTTTCCACAGTCTCCACATACTGACTGACATGACAGCCAGGGCCTCTTCAGACCTCACCTGGCCTGGGTTAGGAGGGTTCTAACTGCATTTAAAGACCACCTCATTAACAAGCATAAACTAAGCAACTAAACCAAACTAACCTACCACAAACTAACCTAAACTACCTAGCCTAACCTAAACTGGGAATACGCAGGGCTGGGGAGGGGCCTCTCTGCTTGGGTCGGGCCGTGGCAGTAGCAACAGCAGACCGCGGCTCCCTTGGAATGCACAGTGGTTTTGTCTCTTGTGATTTTTTTTCCTCCTTTAAATTACAAGAGGGTGGAGAGTTTGGCAAAATATGACTCAAGACTCGCCAAGCCCAAACTATTTGAAATAAAAAAAAACGAAAGTCAAAAAAATCTTTGCCTAAACTCTAAAAAGAATTTGATTCTGCCCAAAATCTGAGGTGGGTGCTGACAGCCCTGAAGACAAGTTTAACTTTGGGAGGGCGACTCTAGGGTTGTGCTCTGGGTGTTAGCATGACCCTGGGTAGGACTCCAGGACTCCCAGATGCTCTCTTTATGGCAGCATTTCTTAGCCAAGGAACAGTGGCCTGAGGGCATTTAGATGTTCATAAGATCCTCTCCATGAATACAGCTGTGCTGAGATCATGAAGGACCTTCAGTGCCCATGTGTCTGGGACTCTCAGACACTGGAATACAAGAGGACAAGATTCCTTGTGGTGGATCTGAGGCCATGGTAGAATCTTAGGAACACAGGAGTGGACTGGGAGAGGTCCTTATGGACCAATGTTTCTTTCCCACCCTGACTGTGCTGCAGGCCTGGATATTCCTCACTCTATGCCTTCCTTCAGATCTGAAGATTCAGGCAGCCACAGCTAATGTCTCCACAGCGAGGGCCTCCAGGGTGTGGGACAGTTTCTTCTGAAGTTGCTTGTAAAACTACCCAGCCCTGCACTGGCCTGGATTCCTGAGCCCTGTGGAGCTGGCAGCACTGTTCAGAAGCTGAGAGCAGCTGTGGAGACCACTGCCTTGTTCTTTCCCTTCTGCAGGAGGGAATGGCCATGTATGCACCATAGCAGGATGCTGGCCTGCCTCTGCC
>PVIH01000600.1:31181-320436 GCA_004025045.1 Sigmodon hispidus
GCAGGATGCTGGCCTGCCTCTGCCTGGAATGGCCATGTATGCACCATAGCAGGATGCTGGCCTGCCTCTGCCTGGAATGGCCATGTATGCACCATAGCAGGATGCTGGCCTGCCTCTGCCTGGAATGGCCATGTATGCACCATAGCAGGATGCTGACCTGCCTCTGCTTGGAATGGCCATGTATGCATCATAGCAGGATGCTGGGCTTGGCTTGATTATTTGAAAGCAATCTCAAAGCCCACCCCCCAGTGACACACTTCCTCCAACAAGGCCACATCTCCTAATAGTGCTGCTCCCTATGAGCCTAGGGGGTCATTTTCATTCAAACCACCTCAAGGGGAGATTTCTCATGTTGATGGTTAGGGCTGTCCTGGGGTTAGGTCTTCATGAGCTCAGAAGTCCAAGAAATGAGGCTACATTCTCCTGGTCCCTAGGGGCCAGTGTTATATAGCAAGGGCTCAAGCAGCAACCTTGGTAGAGTCTCAGGGTCCTACTATCTTCTCTCAGGCATGAACCTCCATGGAACCAGGTTCTGCCTGCCATTCTCATGCCCTGAGTAAGGCTGCCCCTGGGCTCAGAATCATGGGGGGAGGGCTGTGACCATGGGGACATTGTAACTATAGGAGTGTGTGTGACCATGGTGGGCTGTGACCACTGGAAGGCTGATATCCATGCCACTTGTTCCAATTTATAGCAGTCCTTACAAGTTTGGAAAACTAGAAGTGGTCTATGTTTCTGTCTTTCAGCGTTGCCAAAGGGGACCCCATGTGTTTCCTGTTTTCTCTGGTCTGTCACTTGTAAGCTCTGGCTAGCTAGGATAAATTGTCCCCAAGCCCCAGATGAGCTATGACAGTTAGCTCTAAAAGTTTGTTCCCCCAGTTGGGTACTATGTCTTATGCCTCCTTCCATGCCAACACTAGCAAAGGTCCCCCTGAGCTATAGATTTGAGCCACATTGCTATGGTTCTAGGCTTGATTCCATATGGAATTGTCTCACTCTAGATCCAGATATACAAACATGCCTGTAGTACTTTGACTATGTTTGAGATTTTGTTTCCTATTAGTTGGCCTGGATACTTTTGTTTCACTCAGCCAGAAATCATGAGTAGGTGAGGAGATGCTGTTATAATGCTAGTTGTCCTGGGCCTTGTGGCAGCCTTGGGTGCTGGAATAGCAGCCCTGGAGACTTATAGCTCTAAACCTTGAGTGATAGCACTCAGTTGCTTCAGACGTTAGAAGCCAGAGACTTAGGGCTCTAGGCAAGAGGTTGGAGGCTTATTGCTGAGAGAACCACCAGGTATCATAGCCTTTAGTGTCTGTCAGGGTGAGTGGAAGCAGAGTGGCAGCGGGCAGAGCCTGAAAGTTGTGGCAAGTGTTCTAGACCAGTTTCTGCTGTCATAATAAAACACACTGACAAAGAGCCACTTAGGGGAGAAAGAGTTCATTTTTGTTCAGTTCCAGATTACAGTCCATTGTTGTGAGAAAGTCAGAGCAACAGGAGCCTGAAGCAGAGAGTCTTATAGTTAGTCAGAATCAGAGAGCAATGAATGCTTGCTGTGGTGCCTTGAAAGAAACCAACCCCCAAAGGAAGTGGCACCTTTAGGAGATGTGGCCTAGTTGGAGTAGGTGTGGTCTTGCTGGAGGAAGTACGCCATCGTGGAGGCGGGCTTTGGGGGGTCTCACATACATGCTCAAGATATGGCCCAGTGTCTCATTTCACTTTCTGTTTTCTGCATATTAAGATGTAGGCAGCACCATGTCTGCCTGCACACTGCTGCGCTCCCTGCCATCATGATGATGATGATGAGCTAAACCTCTGAAACTGTCAGACACCACCTCAGTTAAATGTTTTCCTTTATAACAGTTGCTGTGGTCACGGTGTCTTTTGTGGTCAATTGTTTCACAGCAATTGAAACCCCAACTAAGACACTTGTGTAACCTCAGCTAACTAGTTATACTCATACAGTTCAGGGGCCAAACCCCAGGAATGGTTCTGCCTACTTTCTGGCTGGGTTTTCCCCGCATCGTTTAAGGTCATCAGGACAACCCCCCACAGATGTGCCCACAGGTCAACCTGACCTAGATAATGCCTCATAGAGATTCTCTTCCAAGGCTATATTGTGTCAAGCTGACACTAAACTAAATACCACACATGTGTCATCACTTTTAGGAGGAGGTCATCTCAGACACTTGGTCCTTAAATCAAAGAAGACCCCGAGGTCAAATACAGTGACCATGGTCCGCAGTCTCTCATCTTCAACAGCTATTGCCGTCTTTGCCTCTTCTTCCTGTGTTTCTGACCTAGCTGCTCTCTGAAGCTCATAGCTACTGCCACTGTCTCCACTGTGACCATTGTGACATAACTTATCTTCTCACCATCCCGACCCACTCAACTATTGGTGAAGATCTGCAGGGAGTAGTAACAGACCACTTGAGAAATCTAGACCTGGGGTTAGCCGGGGTGTCTATTGACTGGCTCTCAAAGTAAGGCACAGGCCATGCTAAGTCAGAATGGGGCCATGGGAATGGTGTTTGCATAGATCTCAGCAGTACTTCATGCAAAAGACCTGTGTTTGTGCCAGTCACAGACCTTTTGCTGGGCCTCTAAGAAAAAATCCAGCCTTCTTTCCTGGGTGAAAAATAACTAGAGAATCATCTAGATTTCACCAAGGCTTTTGGTGACAAAATTTTGTCCAGGGTAGGCAGTTTGAGGTTGTCACTTTGGCAGTAAGTACCTGTAGTCCGGTAGTTTCCTCAAGGAGGTCATGGGCTTTCTTCACAGTGCAGCCAGGCTGGCGTGAGGGCAGTCTGGCTTACAATCAGGGAAGGGTCTAACAGCTGTCCATCAGGGTGTCAAGTCACCTTGGCCTCCAAAGTTTGACATTTATAAAAGGAAAAGGGACCATATAAGGGGTTTCTACTACAGCCTACCACAGCTATGTAAGTCTTTAGTAGTGCTGAAAAGACTTAGCACTTTTATTGCCCCAGGGGAGATGAGGCCTTCCCATTTGTCTTTTTTTTCCAGAGATTCTATTACTTTCTGGTGTTGGGTGTAAACTACATACTTAACTCTTCTCCAGACTCCATAGCTCTATCTGTCTAATCATGTATTTCAGGTTTTCCTTCCCTACAATAATTTGAAAACTTCTTAATTTCAGATATGACACTGTGGTTAGGTGTTTTTTGTTTTTTTGTTTTGTTTTGTTTTTTGTTTTGTCAGCTTGTACAAGCTGGAGTCATTTAGAGTCATTTGAGAAGAAGAAGAAACCACAGTTGAGAAAATGATCCCCACTAGATCAGTCTGTGGACAAGCCTGTGGTGTGTGAAGGCCCAGCCTTCTGGGGGCTGTGCTACCTCTGAACCCCATGGTCCTGTGTTGTAAAAGAAAGCATGATAAGTAAGCCACAGGAAGAAGCACTTCTTCATGGCCACTGCATGGTTCCTGTCTCTTGATTCCTGCTTCCCCTTAGCGATGGACTGTGACTCAGGGCTGGGAACTGAAATAAATCTGTTCTTCAAGTTGCTTTTGGTCATGGTGTTTCCTCACAGCAATAAAAACCCAACTAAGACAGGAATTGGCACTAGGAGTCAGGGGTTGATAGAATAGACTTGATAAGTATTTTGAGTAAGATTGTGGAAAGACTTTGGAATTGGGGCTGGAGAAGCCATGGAGTGTTCATAGTTTAATGGGCTGTTCTATAAAAGCTTAGAAGATGATAATACAGAGAGCTATGGATACAATGGAGCCTTGGCTTGTGAAGTCTTAGAAGACAGTGTCTTAAAATTCTATATGGGTCATCAATATTTTGAATTAAGAATCTGTGTCTGGTTAGCAGGGCTGAGGAAAAGCAGCATTAATTAAGGTGAAACCTTCTGGAAAGTATTTCCTCAGGGTCAGCACACAGTTCCAGAGGTGGCCAAGGATGTGCCTCCCTCACAATGCCAACTTGGCATCTTGGCAGCATGTAAGACTTTCCCGGGGTACTGCTTTTGACGGCATGAATGGGTCATGGAGAAAAGCTGAGGCTCAGTGTCACGAGAGGCCAGGAGAGGCCCTTATTGGAGGTTCAGCCTCCATTGCAGTAGAAGCTGCTTCAGTTCTTCATCCAGGTCGCTGGAGTGACTTCCTTTCCTGACTTCCCTCAGTGATGAAGTGTTACTTGAGGGTTGTGAGCTGAAATAACTCCCTCCTCTCCAAGCAGCTTCTGCCATGGTGTTTTACTACAACAATATAAGCCCTAGCTAAGAAGCATTATGCTATGTGAGGGGCTAGGCATTGACCTGCCTAGCTTGGCTGATGATTAGTGTCCTCACTTCACAGCCCAGGATTCTAGTCATACTATCTTATGATCAAGTTTAGCTTAAATGCTTGCTTTTCAGCTTAAAATGTTTTGTTGGTGCTAACTGCCATGATCTCTCTCTCTCTCTCTCTCTCTCTCTCTCTCTCTCTCTCTCTCTCTCTCTCTCTCTCTCTCACACACACACACACACACACACCCTGTAAGGAGCTGATCAATTTCTGATGCTGAGTCTGGTTGTTCAAGGGATCAAGCTGCCTTTCTGTGTGTGTGTGTGTGTGTGTGTGTGTGTGTGTGTGTGTGTGTGTGTGAGAGAGAGAGAGAGAGAGAGAGAGAGGGCATGAAGGGCAGAGGTCAAATTCAGTTGTTCCTCATGAGTCATCCATCTTGTTTTATCAGACAGGGTCTCTCATTGGCCTGGAACTCACTGAGCAGGCCAGGTTTCCCTTTCTTACGATCATATGAAGACTTTTAGGGCAAATGAGGGAATCTGCCTGACCCCCACCTCGCTGGCACTGGAATTGTAAGCATACACCACTATGCCCAGTACTGTTATAAGTGTTCTAGTGTTTGAACTCAGGTCCTCCAGCTTACACAGTGAACACTTCACCACTGGCTAATCTCCCACTCCTCACCCATTTTAAGACAGTGTAGCTTAGGCTGGCTTTGAAAAGGTTATGTAGCCAAGGGTAGCCTTGGGCTGAAGATCCTCCTGCCTCTAGCTCCCAAGTCCTGGGACTACAGGCATACACAGTTAAGCCTAGCTTGCCTTTTCAATTAGCTCAAAATCTCCCTCTTTGAAGTATTTAGCAATTCCCTTCATGTTAAAATTTTCCATCTTTGTTCACTTTATTCCTTGAGACTTTACAATTTTATTGCTATTTCAGAGTCTTGCCTTCCATTTTATCTTCTGCATTTTATTTGCACGTGTCCTTAAGAAAGATGTAGATTTTTGTTATGTTATTTCTATATTCAATCATTACACTCATTCTCCTCTGGCTCATAGCAATGTTAACTTGTTTTTTTCCAGGTGCAGTCATATGGTCTGAAAATTGACATTATCTCTTCATTTTCAGTCTTAATCTCTCATATTCTTTCTTTTTACTGCACCTGTCTGCTCCTCAATAGGCAATATAACCCCCACCCCCAGCTTTTGAGTCAAGATTTTTATGTAGCTCTGGCTGTCCTGTAACTCACTATGAAGATCAAGCTGGCCTTGAACCCACAGAGATCCATCTACCTCTGCTTCCTAAGCGCTGGGATTAAAGGTGTGCACCACCACACATCTTTAAGAGATGATGTCTCGCTGTGTGTTGCACCAAATGCCTATGCTTGAGCAATGCCCCAGCTTCAGCCTTTCAAGTGTATGGACCTTATTTCTTTATGGTTTTTCTTATTGCTTTCTCTTGCATTTGTAATCAGCTTTAACTTTTGTTTTGAGAGACTTGAGGTTAGGATTCCCCCATGAATCCTGGGTCCAGCTGTGACATCCTTATTCCATGGGCAAGGTTCCCATTCATTTCTAGTTCATAACACTTCTACCTTTCAGTGAACAGAAATGTCTCACTCCATCAAGCCTTTCTTTACAGGTGCCCATCATGTCAGAACCTGACCCAAGTAGCAATAGATTTGCTACTAGTAGCAATGATGAAAATAGAACATTTTTACCTTTTCTTCTTTCTCTGCTTTTATGTGACTATAATTATCACCATGTTTTTTTAATTTTATGTATATGGATATCTTGCTTGTTTATAATTGTTCATCATGTGTATACCCCATGCCTGCTGAGGCCAGAGGAAAGAATCAGATCCCCTGGAACTGGAGTTACAGATGGTTGTGAGCAGCCAAGTGGGTGCTGGGAATCAAACCTGGGTCCTCTGGGAAGATCAGTCAGTTCTCATAACCACTGAACCATCTCTGTGCAGGTTTTTGTTTTGCTGGTTTTACTCAGGACCTCGGGTATCCCAGGTTGACTTTGATCCTATCATGTAGGTGAGAATGCCTTGGAAGTTCCGTTCCTTCTGCCTCTACCCCTTGAGCACTACCTCTTATAAACCTGTCCCACAATGTACAGTATCCACATACTGGGGCTAGAACACAGGGCTTCTTTCACTCTCAGGAGGCCCTTGGCTAACTTAGATACATCCCCAGCCTGGTTATTAGAATTCTTACTATGTGTTTTATGGCTGTTAATATTATCTTTTTTTTTCTCAACTTAAGAACTTTAAAATATTCTCACTACAGAGAAGATGAAACCAGCACATCTATCCATCCTATTTTTCCCCCAACTCTTACCATTCACATGATTTCTAAAGCTTGAGCTATCTGACATCCTGTGTACAACACTGCTGGCCACATCTCTGTCAGTTTCATTTCCGGGTTAAATGTACATTGTCACTCTTGCTGTGGTGGATTGTGTAGTAGTTTTATTAATATGAGTTTTTGAAAACCATACTTAAGTTCTTAGATGATCAAGAATGCTTAGTGCTAAGATTTCCTTTGCTGGGGACAGATAGTTTTGGCTGTCTGTGATGAGCACAAGCTCGGTCTCCACTAAATTTTGACTGTTTTTGTGAGTTACAGTCATCAGTTGGGATACATATGCATATCCTTATTGACTGTACACTAGTCCCCAGAACCCAATATACACGCCCTGCAAGTCAAACCCCCATTTATCGCGATACTTTCCTCCATATTGCTGTGCCTGGTCCTGAGCATCCCACTTCCATTCTCTTCCCTGGACTCTATTGCTGTGGACACTATCTTCCCACATATAAGAAAGAGCATCTGCTTCGCCTATGGTGCCTTCTGCCACACTGGCCCCACAGTCAGGCACTGACTGGCTTGCCTTGCAGAGTGGCCCCAGGTAAGTTCTTTATTTGCTTTCCTGTTTCCCACAGCTGAGTGTGTAGGTGGATTAGGAGCACTGGAATACCTACCATCTTGGGAAAGAGCTTTGAGGGTCAGAATTACCTGAGATGTGTCAGTTCATGACTCTGTAACACCACCACAAATGCTCTAGGTCCTTAGATTTCTGTTGGACATTTCCCTGGGGCTGTTTGTGACTTTATATCTGTAGGTACTGCCTTTTATAGGGACTTCAGGGGCCACTGAGATAACCCTGGCCCCACATCTGCCTAAAGGCAGATACCTGTGATGTGCAGTAATATTGCTTGGGGGATGTGAACCAGTGTTTCTGGGCTTCAAAGTGCCCTGAAAGTTCTTCTCAAAGCCCAGTACAACAAACAGTCTCAGCACTCCTGCTGAGGTGTTCCCCAAAGCGACAGAAGCACATAGCCACGGAAAGCCTTGTCTACAAATGCAACATTGTTTATCACAGCCAAACTGAAAAGCAACTCAGTATCCATCAGCTTTGTCTACAAATGCAACATTGTTTGTCACAGCCAAACTGAAAAGCAACTCAGTATCCATCAGCCTTGTCTACAAATGCAACATTGTTTATCACAGCCAAACTTAAAAGCAACTCAGTATCCATCATCTGCTGACCTCTGAAAAATCAGAATGCATCCATACATTGCAGTATAAACTGTCAATACCCTGGAATGAGATACTGATACATGGGGCATTGTGATTTGTCTAACCAAATAAGCCACCCTACAGAGACCATGTTTTACAGGTCTCTACTTGTATGGAATGACTGAAACACAGCTAGAGGTAGTTGATCAAGGGACATCTAGGACTAGGGAGGAAGGAGCTGACTGCCAGTGGTAGAAGGCTTTCCTTTGATGATGAAGGTGTTTTAAAGCCAGGTTAGGGTTGTGGTTGAGCAACTCTGTAAACATGTTAAAATCATTAAGAGCTATGTGGTAAGTATGCAAACTCCATGATATGTAAATGGCATTTCCACAAAGTCATTCGAAATTGGGCAAAAGTAAATACAGCTCAGCACATACTGCTGATCTTCCTAACACGCAATGCATAAACCCACTGCTCGGCGGCTGTGAGTCATCTGAGTGCTTCTGAGACAGATCAGAGCAGTCCCACTCTTCCTAAGTGTGTTTGATGAGGGTTAAGTGCTGAAAAGTGTTCCTGAGAATGTTTGTTTGGGGTTAACCTTTTGTTACATCTCCATCGCAAACCCCTTTCCTGGTGTGAGTGAGTGCGCCACTCAGGGATGGGTTTCTGATCCCTTGAATGACCCACCTTCCCTTAGGCCTGTCTTCTCAGAACTGACTGAACTGCTCTCATGACAGCCTGCTTTGGACATTTTGAGATCCCATCTGGACCTCTAGCAGATGATCATCACTGCTCCACATACAACCACGGCACACACTTAGTGGTCACCACTGCTCCAGACAACCTCACCTGTCTTGGAAGACATCACTTCAATATAAGCCTTGGTGAACACTAGATGACCCTGCTTACCATGCCATCATTCTTACTCAGATCAAGGGTGGGGAACACTTACACTAGGGGTTGAGTAGAAAGCTTGTGACTACTGGTATATGTGGGGATCTACGATTGGTTTTACGTGAAGTTTACGGTTGGTAGAATTGGAACCTGTGTCATGGCTGGTGCGCATTTCAGTGCCTCATTTGCATGCCCCCCTTTTATAACCGGGTTGTTTGGTTTACTTTTCAAGTATGTTCAGAGATATCCTCCTGTACTATGCCCAGATGTTGTAACATTAAGCTTAAATAAAAGACTGCCTGCAAGTGGCTTTTCTTGCCTGAAGGTCACCTTTGCTGTGGGAAGAGCAGTCCAAGACAGTGGCCACTGTTACAACAGCCATGTTAGTAGTGGTAATTCAGTGGCAGCAAAAAGTAGCTTCAGAGATTCCTGAGACAGAAAGTTAGGGATGGAGACAGAGGAGATGAGGAAAGCCAGTGTAAGGAGGAGAAAGAAGACTGTAAAGAAACTGCAGGTCCTGGTCACCAGGAAGAGAGACAGAGAACTACTGCATCCTAAGGGTTGCAGTGTCTGGTACCTAAGGGCTGAGTACTGCAACACTAGATACCATGGGGAGCTGAGTATCTTAGGGCCTGAGTGGTAGCACAGGCTGTCTCCATCATCGCTGTTGCAGACACTGCTATAAAGCACTGGCTGCTGAGTGAAAGAAGGACCATGACAGTCAAGGTCCAGAGCAACAAACCTCAGTACCTAGATGGGTAAGTCTCTGGCCTTTAGAGCTGAAGCCACAGGCCTGTCGTTCTCAGGATCCAGAGTTAGATGCCTCTGAGGCTATTAGTTAAACCTTTTTTATGCTTGCCTTCAAGGACCCAGAACCCTCTGATGAAGATGCCATCTGTTCATTTATGAGTTTTCCCAGACAGAGAACCCTGGCCAGATTTCTGATAACACCCTGGGTCCAGGAATAACTTATGGGACCATGTAGTATGAAAAGAGAGACCTCAAATCTTATATTACATTTTTTCTAATAATTTACTAGAAATTAAAACAGAACATCTCACCGATGTTTGCAGATTTAAACACTAACAAGTGGGGCTAGCATCTAGCTGATTATGGTTTGCATTTCAGAGTTTCTGTCTCTCACTATTGATGAGCAGGCCTGTTCCTCACTCTCCATGTGAGTGTGAGGTGTAGTGGGCTCTGGTGCGGGCTCCCTGCTCCCCACTGGGCTAGAACTGGCTAGGTTCCTTTGTGAGAACTGGCTATGCTTCCTGAACTTGATGAGATCTTAGGTTGTTCCCACTAGAGGCTGTTTTAAGTTTATAGAGTTGTTGTAATATACATCGCCAAACCAGTGGCCTAAGTTGGCATAAATCCTGTTCTCTGACAGTCCTTAAGAGACTTTACATGGAGGTATTGTGTGTGTGTGTGTGTGTGTGTGTGTGTGTGTGTGTGTGTGTGTGTGTGTTGCCTGGCCTCTCTGACTCTTAGAATTTATTTCCTGGCCCTTTCTGCTTTGGAAGCCACCTCTGTGTCTCCATCATTCTGCCCTAGGTCTGTCTGTCCCTGTCACATTGGTGATCTTCCCATTCATGGGTGTCGCAGACAGCTTCTTCTGGGCAGGACACTGTTTCTGGGCACACCTAGGTTCATGGTCAGAGGCCTGTGTCTAGTTCTCCAGGCAGACTGCCCCTTAATTGACATGCCCACTGCCTCCTGAAGCTCAGGAGGGAACCGTGGAGGCTCAGATGAGGTGCTGCCTACTCTGCTCGCTATCCACGCCTTCCCCTCCTAGTCTCTACAGTCCTCCCAAAAGAGAGTCTGCTGATAGAAGGAAGCCCATAGGCCTGTCTGCCAGAGAGTCAGGTGCTAGACGCATAGGGCATGGCTCTGCACTTGGTCACAAGGCCAAGAACTTATCCAATCTCAGACTCTCATCTACAGTCTAGGAGTAGTGGGTGGGTCTCATAGGTCTGGAAGCACTGTCAACAAAACACAGACAGATGGACTTATATTTGTGTGTATAGGTTAGGGTTGAGACTCGGAAGTAAGGTCTGCACACATGGAGCCCCCTGAGATTAAGTTCAGCTACAGTGAAGTGAAGCAAAATCATACTTGTGGTGTCCCTCTGGCCACTCCCCGCAAAAGAGTGTTGCTACACGCTGAGCAGCAACTAGTGAATCCTTGCCTCCAGGAGATAACCCCAAAGTCCTCCTGGGGTAGTCTTTGATCCTCTCCTGGGCCCAGATGGCCCTTCACTAAGAGCCCTGTTTGGGAGACTGCTTTCTGTCCGTGGGATAGCCCTCTCCCCTGGGGCTTGTTCCTTATTGCCTCACAGGAAGACATTAGAGAGAAGCTGGCCAAGCCCCAGCCTGTTCCCTTTGATGTCTGTGTCCTCTAACCTCTCAGGCTGGGTTTTGTCTGGGCAGGTAGCATGCCCCCACCTTCCCAGATGGAGGTCCCTGAGGGCAGTGACAAGGGCACTTGCCTGTCCTGAGGGCAGTTGCAAGGTCCAGCCCAATTTACCTGTTTATCCTGAAGCCCAGGTTTCTTTTTCTATTTGGAAATGGCTCCTTTGCTTCCTACTGCTCCCAATCCCCAAATAGGGAAACTGAGGTTGAAGCAGGAAAGCTATTTGTGAACAGCAGCTATAGGAGTCTCTGATTCCTGGCCCCGGGGCCCCTTCCTGGGACAGACCTTAGTTCTTGGCTGGACTCCTTCTCTTTGCAGATCCATGAAGAAGTTTGTGAGAAAGCCTCACTGTTAGGGGCAGTACAGCTGGCTGGTTTTTTTTTTTTGTTGTTGTTCAGGAGCTGATCACATCTCAGCAATGGGGACCTCACCTCAACATTGGGGACCTCATATAAGTGGTTCTGTTGAGAGGTCTGAATACCAGGGTAAGATGCCCAAGAGGGCAGAGGTCTCTTGAACAGCTCTAGTCCCTGGGCCCAGGCTAGTATAACTCTAGTGTAGATACCCTCCAGTCCTCCTTATATGGTTCTATACATCCTATTTATTGCAAAAGAGGTTCAGATGTATCGACTGCATGAGGAAATCATCTAGATAAGACTAGAAGCCTTTGAAAAGGGCATGCCTTCTACCCCGATGAGGAAGTTCTATGGTAGTTTTACAGCCTTCTTCCCAGGCAACTTGGAGAAAGAGCACAACCACTTCCTGCCCCTCAGTCTGAGATGCCTCCTCAGGGCTGTAGCTAGGCTTTAGGATGTTCTTCATGTGTGAGAGACTTACCTAAGTGGCTCTAATGTAAGGAAGACCATGAGAGACACTTCCTGTGTTCACTGAAGGCCACAAGAAACAAAAGCCAGCTATGGGTGAAGGGTGAAGGAGGGGCCTCTGAGTCTACATGAAGCCCCAAGACTCAGCACAGGGCACTTCAGCTCTCTTAAGATCTGGATCTTGTCAGTGGATGGCTGGCCTCACCCACTATAGTAAAAAATATCTGGTCCTGTAGGTGTGGCTCAAACTTCTTATCAGCCTG
This sequence comes from Sigmodon hispidus, assembly GCA_004025045.1. Taxonomy (NCBI): domain Eukaryota; kingdom Metazoa; phylum Chordata; class Mammalia; order Rodentia; family Cricetidae; genus Sigmodon; species Sigmodon hispidus. The sequence goes on from PVIH01000600.1 coordinate 43,349, forward strand.
CCTCTTGCAGGAATCTCTCCGGACTTGGGCAGGACAACTGGTCTACCCAGGAATATTCACCTTTTTAATGTCTTATAGGGTTCAGAGATGGAGGCATCCAGCTCTGTAGTTCCCAGATACTCAGATCTGTTGCCATCCAAGACCAAAGACCAGGATCAAATGTGTTGGGGATAAGAGACCAGCTTCCCTCTGATATGGAAAGCTGGAAGTAAGTCCATGTGATCAAAAATTGCATTCTTTTTACACATCAGTTTCTTATTTTATAGATACTGTCTTGGAAGTACTTGTGACTAACTCAGCCATGGCTTCTGGTCAGATGAGTGATGTAAGCAAGCTTCTGGATACATCATAGGCTTCTCAGAACTGTTGCAGTCAGACAAAGCTTCTTCAAGTCCTGTTCGTGTTCAGGTTTGTCCTGGACACTGGAGAAGGGTGGCCTCATCTTTTTGGTAGAGTTTCTGTGGCCTGATACTTCCCCAACCTGTGGGCTCGTACTTTACTATGAAGCTTATTCAGGCATGGAAACATGTGGGAAGCTTCTCTTGGGCTGACCAGAACTTCTCCCAGAAGACAAGTCTTGGCTAATCCTCTGCCTGCCACAACTCAGCTTGATACCACAGATAAGGGTGTCAGAGACAGAAGATGAATCTGTTGCTCTCCACCATCTCTTGTGGTCACTTGTTTTTCAATGTGGGATGCGCAGGGTCAACTGCTCATTTCTGCTCTGTCATTCATCTATGAGGAAGACTTCAAACTGGTCTGAGAGACTTTAATAAGTGAGGTTAGGGAGACTGGAACACCTAGAGGCCTGTGAAACCCCATTAATGACCAGCTCATACAGTACTATGAAGTTTCTGCTGCTCCATTTTCCACAGGCTGCAGGTGGCCCAGTTTGGCCCCAGGTAGCAACAATTACTTGAAGATCCCTTCCTGTGTGTGACTTACCCCTCTCATTGCCCCCAGTGCCACAGGATCACCCTGGTACTAAGGACTCCTCTGCCAGCTCCATACAATAGTGGTCCTGAAATCTCCCTTCAGAAGCCCTTCAGGGGCATTAATCCCTGCAGTCACCCCCATGCCTCCTGTTGTGGTGATATATTTTATGTTTAATAAAATCAGCCTGGAATATCAGAGAATGGAATCATCCCACAATCTCTGGGGTCAGAGTGGTTACTCACACCTTTAATCCCAGCACAGGGTTGACAATGTGGTAACTCACACCTTTAATCTCATCACTCGGGAGACAGAGATCTTTCTGTATTTCTGTGAGTTCAAGGCCTAACAACCAAACAGTAGTAGCTCACACCTTTAATCTTAACTCTAGAATTATGATGCAGGATTGAACCCAGAAGTGAAACAATTGGGCAGAGAAGATATTTAAGGCAGGAGAAGGAAGACAGTCAAGCATTTCTATTTCTATAGAAGCAACCAGCCATGTGGAGGACTCTTGAAGATTGCATTTACCCGGTTAGGCCTGAGAAGTTGGCTAGTCTCAGGTTGACTGGTCTGTTTCCTCTCTTTGATATTCCAGGCAGATTTTTATTAAATATAAAATCTATCACCACACACTGTCCCTGGGCCGTCTCTGTATGTCCCACCAGCACCTGCCAGGGACAGAAAGCAGAGCAAGCATCAAGGTTGTATTGTCCTTTCCTTATTCAGCTCCAGTCTATTCTCCAGTGGCTCAGTCAGAGTGTGACTGCCAGCCTGGCCCATACCCCAGCTTCCATCACCCGTGTGTGCCCTGAAGCGATCCTAGTCTGTTTCCAACCTTGACCCGTAGTGACCAGAGTCAGGGAAGCCTCATCTCTGAAGTCCTTTCCCTAACCTGAGCCTTGGGGACACATGAAAGCCTACCACATGTGCCTGTCTGGCACTCTTTCTACTTCCCTTGGTACAAGGACCCCCCACCCCGTGTCCTTCCCTAATGCTCAGTGCCCCACCTCAGCCCCATCCCTGCCACTTTGCTCTGAGCTAGGCTGGCCAATGGTAATTGTTGACTCCATACTTGATGTTCCTGTCAGATGCTTTGGCGGTGGGCGCCTCTGTGAGCCTCAATCTCCCATTCTGCTGAGGAGGCAGGAAACTTGAACTTGTTTAGTGTTGTCCTGGATAGACCTTGTTAGTCTTGGCTGGTGTGTGGTGTTTGGAGAAGGTCTGCAGGTCTGGCTCCCTTTGAGTGTATCTCCTCATGGCTGAAGAAAATCCTGTGGAGGCCTTGCCTATGTGCTGAGTAAGGGGTCTTCTGCAAGGAGAGGTGAGCTGAGTGTGACTTTCAAGGGTCCAGATACCTGGTAGGGTATGTACCAGTTGGCTACCACTGGGTGAGTTCTGTAATACTCCTCAGTTTCTCCTGGGACCTCTGACTAAATCTTTCCCAACATCCCATCATTTCCTTGTCTGATGGTATCTCTGCTTGGCCAATTACAATGAGCACTGTGCCTCAGGCCCCAGAGGCTAGAGAGGAACCTGGTTGTCCCCATATCTTTCCAGACCACAGCATTTGTGAAGGCCATAGTAGCAGGTAGAAGGCCACTCTAAGCTGAAGGACCCTCTCCAGTAGATATGACTTCTGAAGCTTCCAGCTCTGAGGTTCTGGAACTGGGGACATCATGACTCAGCAGTATGTGAGTCATTTTCAGAGCTACTGTGCAGCCACAGAGGTTTTTATGATTCAGCTATTGTAAGGAGAGTGAATCAGCATTCTCCTGATGCAGGATTGATAACTCAGAGGCCATTAGTCAACATTCAGATACACCTGAAACCCAAATAGTCTCATTAAATCCAGGGATGACATCTACCAGTCTGTTCCAGTTCTGAGCATCGGAAAGCTTAAAAACATTTCATGTAGTTCTCAAGAATAACATGCTATTGTTTTAATGATCACCCAAATGCATGTGTTTATATTTCTGGTGCAAAAGTGTGCTTCAGTGATCAGGGACTGAGAAAGGACAGATGTGAAAGACAAGAGATTTGGTTAGAAAAACAGTTAAGCATTCTCAATGCTGTTTTTTTTTTGGGGGGGGAGGGGGTAAATTTCAGGACTCATGTTTCTTTTCAGACTTTTATATTTCCTATTCTGCAGAGAAGGCAGGGAAGCCCGAATAGATGGTAGCAGGAAACCTAAGTACATGTGTGGTTAGGAACACTGAGATGTCATGGCTCTCCCCGGGAGCCCTAATGTGTGTTCATGCAGACATATAGGTGCTAAATAACAGCATCATGACATAGGAGGCTGAAACAAAAAGATTTGCAGCTGAAGGGACCTGGAACACTGTCAGCTAGACCTGGAGGAGCAGCAGATGCAGAAGGCAGCATGCTACTGACCTCTTACCATCAACATCAACAGTGACCTCCAGGCATGCTAAGCTCCAGCAGGCTCCAAAGCATACAGATGTGTATCTCTTGCTGTTCTACAGGATGGGTTGGAATCTGCCACGGTGGGGGAGGTTTCCACCTTAATTAGTAGTTACTGCAAATCAGCCTGGTCCTCACCAGTACATCACTCACTTACTGAGTGACCAGTGGCAGTCTGCTGTTCTATGCTGCAGTGGGTAAGGGTTGCCTCCTAGGTGCATGGAAGCAGATCCCAGATAGGGAGGCAGAATCTGTGGGCATTTTCCATGGCGGGCATCAGGGACCTCAGTTGCTAGCATATGACTTACATGTGGGTGGGTGTGTTGTAAGCAGGGTGCTGGGTCTGAGAAGAGGGGCCTCTATGACAACCATAGAGGGCTGGACTCTATGTTGGGAGCACAGGAGAGGCTAGGCAACAGATAGAGGGGCCTCTGGCACAGTCATGATTTTCAATGGCTCTCAAGTGCGGCCTAGAGGACTGCCAAGATAGTCTGTGGGAGATGGAATTTTCCAGGAGAAAGGATATGGTTGGGCAGGCCAGAAGCTGGCTGACCCCCATGATGATGGCTGCCCAGGTACCCAGCCTGATGAGGGGAGATGCTGGAAACCCATCGGTGGCCACTCTCAGTTTTTCATTTGAGGATGCCTCCCCCATAGGCCCTGGGAGTCCCCCATGGGAGAGCTGAAGAAAGCAGGTGTCTGGTATGACTGTATTTTTGTTGCATAGGAATTGAACTGATCTTAAACATGACTCATCTTCTTATGCTTCAGAGCAGAAAGCCAAAAGTCAGAGTTATCCTTAGGGGACAAAGTACTTTCAGTGTCTGACTTTTTTGGGGGGGGGATTATAAATTGTGTGTTTCCAAAGCCAAGAATGGCATGCTAAGACTCTTCTGAGGCCCTTAATTCTCTGAAGAACCAGAGATGGCAGGTCAATGAATATCAGAAACAGATACATGAGGCTCAGAAGCAGAGGGGATCTTTGAGTGAGTGGTGCCAGCTGGTGCCAGGTCATGTTACCTGTCTCTGGTCTATGCTGTGGACACAGAGCTGTGTTTCACATGCTGTTATTGTACTTCTAAGAGAAGACATGCATTTTCATGCATGTGTTTTTTTATTCACCTGACATTTTATTGGATTAAAAAAATGCATAGATTGAGTTCACAGAACTGTTTAGCTTGATGCATTTAAATTCACGAGTGTGAGCATGCTCCCCAAACTACCATCCAGAAGGGAGATGGGTTTTGGTGCCTACCAGCACTGTTCTCTGTAGATGAGACTGCCCAGCTTCGATGGTCACATCAATCAAATTGTGCAGCACAGATTCAGGTTTCTTTTGCTCAGGTGTTTGTGAAGTCTGTGGGATAGAAGTTTCTTGTGTTTTACTGCTGTGTTCAGTTGTATGAAAGCACATTGCTTGTAAGCTTTCCTCTGGACTGAGGCCAACAGACCCTTGCTGTCTATAGGACAGACACAGGCTCATGTGTGGATGCTTCATAGATGGGAATGTTCCACTTCAGAAGGCATAGCCAGGAAGCTACTCAGAAACTATACGTACTTTACACCCACTTAGAATGTGAATTCCCCTTGCTCTGCTTCAACCCTCAAGCCCTGGAATCATCAGACCTTAGGATTTTGCTGGTGGCATAGAAGTCTTAAATTCTCATTTCTGGAATGACCAACACTTTCATGTTCATCTATCACTTTTTCAAATAGTTTTCTCATTAAAGAGATCAGTTTTCAGGTCTGAGAAGATGGTTCAGAGAGCGTTAACAAGTCAGGAAGTGTTCAGCACAAATGAAATTTTGTTTCACATTTTGTTGACTCTACAGACATGTTGGATCCGGCAAACATGGAGGGCACACCCTCATGAATATGTAACTCCTATTGACCCTGTTTCTATGGAGACCATCAATCAATATGGTGTGGATTCAATTGAAGCATATGTGTAAAATGAGGACTTGGCTTGTGAGCCTGTGGAGGCTGAGAGGTCCCATGGTCTGCTAATGGCACCTGAGACCCAGGGTAGTCTGTGGTGTAACTCCTTCCAGAAAATGGCCACAGAAGCAGAGAGCCAGTGGTGTAGATTCTGGTCAGGAGGACAATGGCAGGCAGGGAACAAAGGGTACCACCTATTCTTCCTCACCTCTCTACTCTGACTGGGTCAGTAGGGCAGTGGCTGGTGTTGTTTCAGGGCAGCAGCGGTCTTGTGGGAGCACAGGGCTCAGGGTATGAGCTGAATACTGAAGATGGTAGCACTCTCAGATCTGCACATTGCTCAGAGAGAGAACATTTGCTATAAAGCTGGGTTTGAAGTGGCGAAGAAATGGCATCACGGGATACCTTCAGGTCCTATGGCTTGAGCACTGGGAAGGACAGAGATGCCATTCACCTTTATTGGTGTCAGGTGGGCTTCTGGTACAGGGATTCCTTCTAGAATAGCTAAAAAATTGCTTGGAGGTGTGTACTGTGGGGTCCAGACCTGGACTGGACATGATAGCATTGTCAGGTCAGGTGTGCCGGTCAAGTGTGGCATGGAATGGGACAGGATTAGGGCTAGAGCCTGAGTAATCACTGTGGGAACTGCAGAGAGGCAGGGGTAGGGGGCAGGATGGTAGAGGGGCAAAGGGACATGGGTCAGGGGGCAGGGGAGTAGGGGGCAGGGGGCAGGGGACAGGGGATGTGGTTTCCTGAGAGCCACATAGAGGAAGCACTTTTGAGTGTGAAACAGTCTCAGTGTGGCAGAGGGCTGAAGCATCCCTTGGACTCAGCAGCAGTCTAAGGCCGTGGTGATGCTCCCTTCTATGGCCCCCTAGTCTTTGTTCTCTCTGATTTCTGCTGCACTTATCACCTGGACTCTGTGATCACCTCTGTCCTTGTTTTTTCTCACTATCCTTCCATGCTTAGTGATAGTCATAGGAGGTCACCTCTTAGCATGACCTCATTCCTTTGCTTCTTGTACCCATATGCCCCTGGCTCAGCCCCAGGCTCATAGAGGCCCTTCTGTGTGTCCTCTTTCTTGAGCAGTGTCTACCTGCTCTTTGATCTCATCTGGTGTCTCCCTGGGACCTCCTGGATATGGCCACCCATCCCTGACCCCATCTAGATATCTGCAGTGTTCTTACTCTCACAGTGATGACATCTCTGAGGATGACATTGTGCCTGGTCATCCAGCATATCTCAGCACCCATCAGGTACAATTCATATGATTAGCCCCATGTAGCCATGCTGGGGATGGAGAGAGATCCAGCAGGATGAGGAAAGAATGCAGGAAGGGATGAGATTCTTACAAACCTCAGGAGCAGTCAGGAATGAATACCACGGCTATCAGCACACAGTCACCAATATGGAGGCATGGTTTCCCTGGGCAATTGCAGTCAGGGCTCCCATTCCCTTACCTAGTAGTATGCTTATTGCTCCCCCTTTCTAATGGGCTGTGATTATCATTGTAATTGAGCCTTTTATTTAGACATCATATAGTATTTTTTCATCTCAATTGTTTCATTTTTTGTTATTATTCTGAGAAGGCTTTGTGTAACCTAGGCTGGCCTGGGACTCACTGTGTACCCAAGGATGCTCTTGAATTTCTAGCTTTCCTGCCTCCACCTCTTAAGTGATGGCATTACAAGCATGCCCCCACCCCTGGTTTTCAGCAGTGATGGGGTTGGATCCAGGGCTAGCTAGGCAAGTGCTCTACAAACTGAGTTAAGTCCCAAGACACCCTAGGGTTCTTCTGAACAAAAATCTAAGGAAGTACTTTTCTTTAATTTTTAACTGACATCAAAAATGTAATTCTACAATGTCTACTTTGGGACACATTTTAGAATGTACTTTACAAACTGAGAAGTACAAAATATGTAGTCTCTTGTACTAAAGCATATCTTGCGATCTAAGTGGGATGTGTTTTGGATAGTGCCTAAGCTATTTTTCCCTTCCTAACCCCAACTTACCCCTCCACAGGCTCCCACACTTTAATGCCCAGGATGAAAGTATAGTGCTTAGAAATAAAAATAATAATAATGTTGCACAATGATTGCATTTGCATGAAGAAGTTTGATTTTTTTAATTTTTAAAAAGAGTTTTTTATTAAAATATTTCTGTGGTTAACTGAGTGATGGACATAGGAAAAGCACTCAAGTGCTGAGGGGGGGGTCACTGGCACCGAGGACAGAGAGTGAACCTCTCTGAGAGCTGAAATAGACATGCTGGGGTAAGAATGTCATGAGACTGGAGGCGTGTTTTTCATCTCAATCCATTGCACTAGCCAAGACTTCTGGACCTTTGTCAGCAGAGGGTCACTTCTGAACACACAGATGAAATGAGATGGCTTTATCCAAGCTAAGGGTAGCTGCAAAGATGCCTCTGGCCATCCCAGGTGCTTTCCCAAACCTACATGCCACTGGCCTCTGACCACACCCTCTGTCCATGAAGCTGGTGTAGCACCAGGATGATACAGGTCTATAGGAATGGGAAACTCGAGGTGCCCCAGTAAGTGTTAAGATAATTTTCTCTGTGGTCCTCCAACACCCTGAGACTCTGGGACAGAGCAAGGAATGGGAAAGGATTGAAAGCTATGGATGATGATCTCATGAATCCCAGGCTGGCTTTGAACTTGCTATGTCGCAGAAGGTCAGGATTGGGGATATAGGGTTAGGGTTAGGGTTAGGGTTAGGGTTAGGGTTGGTAGAGTGCTTCCTTAACATGTACAGGAACTTGGGTTTCATCTCCAGTACCACATCATACACCAGGCATGGTGGCACATGCTTGCAATCACAGCACTTGGGAATTAGAAACAAAGAGATCAGAAGTTTCAGACCATCTTGGATACACAGCAAGTTGGCGGCCAGCTTGGGCTGCATAGTATCATAGTATCTCCAAGGCCTACTGAAAATTTCAGTAACTCCCCAGGACTAATTGCTTCAGCCAGCATCTCTCCAAAGGGTCCTTCTCCCTGTCCCCAGATGTAACCTCCGTCTCTCACTCAGCCTCCAAAAAGACATGCTGTTAACTGCTCAACTACAAATCCATTTCCAGCCCCAACTCCCACCATTGGCTCTGATTTATCTAGTTTGGTGCAGACAGGTTGGTGTACTCAGCTGCCTGCCCCAGAAGGAACTTTGACCCAGGAGCCTTCCTTGGGCACCCCTGGGAGGTGCATCCCAGTAGCCCTCACAGAGGTTCTTACCCTCTTTGGTGTTGGTTCTGGTCCTGTACCCAGCTGGTGCTGGCAGGATGGAGGTGTCAGGGCCACTCTCCAGGCACAGAGACCAGTTGGGTGAGGTGTGTGGCTGGGTACTGAGCAGCCAGGGGACATGCGGCAGGGCAGCATCTGGGAAGGAGTGGTTCCTGGCTTTGCAGGTCTGGCTCACAGACCCTCAGGTTCCTGGCTGGTTCTTTCTCCTAATTGGTATCAGTCCTCCAGACGCCAGCCCCCACGTGTTGTCTGCACCTCCAGATAGTCAGTGTTTGCTTCTTATTCTTATTGGTGTCTGGGTCCAGGAATGGGGAGGCGGGGTTATGAGGCATGCAGGGCAGGCGACATTCTGACCTGCAGCTCTCTGTGCCAGTGTTTTTAATTTCCCCGGGGAGGGGGGTGTGGGGGGGTGCTCACCGCATGCTGCTGGAGAGAGCTCTGGGCTGTACACACCATTCAAGACACTCAAGGTCAAGACTCCTCCCTTTTTTCCCTTTTCATTCTACTCCCCCTTCCCACTCCCATTGACTTTTCTTCCGTCCCCTTTTCTAGTGAGGGACTAGGTAGAATCGTCCAAGGACCCTGTCATCTGGCTACCCGCAGCCTCGCTCCTTGTCTTTCCTGGCATATCTATCCTACACTGTCCAGGAGCCACATTAGCCTCAGAAGGGGTCAGAGGTATAGCCAGAGATTCCCATGTCAACCTTGTGCTGTGGAACTATAGCCTGGAGCTTTTCTTTAGGAGACATTCTGAGGACTGACCAAGACAAAGGTGCACGGGGATGTCTTTGTTTATTGTTCCCAAGAACTAATGCCAAGTGGAAGCTATGAGTTTAGTCCCTCCCAAGGAGCTGAGGGGGTGGGGCAATCCACAGCACCAAGGGCATCTGGAACTATAGAGCCTTGAGCTGCCCCACCCCCACCCCACCCCTGCCAACATGGCCTGCAGCTGTCCTGTGGTAAAATATCCCCAACTTTTCCATATGACATCTTCCTTCTCTTACTTCTGTGGCTCCACCATGGGGATAGGTCCCCATGACACTTGAGCTGTCACCATCCTGTGGGGAGCTGAAGAGGGCAGGGGCCGTTTCACATGACCATTCTATCTGTCTGCACTGGGGTGATGTGCTTAATGAGCATTTGTGAAGGAGGAAGGGAGGAAAAGCCTGTCTGCAGGGGGTTATTTTATGCCTGCACCATTGGGCTCCTTTGCCAGCTAGCTTTCACTTTGGGTTGGCTAATCAGAGACTTCAAGGCAAAGAGAAGAAGGTAACTGCATCATTAGAACTGATGTGCTTTGGGGTCTGGAATATGTTAAAAAACACCTCAGATCCCTTACAAAACAACAGGTGACTAAATAGGCCATCAGGCATGGTGCTGGGACATGCACTTCCAGAAGACACCGGTTGCTCAGAGGCACAGGAACAGATGCCAGGCTCACTATGTCAGGGAGATGTGCTTAAGGCTACAGTTAGTTATTAGGATAGGGCCATATGACTGACAAAAAGAAATATCGATGATGTGTTAGAAGCAGGGACTGCCATTTACTGAGCAGAGACTTGGCAAAGTCACTTTGGGAAATTGGTCTACAAAGCTTTGTGGCTCTAAAGATCCCATTACATAGTCCAACTTCTCTGTGTCTATACACCCTTCCCCAAAACAGGCAGATAAAAGGACACCAAGATAGCACACAAATAGCCCTCACCTTTTAGCCCAGCATCCAGAACTCAGAAACAGCTGGAAAGGCCACCAAGAGTAGAAAGAGATGTCCAATTAAAGAGTTTCTTGATCCATCCCATAAACGGATAGCACTATGGGCTAGCCACAATTAGCCACTCCAGTGGACTCCATGGAGCTGAAACTATTGCATCATCTGGCTGAGGTGTCAATAAACCTTAATGAAGAAGAACACTGGGAGAAGCAGGCATCAACTCAGCTGCTGTGTCTTTCAAAAGACCCGGGGAAGCGAGTGTCGTCAGGATAACCTAACAGCCATGAGCTGGTTACATCCAGGCAAGCCTCTGCATCTATTCTGCAAGTACCAGGTCTCTGCAGATTCCAGCTGAATGTAGCACATCCCAGCTTAAATACAGCCTGGAGCACCAGGAAGCATATCTTTTCCTCCAGAGACCCTGGGTGCAGGTAGAGACTCTTCTCTCTAGGATAAAGCTGCCAGCCTTTGGGGTGCTGGACTCCTGACAGGGAATCTAGCTGCTCCTGTGCTGAGGGGTAGGAGCAAAACTGGTGTCTCTTTTGAGCTGCTGAGCCTACATGGAGCCAGATCATCTGCACCATCTTGACTCTGAGGCCAGCAGACCCTCCTTGGTTCAAGAGTCTGATGCTCCCTCCCCTGAGACTGGGGCTTTTTCTGTGTCCATGGGCTCTTCACATGGCATCATAAATGTGAAAGGTGAGACATTTGCTAGAGAAGTACTTGCAACATGGCTGGAAGCTACTTGAGTGGGTCTCTTCCCACCAGCTTCTCCAAATGACAGCCTGTGATAATGTGGCTGGCTGCATCACTCCTCAGGAATGTGTCTCCGGCAGCAGCAGCAGAATATATGCTATCTGGGGCCTCCAGGCCCCTGGGGTAAAGGTACTACCTTTCTCTGGTCCTCAGGATCATTTTTCTGAGGACATTTTGGGTCACTTGGCTGCTCTTGTAAGGCAGCCGGAGCATGCAGATGGCTGGTCTGTGAGAGCACTCATGTGATACACCCTCATCCTGGCCATGTCTGGATGTCAGCTGAACCCTATTGGGTGATGTCCCAACAGGTACCACTGTTTCTCATCCATACAGCCAGAAGGCCAAGGCAGAGGTAGCACATGCAGGCCTTATGGGCTCCAGGGTTGGGAGGGATGGTGGAGGACTGGGCTCAGAACTGGTCAGAGCATCATTAGGACCACTGGGCTCCTCAGAATATCCTATAGATAGAAAGGACCATGGAAGAGGCATGGATAGACTCTGGACTCAGGCCAGTCCTGAGGGTTCTTGAGCAGGTGTTGGGATCCAGACTAGCCTTCATCACTGGGACTGAAGCTAGGGGTAATGGCCCACTGGAGGGAGAAGGTTCATTTGAGGGATGGATTAGGGACCTTGATGTCACTGACCTTCTGCTATAGGTACTGGGCATCTGTGTGCATGGGAGTATGTTTGCCCTGGTGAGTGGTGTGTGTGTGTGCTCGCCTGAGTGTGATCTTCTATGAGGCTGTGTAGGCTTGGGAGACTCCCTCAGTGAGTAGTGTATGTATCTGAGTACAGGCCCGTGAGTGTGAGACAGTGTGGATGTGGAGGACTGTGAGGTACCTATAACCCAGTTTTACTCTGGAGGTCCCCAGAGCCTATCTGAACCAAAAAACTTGCTTTGCCTTAGTCTTTTAGAAGTCTGGTCGTAGCCTCTTTCAGCCAAACCCCCTTCCTTCGCAGACATTGTTTTATTGTATTTCTCACGCTATGGAACAAATATTTCAGTTCTTAAGATGTTCACTGTGCTATGTGAACTCTGTCAGACATGTTTGTGGTCCACTTGACAGAAGCAAAAGTATAGGTTGCTCACCTGTGTCGTAGTTGACCCCCTTCCTCAGCTGACCCCTCTCAGGGCCAGGTGCAGCTGCTGAATCCCAGGCTCTGATATGGAATTCTAGCTAAGGAAGTTATCACCTGTCTGTCCCTCAGGAAAATGAGCTGGGGGTTCCTGCAGAGCCTCCAGCCATGGGCATTACTCCAGGATACCTCAAGGAGAACCCTGAGCAACAGAGCGGGGTCTCAGAGGCCTACTCTATGTTCTGCCCCTCCCCCAGCACTTTCTTACCTCTTTCCCAGCCCTGGATCCGGGAGGAGTCTATGGGGTACCTTAGGATGAGTGACTCCTGGTGGCTCAGGAGTCCTTATGGAGGGCACAGGAGCCATCATCAGGAAAGGAGGTAAACATGTCACTTAATGATTTTTAGTAGTGTTTATGAACCTCCTGAGTCAGTATCAGATTTACACAGCCCCTCCCCCCTCTGCTTCAGGAGAACAGTTGGCACCCTGCCTTGGATGGATGGGTTATTCTTCCTGCCCACAGAGGAGTCCCAAGGGGAAGGTAACTTCTCTACCTTCCCATGCAACAGCCTACCTCTCTGAATGACCCAAGCCTGTCAAGGGGATGAATTTGGCCCATGTGGACAGGATCAAGGAGTGGCATGATGCTCCAAGTGCCTGGAGGGCCCCTCTGGGTCCTAGCCAAGAACTGGGCTGTGGGTGGCCAAGCCCCTGGCTGTTCTGTTCATCCCATCCCATCGAGGGCAGCATTCTGCTCCGGCTGAGCAGGTGCGGCCCTAGACAGCTGGGCTGCCCAGCGTGTTTGTGGCATGAAGTCAGCTGCCCAGCCCGGCCACCAGCCGCACCCTGGCTATTTTGGGAGCCTCCAGCTCAGAACCCTTCCTAGCTACTCCCACCCTGCAGCTCCTGGATTTCTGATCAGAGTGTGGACAATGCTCCTCTTGTTTCACATCTGTCCTTTCCTAGAGTCCTGCAGGCCTCTCTTCCCCCATAGACACAGCTGGTTCTGCCTGAGAATGGGCAGCAGTGCCTGGCTGAAGGGAACTGGCCTTATACAGGGTCTCAGGGTCACAGCAGAACTGGGTCATGAAGAGTTGTAAGGAAAAGAATGGCCTTGATAATATTCATGTTTAGAGCCTGACATTATTCATATTTAGAGCCTGAGACCTGCAGATAAGTAGCAATACCCACCCTATTATGGCAAAGAGGAGCTCTGGAATGTTCTCCCCAGACTCTCCTACCCTGTGCCACCCCAAGCCCTGAGACTGTCCCTAGAGAGATCAATGAATAGTAAGGTTTGCTGCTCACCAGGACCAGCCGTCTCTCTCCCACAGTTGGGAGCATGCGTAGGTTCTCTGTAAATGAAGAACTACATCGTTTGTTCCTCTTCTCATTGGACAGATTTCTAATGCCTAATATGAAGGAGTGCATCAGACTTGATCCTGGATTGGAGCGTGTGCCCCTGAACATATTCCCTGATCCTGGAATATGTCCTTGGAGCAGGCAGCCTTGGAGTATGTGACCCTGGCCCTGGGGCAGGCAGCTCTGAGCAAAGCAGGCATGGAACAAGAGGCCTTTGAGTGTCTCTTATGATCAGCTGATTGTTGGGGTCTTCACTATAGGTCAGGGGAGGGAGAGGGAGGGCACAGTGCTGGGGGATGTTACAGAGTGAGGCAGGAGAAAAGTGGAACAGGTGACTTCAGTGTTAGAGTATTTTGGCAAGAGGACATACTATTGAGTTCTGAGGACATGAGCAGTGGGGTGGGGGTCAAGGGTCAAGAGGGAGGGGGCAGAGGGTACCAGAAGGAGGTAGTGGAAGTCACTGAGGATATAGTTAGCTTGAGAAGGCCGATGGGCCAATGACATATGTTCATGGAACATGCCTCTTAGAACACCTGTATTTTACCATATTCTAGCCCAGAGTCAAGGCTGAAGTCTCTGGCTGCCTCTAGATCAGACCTGCCCTGGGTACTAGATGCTTCACCTGAGATCCAGTGGTACCTGGGCCTAACCTAGAGTGGGGATAAAGCATGCTATAGAGACCTGTCTGACATCTGCATTTTCAGAACTCCTGTGGTTGCATTTCCAAGTACTCTCCAACACACACACACACACACACACACACACACACACACACACACACACACAATTCCCAGGCTCCTGCAGCAAAATCCCATAGGCTGATGGCTTATGAAAGCCCCTCGAAGGGCCCTGAAGACCAATCAAGGCAGAAGCAGATGCAGCATTCTCTATGACCTTGAGAGCCAACTTTTTCATAAGTGATGCTGTGTCATTGTGTCCTCACACAGGTTGAGGGCAAAGAGGCTACCTCTGCCCCTGTGTGCATGTTGGGAGACTAGAGGTCAGCTTCAGGCATCTTCCCCAATTGCTCACCACTTTGTATTTTAGATAGTGTCTCTTAAAGGTCCTGGAGCTCACCAATTCTGCAAGACTTACTGGCCAATGAGCTGGCCCCAGAAGCCTTCTCATCTCTCATTCTCAGAGGCAGGATTACAAGCATGGACTACTGTGCTTGGCTTCTAACGTGGATGTTGAGGTGAACTCAGGCTCTCATGCTTGTACTTTATCAGCTGAGTCTGAGTCATCTCTCCAGTGGTGACTGGTTTTTGGCTTGTTTGTTTGTTTTAGAGTCAGGGTCTCTCATTAGCACAGATCTTGTCAAGTAGGTCAATGAGCCCCCAAAATCCACTGTTTCTATGTTGACAGTACTAGGATCACAAATGTGTATTACTATGGGTTGATTTTTTTTCTCTAGTGTGGGTTCTCATTCTTAACAAAGGAAGCACTTTACTGATGGAGTTATTTTGCTAGCCACTTTTCTTTTGTAAGTACTCGAATTTTCTTCATAAGGGCTATGTTTTCATAATATACTCATCTCCAAAGGCTCTCAATATTGTAAGCATCAAGTGCTAGGTTTTGATATGTAAATTCAGGGGACTAATGTGGAATAATCTTTTTGCATACTCTGAAGACTTGTCACTTTAATTGGTTTAATAAAGAGCTGAATGGCCAATAGCTAGGCAGGATTTCCAGGCACAGGGGATACTGGGAGAAGAAGAGGTGGAGTCCAAAGGAGATACAGAGGAAGCATGGCATATAGGAGATGAGATAACAAGCTATAAGGCATATGGCCACACATAAATTAATAGAAATGAGTTAATTTAAGTTATAAGAACTAGTTAGAAAAAAGCCTGAGATATTAGACAAGCTTTAATAATTAATAATAAATTTTTGTGTCATTTTTGGGAAACCAATGATCTAGATGAAAATGTCTGATTACAGAGGACACAAACATTTTGATCATAGGAACAGAGTAGTGGCCAAGTCCAAGGTCCAGTATATATGGCTGCTTTGGGAGCTTATGTCCAGGGGTCTAGGGGCTGTCTGGGGCTAAGTCTGGCTGGGCCTGCCTTCCAAGCCCTTAAGGTAAAAACTACACTTGTTTCAGTAGGTCAGAGGGTCAGATACTCTATGCTTCCATCCTGTGCAGCATCGCCTTCAGGATGTCTCAGTTGCAAAAACCAACTGGGAGCTTCCTACCTGGGAACAGAACAGGCTCTTCGGAGCATGATCCTAGATGCCCTTGAGAAAGATAAGGCAGGTACCAAGGGTCCTCCCCCCATAGGAACCTTGAAGCCATGGAGGCCTGCTCATGAGTCCTCTACTAGGAAGCATGACTCCATCACCTTCAGGAAGGGGAGTCCTGAGCCTCAACAGGGTTCAGGTATGGGAAGTGGCAGGGCCCTGACTGCCACTCTGTTTAGGTGTCCTGGAGATGAAGATGCTCCAGGGGCTTTGGTCAGGATGTTGTATCTGCGCTGACAGATCATCAGCCTCGTCTGTCTTATGGTGGAGGCCATGACTTTAATGTCTTATAGTGTTTTCACTGTCCTGTGTGGAATAAGTGAGGGGCTCTGTATGGAGCCCCTTCTCAGAACAAGGGGCTAATGTGCTCCCTAATTCCTATTTTCACCTGTACCCCTCATGGGTGTCCCACACAATGAAGTTATTCCTAGTTATCTAACCAGCAGTTAGAGCCGATACTTATTCTTAGCTCTGTACACCCAATGCTTTCACTTCATCCAGAACAGTGTGAGCCATGTACTCATGAGCAAATGAGTATTCCTGATGGGTAGATTCTAGCCCTGGACTCCTGTCTTTTTCCTCTTCAGTTCTCAGCTCCTTTGGGCTGGGCTGGGTTCTACCATGCTCTTCAGCCCTGCCAGTGCCGTCTTTTCTGCAGGCCTCAGAGTCCTTCCAGCCTGCCATGGGTGTGTCTCATCCCTATCTCTCTAGAGAAGTCTCAGTTTCTTCCTGATTTTGTCCTAGTAGAGGAACTGTGAGGTCTCTAGAAGCTAACCACTATCTTGCATCTATTCATCCAGCTCTTGGCTCACAGCATCCTGAGCCTAGGCAGAGTCATCCTGTCCCATCACATTGGGCTTTCCACACACTGCACTGGGTGAGGCTCTTCTCATGAGTGCCAATGACTGATGCTTATGAAGATACTGTGTTTATCCCGGTCGGGGAGGCTAGCAAAGAAAGTGATTCCTGCTCTACAAAGAGACAAAGTAGCCACAGGTAGCCCCTCCCTGCAAGGGCTGAGGCTGCCAGCTGCTATCCTTTTGCTAAGAGAAGACTAGGGAGGGATGCATACATGCAGGTCCACCCCTTTCAGAGCTGGCTGAGGCTGTGTGGCCTGGCAAGTCATGACTTTCCTGGGCTGTGTGGTTTCTGGGGCCTCTGAGTTCAGAGAAGAAGAATAAAGCCACTGGGTTTGCTCCCAGGACTGCATACAGCTTAGATTTCTGGGCCCAGACAGTGTAGAAAAGGGACAATCTTGTTGTCCTCTGGCTGCTTTGGAGTCTGTGGCAGAAAGTTTGGGGTTTTCATCCCAGAATGGGGAAGGCTCCCCATGGGGAGCTCGTAAGTGAAGGAAGCTGGGTGGGCTCTGCTGGCCTTGGTGTGGCTGAGCTCTTTGAACAGCTGTGGTCAGAGGTGACAGAGGTATCCTTGTGTTCATGGTCAGCACTGCTGGGCATTGCAAAGGAGTGCCTCTGTTGCTCAGTTTCTATGAAGGGGCCACTTTAGAGCTCAAATCAAAATCAGATTCGGATTCCAATCAATGATACTCAGATTCCTTGGAGCTCAGGGAAGGTTTACTTGGGGTTCTAGAGTGCTAGACCTGGAAGGCCTGTGTAGCCTGAGCACTGCAGGTCCAGCATTGAAGAAGATGCTGCCCCAAAGGCCTGCTCTGAGCTGCGCCTGTCTGAGGCATCCAAGCCACAGGGTGGAGAAGAAAGAACATCCAGAAGCCAGAATGTAGCCAAGAAACTCAGGCCAGCTGGAACCCACAGGCTTGAATTAACCAAGCCAGGCTCCAACTGCACCCCAGATTCTGTGGGCACCGCCCAAGATGCTGCCTGAGCCACCGCACCACAAGGGCTTCTTCCTGCACAAGCAGACATCTGTGTGTGTTGTGGGGGCGGAGGGCAGATCCCCTGGGATACTGTGTCTTGACAGCATGTGGAGTGGGGGCGGGGCAGGATGCTGAGGTCTTGTCTCAGGGTTGGGGTCCTGACCTTCAGAGGAGAGAGAATAGCTCTTCTCAGGCCAGTGTGATAACAAAGGCTGTGGCTGGAGCCTCAGCACTGCCCGGCCTACTTCAGGACCAGCCTCTTCTTTGCTCACTGACCCAATTTGGATGAGCTCAGCTTCCTGGGAATATAGGTATGGATGAGGGAGGGCCCTATGGTAGTGCACAAGAGGGTGTATTTGAGTTCTCTTTACCCTGCAAAGAGAGGTTGTTAGTGGCATGCAGAGTGTGTGGTATGGCTCCCCTCATGTAAAGGCTCCCATATGGGCAGGAGGGGTGAGCATCCTTTCTAATTATCCACGAGAAGGCTGAGAAGCTGGAAGCCTTGAGAGCTGGAGGAAACAATTCTGTTCTCACAGCAAGGTAGCTCTTCCTGACTCCCACTTGGTAGGACCTGCTCTTAGGGTATCCTGGGTGTCTTGGAGGTTCTGAGCCAGGGCCGGTCAATAGACTCAAGTTCCGACAAGGTTTGGGAGTTGGTTGTCCAGAACAGGCTTCTCCCTCCCTTGTGATTGCAAGTTTGGAAGAATTGCTGAGCTTTTCTGAGCCTGTGTATCTCTTGTCGCCGGGATAAACATTCAGCAGAAGGAAGAAAAAGTTTAAGAAGGCCCATCTTGGTGGCAGGGGCTTGAGCTGGTCACATTGTGGATGGAGTTAGAAAGTGGAGAGGGATGGATGCTGGTACTCAGCTTCCTTCCTCCAGTTTATTCAGCTCAGGGTCTGCTATCTAGGGAACGGTGCTGTCGGCAGCATCCGGCCTTCTAACATGAATCAAGATGGTCACTCACAGATATGCCGGCGGCATCTCCAAGGTGACTCTAGATCTCATCAAGTTGAGACTTGGGACTGACACAAGCCTCTTTACAGATGGAGTGATGCCTCTGGGTACCATGAGCCCTGCCCCCGTGTCCCCGTGTGTGTGTGTGTGTGTGTGTGTGTGTGTGTGTGTGTGTGTGTGTGTGTGTGCTTACATGTACAGTGCTTGTCAAGCCTGAAGTGCTGATGTGACACAGAGGACCCTCACACAGTGGAGTCTCAGCCAGTCAAATGGGGATAAAGAAAGGACTTTCTGAGTGAAGAGATCTAAGAACTGTGGTGAGATGATATGAACTTGTGGGATTGGGGGCCAGTGACTGCTCCATTGACATAGAGCAGGAAGGCCCAGCAGCCAAGATGCCTCACATACAGCCTCCGTGGTGTCAGAGCTCCTGTTGGATGCATGAATCTTCCACCCAGCAGGTGCTGGCTATACACCTCAGTCACATAAGCTGATGTTCTGGAGTGGGCAAGGTGGACACAAGGACAATTTCCCAACTAGTGGCACGGTCTATTTTGAAAACTATGGGGCTTGTCTGGAAAAAGCCTCCATGGTAAGCATCCAGGAAACTGGGAATTCAGAGCATTGGAGCTGGAAATGCAATTCCAAACTGGCAAAGATTTCCTGTATCTAAGGTCTGGGGTGGAAAAATCTTTGGAAAGGGGGGGGTCTAGTATGCAGTCATTGTCCTTGGGGTGGGGGGGTTGAATGGCTGAGGAAGACACTTAACTTTCCCTGGAACAATACCCTTTTAAATCCAAGGACCACAGAGTAAAAGAAAAATCAATTTCCAATTACTTTTAAGCCCAAGGCTTTTCAGGAAGATAAACTCAGAAAATGGTGGCTGAGGAGAACTGCCACAGAGGACAGCATGTCATCCTGGACTCTATAAGACCTGAATGGCATGACCTCGGTCAAGGCTACCCTCTATGCACCAGGAACCCCCTCATCTTCCAAGAATAGGCTGGACCTCTGCCACCCTTCTCTTTCTAGGGGTTCCTTGTACTCCAGTGGTACATCATTGTGCTTGTTGAGTACTGAGGCTAGCAGGAAGGGAACGGGGTGAGTGGGGAATGACCTTTCTCCCTTAATGTCCTACCATGGTCTGATTGAGAATGGCCTTCGTGGGTTCCTGTGTTTGAATACTTGGTCTCCAGTTGGTGGATCTGTTTGGGAAGGTGTGGCTTTGTGGGAGGAGGTTTGTCACTGGGGGTTGGGCTTCGAGGTTTCAAAATGTTCATGTCATTCACAGTACCCTTTCTGCCTCCTGCTTGTGGATCCAGATGTCAGCTTTCCTGTCCTTATTGCTGCGACCTGGGTCTGTCTCAGTAGGCTACTCTGGAGTCTGCTCTTAAGGTAGAATGGATGTCACCAGTCGGAAAGCCACACTGAGTACACGAAGGCTACGTGGTTCCCTTCGACTCCACACGAGGGGCAAAGACACGCTCTAGGATTCATGTCTTTCTCTTCTGGGACGATTTGTTTGTAACACATTTCTAAAAATAAAACCCATGGAGAAAAAAATCCTGTGTCTGAAAGTGTGTGTGTGTGTGTGTGTGTGTGTGTGTGTGTGTGTGAGAGAGAGAGAGAGAGAGAGAGAGAGAGAGAGAGAGAGAGACTTTCATGGACTCTTGGTTTTTCTGCATCACTCTGCCCCTGTGACTTTTGATTACAGATGTGATACCATAGTCTCCTGTCTCTCCACTTCGATTTTCTTTTTTCTGTCTCATATCTTTTCCCCTGCCACATTCCCAGAGGGATGGAGGGATGTCCGGGCTCTCCCTCTCCTGAAGTGTCTCAGCTTCCTTGGCATTCCATCTCTGAGTCCATCTTTGTGTGTGGTGTTTGTAATGGTAGTATGTGTGCATGTGGACATGGGAGGTCAGAGGTCAACCTTGCCATTCCCTAGTCATCATGCACTTGGTTTCTTGAGATAGGCTCTCTCTATGTCTATCACTGATTTTTTTGGATTTAATTTTATTATTTCTAACTACATATACATGTGTGTGCCTGTACATATATGTATACATAAGCATGTGGCTCTCTTGGAGTTACATATGGTTATGAAAAACTCCAATACCCCCCAGTGCCTTCTCTCACCTGGGTTAGCCCCTTGGAGGAGAAAGTGGGCAGCCTGAGATTTCACTTAGGAGTTATGAGGAGAGGTCATCTCCCTGCAATGGTCACCAGAGGCTGAGGCAAGGACAGATGAGAGACTAACAGCCATTGCATCCCATCCATGCTACCAATGTCACTTATTTAAAGTGAGATTTGCTGTGGCAAGAGATACCTCCGTATGTTACAAACAGCCTCTCGGGCACAACTCCAGTCAAAGCAGACAGCTCAAGGGAGAAAAAGCTTAATTTCGGCTTACAGTTTTGCAGAGTTGAGTCCATCATGTCCGGGAAGGCAGAGAAGGGACAGGAAGTGTGGCTGGACAATAAACCATCAAAGCCCATCCCCAGACGTGCACCTCCTCCAGCAAAAATCTCTCTTTCCCTAAAGGTTCTCTAACCTCTTCAAACAGCATCTACAGCTGGGAATCAAGTGTCCAACCACATGAGTCCATGGTGGGCAACATTGTAACCACACTTTCCGACTTCTTCACCCTTAGGGCTAAACTGGCCACCAACTCCCTCTCAGGACCTCCAGATCTTCTTTACTGAGTAAGCATGGGAAGTTCTAGGCTGAACACTTTTATGGACCCAACAGGAGTCTTGGAGGATGGACCCATTGTCCTCAGAGGATTCAGTCAGGATGTAGGGTGCTGGATTATAGCCCCTCCGGTCTGGGTGCCAGCCATCTTGGGGATCTGTGGCCATTCTGTCACTCTGTTGCAGGCCACGAAGGTGGGCTGAAGACTTAGTTGTTCAGAGTGTAAGCCCTGGGAAGATGGAGCTTATGCTCTGGTTGTCCTAGGAGAGACAGAACAGCTTCAGTTACTGGCTGTACCATGGCAGCCTGTGCCCATGGGTCCCAGAAAGATAGGCTGTCTAACTACAGAGAGAGCTGCCAACATGCATGGCACAGGTGGGGACTGGGCTTCTGCAGCTGCTGCTCATGGAGTGGTTGACATCATGGCATGACATGTGCAGGGATTTGGTTCACACAGCTGTGGAGAAAATGCTGCAGTTTGATCTGAGGAAAGAATCATAGTCCAGACACAGCAAGGGCAGCAGGAATGAGGAGGGTGGGGCTGAGCTAGGAGAGGATTTTTTTTTCTTGTTTCTCTGCTGCAGGTGTTACTCACTTCGATTTCATATGCTGGTCCATCTCTGGGAAAGTATGTGTATCAGCCTGGCATCTTAGAGGGAAATGTGTGGCAGCCCAGGCTAGAGGCTGGTTTAGCTCCTGATAGCTCTTTCTTTTCATGGGTGGGTTTGTTTGTTTTTGTTTTGTCCAGCAGCTTATAGTCCAGACACCTGTAAAGAGAGTGACCATTTGCTGGGCATGAGAGCAGATGATTTGGGCTTCCCTGTGAGTAGTTCCCAGCTGCCAGCAAGCACCTGTCCCAGCTAGACCAGATGCTCTGGCCTTCTTTTTATTGTCCCCAAGAGGATGTGTGTATGTGGGAGGTCTGCAGTCTCTCTCACATTTGGGAAACTGAGGTTGGAAAATACAGAGTTAGAAAGATCCATTCTCCCTGAGAGTATCCTATCCTAGGGATTGAACCCAGGCACCAACAGTGCTAGGCAAATGCTCTCCCATCTTAACATTCATGTTAAGAATGTTTTTATCTTTACTGTAAGCACCAGTTAAAGCTTATTATTCCTTTAAACAAACCAAGCTGCTGGGCTTTGTGATGATTTGACCCTTTGATTGGTGTCTGCCAGACCCCTCACCTGGGCCTGATTGCCTTGCGCAGAGTGGTCAACCAAGGATCAGATCTTTTGTCAGCCTGGGCTGTCATAGCATCTTAAATGCTTTAAATGCCTTGAGAAACAACAATTTAGCCACCAGGGTTCTTCAGCCACGGTGCTGCTGAAATCACATGATTCTGCTTTAGAGGACCTTTTCCAGCTAGGATGGCTCTAGACAACACTACTCAGATTATCATAAGCCTCAAAGAACTCTGGATAAATCTTCTTGCCCTGCAGCTACCCAGGACAGGGGAAAGATCATCTCCTCAGTGACTCAGCAAAAAGCCTATGATCTGTGCAGCGTGATGGTTATAACTGTCAGGATCCAATGCTATATCCCTGCAGGGCTGAGGCTTGTGGAATTCCACCCTGGGCACACGTTGCACATCGCTCTTCTGCTATACAATCAGGCTTCTCTCCTGTGCACTGACCCCTGTTGTTGCATAGGTTAGGTCCCATTCAAGGTGTTACCTGAGTGGCCTTTTATCTCCTGTTGGTCTTCAGTATGGGTAGAGTGGGCTGAGATGGTTGTAGAAGGAGTAGAGACAGACAACCGAGGGCTTCTAGCAGCAGCAGCAGCAGCAGCAGCAGCAGCAGCAGCAGCAGCAGCAGCAGCAGAGTTCCAGAGAGCCACTAGGATCTAAGGGCCTGGATAGGAGATGCTCTGAACTGTAATACTAGAGAGTTCCAGAGGATGACTACAGACAGTGCATGTATAGAGAAGGTAAAAGATGCACAGAAGCTCAAACTATAGAGCATGAGAGGCTATGAAGAACCAGAAAAGTTGTTGAGCCATCAGGCTGATGCTCTAGGAGAGCTCAGTAGAGATACCTGAGAACTGAGGGTCCTTATTCAAATCCCTAGAGCTGTAACTAGATCTTGGATATTGGTGCTCAAAGCCCCGGGCAGTGAGCCTCAGTCTGGAGTACTTCAGCAGCAATCAGCCGTGGCTCTGAAAACTTATATTCCGAGCCACTGGTTCTCAGAGCTTAGAGCTAAAAGCCTTTCATTTGGAAACTGAGCTTGTGAGTCTCTGGAACACAGAGCTGTCAACACAAAGGGAACCATTCTTTGTCTACCTGAAAATTCTTTGTACCACTAGGCAGCTTTTGTGAAGCCACTAAGTGGCTTCCTAGGGTGGCTTGACTGGTGACGTGCAAAGGACTTGGTGTGACTCTACCTGAGGTCCAGGTCTGAGCTTGGAGGCATCTGATGCTGGGTGGACACAGAGCTTACTACCCTATAGGATGCGGGATGTTTCCATTCAGGATGCCAGGTGCCACCACAAGCAGGTGTGAGGGTTCTTGTCCATTCAGAAGTATTCTGCTAGGACATTGTCTCATCTTTTATTGTCTGCTGCCATTTTGGGGGTCCCAAGATACTCCTCATGGGACAGTACACCTGGATTTAAAGCTTGAGGCTAGTCCTGCTTTTGTGTGTGTGTGTGTGTGTGTGTGTGTGTGTGTGTGTGTGTGTGTGTGAGAGAGAGAGAGAGAGAGAGAGAGAGAGAGAGAGAGAGACGTGTTTAGGTTCATGATATGTGCTTTGTGTATGCATGTGTCCCCATGTGCTCAGACCCTCCTGGCTCCCTAAGAGCCACATGGAATTGCATTATACACAGAGACCTAGGTGATTGCAACAGTGACCACTGGAAAACCCCTTTTCCCAATGCTTTGATCTGTTTCAAAGAAATCAAAACAAAATAAAACCACACCCCTGAAAACCCAAAAACCTGCCAAACCAAACCAAACCAAACCAAAACATAAAAAAAAAATCACTTTGGCCGGGAGAGAGAAGAGACCATCACAGATGTTGAGGAGACCATGCGTGATAAATTGAGGACAAACACTGAGTTCTGAAGCCACTTCCAAAAGACTCACAGCCAAGCAGGCATGCTGATGTGCAATTGTACTGGTTAGGATGCAGGGTTACAGCTTCCTGGTTAGGTATTTGCACCATCCACTTGCAATACTGAGCAGGGCAGTATCAGAGAAACAAATGTCATGATGCATAGATGGGTCTTGGTATCCCGGCTTTTCTTTAAATGGTGGTGCCTGTCACTCTTGGGAGCTGAGATGGCTGCCCACCAGTTAATAGCCAAGGGACAGGACACTTGACCTAAAGCAGAAGGGCTGAGCAACTTTGCTGACAGCTAAGACCATCTGAGCCCTGTCTGCAGCCTGGCCTGTGGGATTCATATGGCAGCAGCGTTACTTACAGATCTCCCTTGCCAGCAGATTCACTGCTCCTTCAGAATCATGGAGATGCTCCTCACTGGTCCCAGGGATACCCACAGCCACTTCCCAGTGGTGCCCTCTGCTTCCCTGGATCATCTGGAAGCCAGCTGTGCTGAGAAGTTTGCACACTCTCCTTAAGGATTTATAAAAAGAGGGGAACTCCCAGGAAATAAAAGGCTAGGCTCTCCTGAAGAGCTGAGCGTGCCTGATTACTAATCCCTCAGACCAGCCTTTCATCAGCGATAAGGCCTGTCTGAATTTAACAGCCACAGAGCCGCACAGACTGGAGACCAAGGAGTGATATGCCCTTAGATCGTATTTGAAGCAAATTCTTTTCACTTTGTCTCATACTGGTACTTCAAAGGAGCCGAGGATCCCGGAAGCCAGTGCCACCTCCCACCACCACAGGGATGCATCTTGCTAAGAATGGCATCTGGCCTCTGAGTCTCTGTGCTGGACATGGGCGTGATCATTGACAGTGCTGGCTGGCATACTCAGCCATCTCATATGACCAGGCCACAAAAGACCATGGCAGACATTTAAACTCATTGGGGCACAGAAGGAGCTGATCTTAGTAAGGGATGTGGCTGACACAAAACAGACACAAACCAGACTCAAAACAGATGCAGCCTGTCCTCATCAAGAGCTTTGCAGAGAGAAACCCAAAGCAGGATTGGATTTTAACAAGAAGCAAACCATTTGCACATGATGGGCAATGAGAGGCTCTTGACATAATGTCTTGCAAATAGTGGCCTGTGATGACAGGGCCTGTCTGCAGATAGGCTAACGGAGAAACAGACTTGTGTGCATGCTTTCTGAGCCATCCTTACTACTGCAGTTCATTTCTTTATTTTTCCTTGAAATAACTACATTAGTGAAAATGGTTGCAGAGGTAAGTTACCATGAACAGGCCATAGCCTCCATGATGGCTTTTTTTTTTTTTACCACTGTAATTTGAAACAAATGTATCTGACCAGGAACACATGAGAATGCTTGCCTTTTCTGACATGGAAGCCTTCAACATTTCCTCATCCTGCTTGATGCTCACACAGCCTGCAGCTTTGGCCTTAACAATGCTATGAACAGTCCTTTTCTCTTTTAAACCGACTGCTACATTGTATCATCAACTTAGGTGATCTCAGGGATGCAGATATGTCCATCAGTACCGGGTTCCTATTGCTGCTCAAACAGATTCCCACACCACAAATAAGCATAGTGGCTTGAAATGACACAAATGTTTTTTCAGTATGTAATCAATTAAAAACAATGCCTCTGAGATGAGACATTTTTACTGGATCTTCAAAATCATGTGTCCTTTACTTTCAGCTCATCTTAGGGTAGAGGGACAACATTCTAAGGGCCCAGTGGCTGGTGTGCAGTTGCTGGTACAGTAAAATTTGAGAGATGATTTGGAATTTTCAGATGAGGTAGTAGTTATATACTATCGATGGGACAGAATGTCAGGCATCCAGGAGCCCTGTGCCAGCAACACCTGTTGTTCATGGTCCTTCTAGAACTTTTATCCCTGAAAATAAGTCACTTCCTAATTGGCTCAGGATGTTGGTATGTGTTTTCTGCCCCACCCCTGTCCCTGCCCCTGATGTCACTGGATAACAGCATCATTTCCTCTTGGGAGCATGAAGGCATTTGAACGGCTCCAGGATAAATTTGAGGGTCTACAATAGAAAGCAAATAAAACTACAGGTAGAATTGTCGTGGGTTCCTATTGCTGTATTAAAAAAAAAAAAACCCAACTAACCAAACAAAAACAAAACAAAACAAAAACCCCACCATGACTGAGGCAACGTAGGGAGGAAAGGGTTTATTTCATCTTGTGTTCCCAGGTGACAGTATATCACTGAGGGAAATTAGTCCAGAACATCAAACTGAGCAGGAGCCTGGAGGCAGGAACGGATGCAGAGGCCACAGAGGGGTGCTGGTGCTGCTTCCTGGTTTCTCCTCATGGGTTACTCAGTCTTCCTTTAGCACCCAAGACCACTCACCCAGTCCAGTGGCGGGACAGCCCACAGTGAGCTGGACCCTCCTACATCATTTATCAATTAAGAGAATGCACCACAGGTTGGTTCAAAGGCCAATCTGGCTGGAGCATATTTCCCAATTGAAGTTCCCTCCTCCAAAATGACTGTAGCTTAGGGGGTGCTGACATAAAACTAACCTTCACGGTAATAAAGTTGGGGGCTTTGCAGGGATGCTGTGTCAACAGCCAAGGGGCTTGTACTTCCTCTGCACTTGGCTTTCAGGACTAGGTGTGGGAAGAGAGAATGGGATGTTAAAGCCACCAGCAGTCCGCTTCATATCCCTCTTGAGATTTTGTATGAGTTTCTTCTTGATATGATTTGGCTTATGCTTTACGTAAAGTTATATGGCCCCTTTATCATTTTACTGCATTTCTCTCATGATTACAAATGTTCTAGAAGCGTGTTTGTTATGATGGAAGAGTATATAACAAGCAATTCAGAAACTGAGTTCCTGTACTTCAGTGGGCCATCCAATAGCAGGAGAGTGTGCTGGGCATGGACCTTACTCAGGATGGCTGGTTTGGTTAGAAGAACTGTGGAGCTCTAATCAGCATACACTGCATTTTGCCTGGGAGACTCACTAATGGGTAGGCTGGAGCTCTTAGAGTTGAGGTACGAAACTGGTGCAGGGGAACAGAGTGTTGCACCACCGCTTTGTCTAGGGACAGTATCAGACCAATTAATTGGCTTGAGAGCCGGTAGACCAGATGGATTTAGGGCCACAGTGATGCAGCTATGATTGCATCAGGCGGAGAACTCGGAGAGATTGCAGGCTTAGGAACAGAGACTGAGTTGCCCCTCACTTGAGATGACAGAAACCCAAGGGGCCAGGACTCTCCTGCATGCCCCAGAGCCGAGCCTGAAGATGTCTTCAGTATCATGGCATTTAGTGCTCCAGGAATCCTCAGGCATCTCTAGAGGCAGGGAGCTCTCCCTGGGAGAGACCAGCTTCCACTCCCCACCCCCAGGCTCCCTAGTGAAACTAAAGCCCTCTGCTGGGTAGAAGGGGAAAACTTCAGTTCTGTAAGGGTCTTGTTCTAGTCTGTCTGCGCTTCCGGAACAAAAGAGCGGAGACCTGGGGGTCCAAGGCCAAGGCTGGTCCCTGATGAGAACTGGTGTCTAAATCTCAGGTGCAGACAGCAGCACAGAAGTAAGACAGACAGACTCCATTGCTACGACTTTAGCCCCAGCATATCAAGGAGTCCCTTCAGCTCAGGGAGGAGAGAACAGAGGAGGGGGAGTCCACTGCTGCTCACAGAACAAAGGAAACAGAAGCTGTACCGCTCGCCTGGGGTGGGCTAAAGTTTGGCAGCTGTCCATTGGTCTTGGGCACAGTTTCAAAAGATGTTTTCTTCTCATACATAGCATCCTGGCCTTGAGGTTTGCAGGCGAATGGGCAGTGACTGAACCTGTAAAGTGCTGAGCTACTCATCTTGTGTTAATATTCTGACCTCGTGGTTTGGTCCGGGCTTATGATGAATCTGAGTGACTCCCATGCCTGAGCCGCTGGGAAAGCTGAAGGGTCGTGTGGAAGAATGTACATCAGCTCCTGTGGTTGACAAGCAGAGTTCATCTTGTGTTAGTGTCTCGGACAACACATTTCTCAATGATCCACAGGCCTCCATGCATAGCTGAGTGGAGTCTTGTTCAGAGGCTGTGGCAGCAAAGGGTACAGACACAGTATACAGAGATGCCAATCTCTTACCCTTCTCACCCACTCTCCAGAGATCTGCAGGCTCCGGTCAGAGGTTTAGCTACTGCACCTTAGAGTTTCCAAAAAGTCACCAGTGTGACCGTGACCACAACCCACAAATCTGCATGACACCTCATAGAGCTAGTGAGAAACTATCATGTGTCACCCAGCTGCATGGAACCTGTGAAAGACTGAGTCAGTTATGGGAAAAGGTCATGACTTTGCTCCGACTATTGGTTTGACATCTGAGGTGGACTGGAGGGAATGAAGTTCCTCTTTTTGTCTTCTATGTGGTTATTTCAAATCTCACCTGTTGAACTGTAGGGGTCTGTAGCCTGTGAACATCCTGCCCTGTGGTGCAATCCTTCTCCCTAGATACTGGGGACTCGGCATACGGTCCCAAAGAAACAGAAGCACTTGTTATGCAGGGGATGTTCCTTTGGGTCTCCATGTTCTCCAAGTGTCCCAGTCAGCTCTCTCTAGGGTATAGAAGCCTCACATGGCTCAGAGGGTATCTGGGAGGCAGGCAAGGGTCTATGCAGATACATACAGCATCCCAGGCCAGAGATTGCAAGGGAAGCTCAAACCAGGTGTCAAGTTCTAGGTAGCTCTGAGGAGGCCTACCGAGGATCTTAGCCTACAGCCCATGTCTAGGGCCCACAAGTTTGGGAACAACTATTTGGTAAGAGGAACTTGCTTTCCCATCCCATGTCCTCAAGACTCCCTTAGGGACAGGAAATGTGACTCTGTGGGAGGCCCGCGTCTCAAAGGGAGGGGGCAGGTCTTTGAGAGTGACAGAGAATGTCAAAATCAGGCTCAGCACCTTTTTGATAATCAGAAATGACAGCCAACAACAAGAAAGGAACATCCTATCCCCCATGGGGAGGGGGTTAGGATGAGCCATTGCGTGGGACCTGGGCTCAGATGGCAGCTCCTGCTTAGCGTCTCGTGGTTACCGTGGGAGGAGCTTACGTGGATATCAGCAATGGGTATCAGTCTGTTTCCTTACCTGGGAGAGAGCTAAGCTAGATTCAGGAGGTTGGAGAACCAATCACTCAAGACTTGTTCACCCCTCTCTACCCCATGCTGACCCCTACACCATGGGCTCTGGGTCTCTGCTTGATTTCCTCTGTCTCTGGTTTGCAGACTTCTCTGCTTGTTCCACTGGGCGCATGGCTCTACCAAGCGCTGTGCTCAGGGCTTGTAGGTGGTTGAGAGAGACATGGTAAGGAAGAAGGCCTATGGCTTGGACCTTGACCTGATGATAGTAGAGAGCCCTTCTTTCTGATGCTAGCCTGTGTACAAACTGAGGCAGGCCTGTCCTGGACAACCAGAAGAGGCAGTAAGTGTTGCAAATGGCTTCTGGCCCCATTTGGGCCAGAAGTTCTGACTTTACCTACGGTGGCTTTTATCCACCCCCCAAAATAACTCGGAGGCTTATTATACTAATTTCATGCTGTTTGGCCTATGTCTCAGACACATTGCTAGCTAGCTCGTTCATCTTAATTCAACCCATTTCTACTGGCCGTGCCCATGACCCTTAGCTCACCCGGGTCCTACATGCTTCTTAGGCAGCTGGATGGAGTCTGACTGACTCCACCCTCCTTCTACCTGTCTCTTCTCTGATTTCTCCACCTGCTTCTATGGTGGTCCACATAGGCCAAAACACCTCTATTTACAGAACTGCATACAGAGAACAGTCTCAAGGCAAGTGAGCATTAGCCATCGCCTCCTGGTCCTCCAGTGCTGAGGCCTCCTTCTCCAGGCCCCATTGTGATCTCACTGGGAGGCCTTGGGGCCAGGCTGTGGCAAACACTATCTTTTTGTTGCCTTGGCTCAGGCTCCATCCTGGGGTCAGATGGCTCAGAAAGGCCACACTTGCCTTGTAGGCATGGAAGGGGGAGGGGAAGAAGCTGATCCTGCTGCAGTATATTGTTGTCTCCGGGTCCCTACCCCACATACTGTGCTCCATTCATCTCAAGGCAGTCAGGGGCAATGTTCCTCATGACACAGGAGGGCCCCCACCCAGGAAGGGTATCACATGACATCACCCTATGCTGGTGGAGGGTCTGACCGAAGCTGGGTTCTGAGCATTCTTCACCTGTTTGGGGTGACCAGAGCCTGGCTGTGGCTGCACTTCTGGAACCTGAGCTGGGTGGACCAGAAGGAGGGAATCCTGTCCGCCAGTCCTATTTGCAGGGAACCTGCCTGCCAGAAGCACCCCTGACCAAAGTGAGGGAGCCTGGGCTCTGCCTGACCCAGGATTCAGCTCAGGTTCCTCTGCCCACATCTGGACACCCATCTGAATCAGTCCAGGAGAAGGGTTTTCCCAGTGAGAGCTGGTACAAATGTGTGTGCACATCCCCTTCACCAACGGGGATGTGCCTCCACCCCTCAGGGCTTTCTGATTTCCACCCCATCCGAAGGCTCTAGGCCAGGCCCAGGAATGTCCTAGAGTAGGAGAGGACGATGCTTCTTCTCCATGATCCCATTTCTACGGGCTTCACCTTGACCTGTGAGGGTGAGACGTGTCCATAGTGAGCAATGACCCTGGTCATGAGACATAGCTCTTCTCTCTGCTGCACCCTGGTGTGACTGAGGCTTGGAGCTGAGGTTACCTCAGAACTGGTCCTCCAGTAGTGCTTAGGATAGGTCACATGGTCACACCCACCTGCTGCCGCTGAGACTTGATCCCCTAACCCTATGACACACCGTCATCAAGCTGCTCCCCACCTTTTTCAAATTTACATGTGTGGAAACTGGGGCCTCAGAGAGCTCTTTCACAGCTGTGTGTCTGTGAAGACAGCTCCTCCTGAGGTATGGCTTATGCTAAACATGAGCGAGCAGACTTCCAAATATCTGCGAAGATCTTTATTTCAGGGAAGGGTCTCCTCCCAGGCCGGGGTGAGGACATGGCCATGAATAGGCGCAATCAGCCCTTCAGCCTGAAGTCCACATATATACACGGCAAGGCTGATGACCTACACAACCCTGACCTGGTCTTCCACTGGTCCGTAGCCCCTCTGATTCCTCTGCTCCAAGTCCCAGTCCCAACAGCCTGAGCAATGCACGCTATCCAGAAGCAAGGAGCATGTGTGGCTCTCACCTTATTTCCAAGCTGTTCCTTTTACTGTTTCTAGTCAGCTAAGGCAGTTCTATGAATTTAAACATGATAACCCAGGAATGTCTTATTTCATAGTGCTGTGGATGACGCCGAGCAAGGGGACTCAGTTTCTCTGACAGGGCGAGCAGCCAATTCCAGGGCACTTGGCAGGTGCTCACCTTGAACTGCTGGCCTTCCAGATGCAAGTGAAGTTGTGAGTTGCTTTTTGTGAGAGCCTGTGTGTCATAGACAAAGATGGAGCCGGTGCTGGGATCAGCCACTTACTCGCTCTTGACATGTCGACTTATTTAAAATCTCTGTGTGGTCTGCACGTAAAGTCTTTTTTACCAAACACACCTGTTGTCAGCACGACACAGCTGTGTACATGCTGTGCTGGGGAACTTTCCTGACTCCCTTTGCCAGTGCTCTTAGCAAGGGGTGCCAGGGCGGTGAGGCAGGAAGCAGGGGACAGGGGTTGGAGAAAGTCAGAATCTCTGCTTAGTATGAACAGAAGATGATGCAGGCCTGCCTGGGACCTCTGAACCCTCCAGGGACCTGAGGGATGAAGCACCTTTATTCTGTTTTAGCTCCTGCTTGCCACTCACTGCAAATTCAACCTCTGGTTTTGTATCTCCTAAGGAAATTGACATTCTCTATATTTTGGTTTCTGTCCTAACTTCAAGGCCCTTCCCACCTCTTTGTCTTTCCCTTCCCTGTTATCCTAGTGGATTTATTTGGAGTGATCAGAGATGAACACATACTTCACAAGATACCCTCCTGTGTGCATTTTTCAAAGTCATTTTCTGCATCCTAGACATACCAACTTTGGATTTCTTAAAACATAGTGGGCACATGCATCGGCACCTGGGCATTTGACTGACAGGGAAATTCTAGGTAATTCACACTGAGCAGGATGAAAATAGCAGCAGTGTTGTGATGCTCTCCCGATGTCAAAAAGCATCCAAAGAGAAAATTCCTAGCCCAAGGCATAAAACACAGAATCCTAGGTGGTGGGTACTCTCAGAGACAAAGCACCCAGGGCTAGTGAGAGTGTGAAGGAGGGAGTGGCAGAGGGGCGTCTCCATATTGTTGAGGTGTGTCTCGATTGCTGAGGAACCTGGAAGCGACTTCCCTGGGGCATATACCACAGGGCACTGCAATTGTTTTTCCAGGCTGCAGTTAGACACACCTCAAGTGAGGCCTGGGACAGGGCTTGGCTACACTGCCAGCCAGTCTTTCATTATCTCATAGAGTTACATTCCCATTAGCATCCTACAGTTTTCCTGAGGACTGGATGAAGAAAGGAGAACCAGATCAGTCAGAGTACCCTGAAGGACTGTCCTGTGTCACTTCACTTGACCAAAGAGACATAAACAGAGGCAGCCTGTCCACCTCTGAGGGAGGCTGCTTATGAGCCAGTGCCCACCCACCAGGTCCACTTTTCTCTTTACGTCTCTCTACTCCTGCAGTGACAGCTCACCATGTTGGTGGTAAAGGACCATGGTGGGGGCCAGATCCTGTGTTGACTTGTGGTGGATGATGTGGGTGAAGAGGACCTTAATCTTGACTATGGAGGAATTCCTGGGGTCTAGGTGTTGGGCTGTCACAATGAAACCCAGAACCATTGGCTGATTGACTCCCACAATGGAATCTCTGATGTGTTTATTGACTGGACAGTGTGAAACATAGGCAGGTCAGGACTGAAGTTCACATCAGAAAAGCAGCCACCCACTGCCCACTTAAGGAATGGCTACTGCTAACCCTTCTAAGGGACTAGACTACAGTTAGCCATCATGGATAGCCACGGGTCACCTGACTGTGTCTGGTGCAGCACCAGGATGCTGATGTGGTGGTAGGAGTTACCTACTCTGTGGATATTCAGTGACATGGCCTTGTTGCATGCACTGGCTTTGAAGGGAGATTTCACTGTTAGTTATATGTGTAAACTAGTCATCTGTATTGTTTAATAACTGTCCTGAAAATATCCCTCAAGGAATGTCCAGAAATAAGAAAATGACAGTATAAGTAATAACAAAGCCAGGAGTAACTGGGCTTCTATCATAACCAGCTCCGAGCCTTTCTGGTTCTTACACTCATTTTCAGTGGCCCGAGGTTGCATAGATGCTCATCTGTGCCAGGCTTTGTATAAGTTCTCAAGATGGGGGATGTGCAGACAGCAAGACAGTGACTCCTGTGTCACACATGGCTCAAAGTATCTTCACACTCTGTCTGGAAGAGGAGTGTCAACAGGAACAACTGACAATGTGTATTGTCAACTTGCTTTCCAGACATCTCTCATTGATTTGCTCTCCAGAGGGCGACATGATGTCCATGGCGCATTCTGGGCTCTCTGGCAGCAAATTTCATCTCCAAGGTCTTAGATTATTTTATAGGCAAGCTCTTCGTATTCCACTGAATTTAAGCACTTTAAAACATAACCAATGACTATTTGCATTCTTTGAGTTTTATATTTTGTTTTCCTTATGCTTTTCTTCCTGTTAAAGCCCTACCATTTGGCCCAGTAAAGGGCATTTGACACCAGGCCTGAAGACTGGAGTTTGATCCTTAGAACTCATACGGTAGAAGAAGAAAATGGATTCTCACAGGTTATTGTCTGACCTCCATAAGCATCCTGTGGTATACCTACCTACCTACCTACACACACACACACACACACACACACACACACACACACACACTAAATACGCTAAACTTTTAAAAAGATCCCTTGTTGTAAGAATATATTAATCACATATTTACAGTTAACTTGATATGCCAACATCACTAAAATGCACTGGATAAAAAATGGGGTTGATTCCTTAGGCCTTACAGCTGCTGTCTGTTATTTGATTGGCATCTTCTGGCTCTGGCTTGTCAGGCAACAGCCTCTGGGTATTCATGTTTTTCTGGATGATGCTCACACTGGCGTGGTGGCAGGGAACGTAACATCCTCTAGCCCTTCAGCCACTGGGTTGCCTTGGAGTTTTCCCTGCTGGGTGTTCAGTGCTCTTGGTGTCCTCTGCTCAGGGCTTTCTTTGACTACCTGCACTCTGCAGTTTTTCTTCAGCTACCTGTGTTGGGACAAAGGCCTTCTTCCTGCCTTGACCTTCACTCTCTATGCTCCTCTTCTTCCTGACCATTGCAGCCAACACTATGATGGTTAGTTAGTTTGAGCTGTCAACTTGGCATGACCTGTAAGAGAGTCTCAGTAAGGGACAGTGAAGGTTGGCTTGTGGCGTATCTATGGGGATCTTGATGTCTCTTGTTGATGTGGAAAGACCTGGCCTAAGTGTGGGTAGCATTTCCAGCTATCGCCCCAGATAAGGGAATGCGCAAAATGGAAGGCATTTTTGCTTTTTGGTTTGTTCAGACTTTACTCTTGTTGGCAAGGCCATCTATTACTAATCCTAAACCAACTTCTTCAGTCTTCCAACATGGACTTTCTAGGAATCTTCTGGGCCTTCAATGCCAGACTGGGGATGCTAAAGCATCCAGTCTCATGGACTGAGCACCTTATGGGTTCTTGGCCTCTCTGGTGTGAGACAGCCATTGTTGGGATCCTCCCACATGAAGATGACCTGGTAAGATTGCTTTAATGTACATTCCTTCTGTGGGTTCTGTTCCCTTCAGAACTCAGACTGCCACAGGTGGGCAGCATATGTGTTCTGCTCTGAAGTCAGGTTCTAGGCTCTGCTATTCATTCCTTAGTCTTAAGCCTAAGTTTTTTTTAACTGTTTGTACTTTGTAACATTGGGACAAAGTGTCTGAAATTAACACCTAAGAAGAATAGATTTCTTTTGGTCCCCAGTTTCAGAGATTTCTGTTCATGGTAGGCTGGCTCTGTTCTTTTGGGCGTGAGTTCAAGGCTGATTACCCCATGGTGTCCAGAAAGCCAAAAGACTGGTGACAAGACACATCTCTCAAAGGCATGCTTCTGGATGCCTTTCCTCCCACCTGGTCCCATGTTGCAGGGTTCCCAAGGCCTGGGAACAGGCCAGCAAACATAACTATGGACTAGTCTCTTGATGAGGTCCCACTCAGTCACCTCTCACTGGCTGGATGCTAGCCTCAGACTAATATCTCAATACCTCAGCCTCTGAAGGAGAAATCCCACTGCCAAACCACAGAACAAACAACAGCAGCAAAACCCCAGAGTGCTTACCTATTACTCTGTGAATATTATTTACTTTCACCCAAAGTAAAATGAAGGAGAAGGAGGAGGAGGAGAAGAAGGAGGAGGAGGAGGAGAAAAAGAAGAAGAAAAAGAAGACTTATTTACTTATCCTCCTCAGTGGAAGTTCTGTTATACTAATATTTTAGGTGCCAGAGTGTAATTTTTTTTTTACTGTCTTGTTATTTGCCCTCTTGAGACTTTAATAACTGCTTTGCATGGTCTATCTCATTCCCTCAGTGACCTGCATGGTCTATCTCATTCCCTCAGTGAGTTAATCAGGGATCCCAGAACAAAAGCGTTTCTCAGAAGTCCATCCTGCCTTGATGTTTCCTTGTGTGAACTTTGACATTTCTGCAGCCCAGGGGTCTGCTGGCTGGGCTGTAGTTCAGCTGAGGTCAGTGATATTGTCATTCTCTCCTTAGGGTCTATCCAAGTTCCTGTCTCTCTGTGGCACTGTACTCCTTCATTTTTATATGATATAATTGAGAAGACAAGGTAGATAAGCTAGGCATTCATTACTCCACGGTAAGAAGACAAAACTGAGTTTTAAAGTTGGCAAAGGACCCGAAAAATTTCCACAAGAGAGTTGTGGCAATGGCCGACATACTTAGGGCCATTGGAGGTAAAAACCACAAGAAAGCCCCTTGGACAGGGCAGCAGTAAATGTGAACAGGGTCCAGGACAAATGCAGCCTCTGGTGGGCACTAAGTGATGCAGGAACAGAGGTAAACAGTTTGGCATTTTCTAAAATACATGAACATAGATGTAGGGAAAAATCGTGGAAGTATGCACGCACATCTGGTGTGTGACAGGAAGCAGCTCCTAGAACTCAGGGGCCTGAGTACCTATATTGCCTCTCGCCCCTAGGAGTGCTCAGACTTTTTATTCTAATCTGAAAAAAAAAAAAAAAAAAAAAAGAATGTACTGAAACATCACCTGCTGAGTGGCAGAAGAAAATCTCTCTGAACCCAGAATTCTATATTCAGGCTGACTAGACTCCACACTAGGAGCGTCAGTATTTTCAGAATTTTCAGCCCTGAAAATCAGCCATTCTGCTGAGGACACAGCTTGAGAGCTTAACATGCATTCACAGAGCCAGGGAGGTGGCTCAGCAAACCGAGCTCTTTGTGGTGTAAGACTTAAGTTTGATTCCTGAAGCTCACGGTGGAAGGAGAGAATAATCAAAACAGTGGGTCTCACTGAGACATTCACCCATGAAGGGAACAGAATGCTATATAGCTATGGAAGGAAAATATTACATACAAGGTAAAAAGCTGAACAGGAAACAGGATATGCGGATGAGGCCACTTCACTCCAGGGGTATCTGTGGAGACAGAAAGCAGTTTCCTAACTGCCGGAGGCTGGGGATCAGGAGGAAGACCTCTAACAGGAATTTGTGTGGAGAGGCGATGACCTGCTGGTCAAGAATGAGACATCAGCATATGTCTCAAAAGTCCTGACCTTGAGCAGGACATTTAAGATGAAGGACTTTATAGTGTGGAAACTGCATCAATAAAAGTTCATATGCACATGTCTTTTTGTATTCCAATAGTACCCAGATAGGACACTCGAGAGACTTGCTGTGTCTGAACCTGTCTGTGTTTTCATTCTCTCTTCATAGTCGGCTGCCTGGCATACCCCACAGACTAGCTCCCTGGTTTATGTTTTCCCTGCCCATGCCTTTTCCATTTTGATAACCAGTTGGTAGGGCACAAGGTATCTCATGATACAAAGTCTTTTTAGCGGATGTCTGTCTCCTTAGAGAAAGGCCACATTCCTGTGCTAGAAGTGTGATTTGATATTGTAAAGCCCTGTGTATCAAGTCTTGAATTAAACTCCAAACACAGTAGTTCGATTGTCAGAAGTGAGCATGAAATGATGTCTCTGGGGGTTCCAATCTCAGGCTTGCACACAGCAGCCACCAAGACTCAGTGTTCAATAACTCAGACTAAAGCTTTCCTAATCTGTAGGTATTTTTTCCCCTTTATTACACTTTAGGAAATCAGCAGCGGTTCAATTGCCATATATTTCATTGTAACTATTGTTTTAAGCATAAGAGAAGGGATTTCTCAGACTGTGTCCTCAGCACAATGGCCGATTTTCAGGGATGGCTTCAGGGTCCTGGTATAGAGTCTAGAGTCCCCCTGAGTACAGAATCCTGGGTTCAGATGTTCTTCTGCTGCTTGGCAGGTGCTATTCCAGCATATTCTTTCTCTAGGATTATAATAGAAAATGTGAGCAATCTTGGGGACAAGGAACAATGGATTAGAAGGGCCCTGAGTCCTAGGATCTGTTGCCTACCCACACTGGTAGAGCAACCTCTTCTTCCAAGGCTTACAGTGTGTGGAATGTCCATCTCCTACTACAAGAGAAAAACAAATTCCGGGATATCCCCAGGGAATGCTGGTCAGTAAACTGTATCGTAGGTGGTAACATCACTTAAACCATTTGGAAGAGATAAAAACAAAAGAATAGCAAACAAACAACTCCTCCCACCCCAAACCAAACAGCAGCAAAACCCCCATACCGTTCTCAAGACTAGCACACCTCAGAGTCCACACACACCGGACAGAGAAGCAGTACCTCTCTGTCAGTCAGAGCCTCCTTGGGGCCATGTGAGCCCTTTCCCTGGAGAGCCTCCTCCAGAGCTTTTAGGCTCTGGTTTAGTTTGGGGCGCTGTCTGGCAAATGACACTCGTCCCCAGCTACTGTGGTCATGCATATCTGCCTTCTTCCTGTTTTCATGGCTTTCCTAGGATCACAGACCCACCCACCATCCTGCCTGGTGCCTGGTCCCATGGCTCTGGTCTGGCAGACCTGATGATAAGTCCTTAATTCCCAACTTTGCCACTATTCATGTGTGTCCTTGACCTGGCTCTCAGGTTCAACCCACATCTGTGGCCTGGCTTGGCATTATCATGCTAGGTCTCTGGACAGCACCACAGTGAGAGCCCTGGCTGGCAGCATTGCCTGGTTCTGCGGCCACATCAGCCTAGGAAGGGCACGGGACAGAGTCACAAGAGAGATGCAGCTGGTCCTGCTGTGTTGAAGCCAACAGTCCTTCACTTACCCTCTGTGGCTGGTGGCTGCCCCTGGTCCTCTGTAACAGGCTACAGCAGTTCCCAACTGTGTTCCCACCCCTTCACGACTCCTCTGGATACCTGGGACACAGATTGAGTTCTGGAGAGAGTGTCTGTGAGTGTGAGTGTGTGTGTCACAAACACAGTCACACTGAACAATCCATGTATTCCAACCCTGCTTCCAGCTAAACAGCGTCTCACAAAGCACCCTGTCCTTGTCCTTAGTGTGAGCTGAAGGTGAACAGAGCAAGGCACGGAGGACAGACCTGAAGAATATCAAAGTCTCAGCATTCAAGATCGGCATCTTCTGCCTCAGGGTCTTTCAAAAATTCCATGAGGGCAAAGATAAAAGCCCTAAGACAAAACATGGCGATTTCAAAGAGCTGGGCTTGGTTTCAGGCGTGAGCAGGAGCACAGGTGGAAGAGTATTCGGGACAATGGACCCGAAAGTGAGGGTGGTCAGTGAGGCGGCTGTGGGACATTCCTCAGATGACTGTGCAGGCAGGTGGGGGGCAGGACAGCCGTGGCTCCAGGGCTGTAGGGCTCTTAGAAGGGAGATATGGAAGACCAGAGTGCCATCTCTCCTAACTTTATCCACCACACAAATATCCATATGTCAGGGCTGCTGAAGCCTGGACTCAAGATAAAGCAGGTTTTCTGTTATGTTTATCTCTCATTCCTGTTCCATGTGTAAAGAGACTGACCCTACAGAAGAGACCACATAAAATTCAGAGGTGGCACTGGCCTTTTTGTGTTGCATAATCATTTTTTTTTTTATGCAGTCCTGGTGGTTTCTCCAGCCTTCCAGAAAGTAGGTGGGAGCTGAATTCTCTTAACAGGCAGGAAAACGGCCACTGAACCAGTTCTGCCAAAAGGAATGCTACAGGCCAACAAGTCACAGGAGGAAAAGGTTGGGCTGTCATTGATTCTGTTCCCATGTCTTTTTCGTGTCCACACAAAACCCAAGAGTCTGAGTTCAAGGTTAG
The DNA here is from genome assembly GCA_004025045.1 of Sigmodon hispidus. Classification (NCBI taxonomy): domain Eukaryota; kingdom Metazoa; phylum Chordata; class Mammalia; order Rodentia; family Cricetidae; genus Sigmodon; species Sigmodon hispidus. The sequence continues at coordinate 83,049 of PVIH01000600.1, forward strand.
TACTTGCCCAGGACAACAATGCCAAGAGAGCTGAAATGAAACCGTGACACCTCTGAGTTAGTCATTTTTGTGTCATTGTGACTACACTTCCTGATAGGAACAACTTAGAAGAAACATTCATTTGGACTCATGGTCTCAAGGGCTTTCAGTCCATCATGGCAGAGAAGTCCTGTTGTAGTAGCTCAGCTCATGGTCCAGGGGACATAGAGAAGAAGCAGAGAGGGAGGCCGGGCCCACATGTGACCTTCAAAGACCTGACCTAGTGACCCTTTTGACCAATGAGGCCCCTCCTCCTGAAGGCTCCCCCACCTCTCAAAATCTTACCAGCAGCTAGCGAATCTGCAGTCTAAACACCAGCCTTTGAAGGGACATTTCAGATTTAAACCAAATAACCTTCACGATCAGGTTTCTCATGGGACAGTCTGATTAAAGGCAGCTTTGGACTGACCCCAAGGACTCCGGGAACGCTGCTGTTGACAGTGGATGGAAAGGGTTGACCGAAAGCAATTTTCTCTGCACCCAATGCAGTGAGTTGAAACCCTAATTTCTAGTCTATGTGACTTTGTTTAGAGCCATGGTTCTCAACCTTTATAAATGCTATGAACTTGTATTGTGGTGACCTTCAACCAAAAATGATTTTTGTGGTTACTTCATAATTGTAATTTTGCTCATAATATAAATATCTGATATGCAGGAGACCTGATGTGTGGCCCTTGTGAAAGGGTCATTAAAACTCTGAAGGGATCTCAACCCACAGGCTGAGAACCACTGATTTGGAGTCTTAGAGAGTGAGTCACATGGCTTAGGGTGGAACCCTGACAGCAGTGCCCTTATAAGGTGAGTTTTGAGGACATACAGTGATACAGGAGGAAAGGTGATTGGGATGTTCTATGTCAATTCAGGCTGCTGTAAATAAAAAAAAAAATATCAAATATGTTAAGTTAGGAAATTGGCAGTCAACGTATAGTAAGCACCCAGTCCTCTCAAGGAATCCCTTCATCAAGACCCTGTCTGATGAAAGGGCTCACCGGGACTTTTCTGCAAGGCTGTGACGTCACTCATGATCAATTGTCATTGTGGAGGTCAGACTGTGCTTGCTCTAAGTGACAGCTGTGGCTTCCAATGACTTCATTTTATAAAATAGCAGCTGGCTCTGCTGGGTGCAAATGCTTGGGTAAAATGGTTCCTCATAAGGAGGAGCCATTATAAGGATGTTTATAAGTCAACGCCCACCTGTCCAACATGCACCACAAAGGATAGACAGACAACATATACAAATAAAATACGACCTCCTCCTATGATTCACCAATTGAAACCAAGAACCTGCGAATACATGAGGAGTCAAAATGGTCTTGGAAAAAAATACTGAGGGAGTATCAAATATGGAGGGCAATTTAGGAGGCCATCTTTACCCCTGGTGTAGGAGAAAATGCTTGCATGACCTAGCAGCCACCCTACTTGGCACACTGCGCTTCTAAATAGAAAGCATGACACCCTGTGCCCCTGATGTCAGAATACTGAATTCTGAAGAAGTGTGAGTAGCTGGTAGCTGGCCCAATGACCAGCCTGTACTTTCCTTTTATATGCTTCTTCTTCTGCATAGAGACTTGGTGGTATGAGCACCCACTGTCCAGTCTCAGGTAATATGCTCTCCACGCATTAGTTAACTATTTAACTAGTTGTTCATGTACACCAAAGCAGATGTTGTTTCCTGAAACTGTCTTTTGAGTGGTTCATTGCCACATCCTTTACTGACCCATGAGCACCAACTTTGGTACTCAGTGGCACCCACTCACTAACTAACCTATCATCAGACTGTCTGGTGCATTCACTCCAGAATTCTCAGAGGATAAGCTCTCGACTTGGTCCTCAGGTGTTCAGCTCAGCACTATCCCTGCTCAGATTTTAGAGGGAAAACACATGCAGATTAGAAGAAATGTCAAAACCATAAAGTGCAGGGGACCCCTGGAACCTCAAGGAGCAGAAAGCAAGATGGTTCTTCCCTGGAGCTTTTGGAGAGAGGCCAGCAGTGAACATCTCAGACTTCAGACTTACAGTTGTTAGAATGTGGCAGAAGCCCCAATTGCTGAGGTCGCTTTGGGAACTGATGTTCAGAATGAAATGGCAGCCCTTCTCTAGAGTAGGGGGTGTAATACAATCAGCAGAGAGGGCTAGAAGAGGGAAAGTGAGCACTTGTACCGAGAAGTGCCACTTCATTCAGCTGTTGAGGACTCTGGTGAAGGCTGACATCATGTAGCATTTGCTTTTCATGTCCTTGTGCAAGTTCAAGGAAGGAGTTCAGACCAAGGCACTGGCATGAACCCCTGTGGACTTGCCGGAGAAAGAATGTTGTTCTTTTGACTTATATCTGCCTTCTGATTTTCCCCACTTCAGCACACAGAATCTTTACAAGTGAGAAAAAGGCACTAGCCACAACTTTTAAGTGAAAAGGTAAAAGTTAAGAATGTCCTGGCCTGGTGTTACCTTTCTTCTGTCAAATGATAGAGCTTCCATTGCCAAAGGGCTGAGAGGGCCAAGTCCCTGCCAGAGCCTGCTGGTGTCCTGCTTCCCTTAACAGATGCTCTGCTCAGTGTGCCTTCCACATCCGCTGCTCCATCTACCCTCACTGCTGGTTCAATCCATGTTCAACTCTTTGCTTTTACCTCATGAACAAAAGGCAAAAATGTCATAGTATTAAGAGAAACATACAAAAGTGAAGATGTAGAAATATGACAAGCCCCTGCTGTGTCTAGGTTACCACCTTGCATGCTGTCACTTTCAGTTCCTTGAGTGCATCTCAAGGGCTCCATCCTCTAAGCCCCAGCCAGAGCACACGAACCTGGTGACCTGGCCCTAAGAGCCCAAAGGCCATCAAATGAAGAACTGTTTGGAGTGTCATCTGCCGCAGGCTTCTTGGAAGTGTTCTAAAAATGAGCAAAGGTCCTTACAGGAAGTCAGCTGCCACAAGAGGTAGGAGACACCTGGACCATTATTAGAAAATGCCACGGCCTCTGTTATTAAAAGTGTGTGGTGGGGAATGTGGAAGTAGAGGAGACACCATTACATATCACATGTGGTTGGGATGGTGACTGGCCAGTGGTTGGGATGGAGGGGTGATCTGAGTGTTATTCATGCAAATATCCCCAGGCCCACACACCATGCCATGTGGACAGCCTTTTAACACTGTTTATTTCCTGCTAGCTATGGTAGGGTTAGGGTTCAGTCCTTTGGTGTTCAATGGGCCTGCTGATGGCATCAGGCACTTGGCTAGCCTGGAGTAAAGCAGATACAGAAGACAGTCGTTTAGGTCTGTTAACTCTATCCTGAGCCAGAGACATCCTCCTGTGACAGCTGGACCAAGGCATCTGCCAAGTCACCTTCAGCGAGTCTGGGCTTGGGATGAAAATCATTATCACTGCCCTTAGTGGGGAGGGCCGGAGTTTGACCGCTTTTAGACATTGTGACAATTACAGCTTTGCTGTCGGATGCCCAAGAGATGGTGGAGACACAAGAGTAACAGGGTATCCAGAGGACTCACACTCAGTAGTAACGGGGCTGGATCAGAGCTGGCTGAGAGGAGGTGTGTGAAAACAGATTGAAGGGACTGAGGGTCGGGGGACTAAGTGTCAACCAAGAGACAACTTGAGAGTTGGTCAGTCTAGAAAGGAAGGCAGTACCTATAAGGGCCTTGAAACTGTGAGCAAGACATGTCTGCTGAATGAAAGAGGCACCCAGAAGTGAGTCCTGTTACAGACAAGAATGGAATACACCTGGCAGTCTGCCAAAATGTGAGCAGAACACTAAAGGAGACTGGCATTACCATGCTGGGCAGAGCTTTCCCTGGAAAGTCTACCCTGGCCCCTCCCCAGGATGGTACGTGTCTCTTTAGCAGATTTCTCCTACAGATATTGATCGCAGGTGAGGCCGAGGGCAGAGCGCTTTCTTTGCCTTGTAATTGGCAAAGACAGAGGAAGAAGAGTTTCTTACCCTGGACACAGACCACTCTACGCCAGTGGCCTCTGTTCAATGGTAGAACATAGGACAGAGAGTGGACATCTCCCTGTCATTCCAGTCTGACGCTTTGTTGTGAAAATCTGAGCTCCTTTAGTCCAGGATCTGGGGGACTTGGGCTTCCAAAGAGACATACTAGGTCTCTGTAGACTTTGGGAGTCAGCTCCTGCCTCATCTCTTAGGGCTATTCTAATTGTGGTTCGTTTTAAACATCAAACTGACTCAGCATAGAATCTCCCAGGAAGACAGTCTCAATGAGCGATTGTCTGGATCAGGTTGGCCGGTGGCCATGTCTGTGGGAGATTATTTTGATTATGTTAATTGATGTGGGAAGACCCATCTTGAAAGTCGGCAGCACCATTCTTTGGCTTGGGGTCCTGAACTGTGTAGGAGTAGAGAAAGCCGAGCTCTAGGCACCTGGGCCTTTATTTTTTTGCCACTCTTAATTGTGGATGTGACCAGGTTCCTCAAGTTCCTGTTTTGATTTCTTTACAGTGATGACCTGTAACCTGGAACTATGGCCTACATCTTCATCTTCCCCAAGTTACCTTTTTTTTTTTTTAAAACCACAGAAACAGAAATAAAACTAGGACATTGGCCAAAAGGCCAGCAAGAGCAATGGGCAGGGAAACACTGTCAAGAGGAGGCCCTGGAGCAAGACCCAATTGCTTGTGTCTTGTGGAGCTTTGAGTGTTAGTGGCTGGGTGGCGCTCAACAGGAGATCTGAGCCTTTGGTGACCTACCTTTCAATAGAGGTGCTGTGGGAGGGTAGCAGGGTCCCAGGTGGGTAGCTGGCAAGCATAGTGGTGGCTCACATAGCATCTTTCCTGCTGAAATTTTCAAGAGCAGAAACCTATTGGGCCCAAGGAGCCCTCCTGCAAGGCTCAGCTTGCCAGGCCACACTGTCCCCGGGCGGGTTGTGATGTTAAAGAGCTATGGTGTGCTGTTGCTGGTGTGTAATGCTGGATCTCTCTGGAGGAACTTCTTTGACCCCAAAGGAGCTGTTTTACACAATGCATTGCTCATCCCTGGCCCAGTTCACACCCAGTGGCCCTCCGGGCTGACTCAGGTCCAGTCGCTGCTGCTACACACACATCCGCCATAGCCACATTGATTTCAGCTTTTCCTGGGCCCAGATGCTTTCCATGCACTTACATATGTGAGTCTCCAGGTCCCAAATCCCTGGCATAGAAATACCCACTGCAAAGTCTGATTCTCCCGACAACCAAGCCCACAGGTCTTTCTGTCATGATGATCAATCAGCATCTGGTGAGCTGATCCTCCCTACTGGTGAGGGCTGGCCTCCTGTGTGATCATATATTGTATATTTAATAAAATCGATCTGGAATATCAGAGGACAGAATCACCCACAGCCAAGCCATGAAGGTCAAAAAGTGGTGACCTACGCCTTTAATCCCATCACTCAGGAGACAGAGATCAGTCTGGATCTCTGTGAGTTCAAAGCCTAACAGTCAGGCAATGGAAACACTTACCTTTAATCCTAGCTCTAGGAGAGCTGAACCAGGAAGTAAGATAGCTGGACTTGGAAAGAAATACAAGGCAGAAGAAGGCAGAAGGTTGGAGATTCTATCTGATCGACCAGTCAGGCTGAGGACCTGAGAAGACAGGACTTACGCTGTTTGGACTGAGAAGTTCACTGGATGAGAATTGACTGTGGTTTGTTTTGTCCTCTGATATTCCAGACTATTTTTATTAAATATAAAATAAATCACCACACTCCTGTCTTTCCTTTCCTCCCCCTTCCATGTAATCAGATTAGGCTATCCTTTCAACCTTTGTAGCAGCAAACAATCCACACAAGGGTTACCTCCTACAGGGAGCACCTCCTACAGGGAGCATCTCCTACAGGGAGGACCTTAATAGGGAGTATCTCACATAGCAAACATCTCTTGCAAGCAGTACTTCCTACAGGGAGGATTTTCATAGGGAGTACCTCACTGTTTTAGGGGTTCAATTGTGAAGAGACACCATGACCACAGCAACTCTTATAAAGAAAAACATTTAATTGGGTGGCTTACAGTTTAGAGATTCAGTCCATTATCATCATAGTGCGACACGGTGACACACAGGCAGACATGGTCCTACATCCTGACTCACAGGCAACAGGAAGTGGTCTGAGGACACTGTGTGTAGCTTGAGCATATAATGAAACCTCAAAACCCATCTCCATAGTGACACACTTCTTCCAACTAAGTCACACCTCCTAATAGTGCCACTTCTTTTGGGGGGCAGCCATTTTCTTTTAAACCACCACACTCACATAGCAGACATCTCTCACAGGGAGCACCCCACACAGGGAGGATCTCACATAGGGAGGTTTGTACAGGCAGTACTTCACACAGCAAAGTCTTCATACAGTAGCACCTCACGCAGAGAGTATTTCACACAGCTAGCATCTCACACAATGGTGCTTCATACACCGAGCACCTTATACAGCCCACACTTCACACAGTGAGCTCCTCACACAGCATCCTTGTTTCTCCTGACACCCAGGGTCATAGTGGCTGTCTTTCTGTGGTCATGCTGTGGCTTTGTGACACCAGGATCTTCTTGGCCTTCCACCCTCCATTTCCTGTTGTCTTCATTGTTCATACCCCACCATCAAGGGCAAGACTCAGTCCTGACTAAAACAGAAATCACCTTAATTTAGAAGGTAAATGTTTGCCTTTTGGGCACCCAGGTGAGATTAACCATAGCAGAATCAGGCTTCCTTTTCTCTTGAAATCTCAAATGTATCCTGAGTTTTCTCCCTCTATGATACTGCTGGTTTTTACTCTCTCTTGGAGGATGTTTGAAGTCTGCTAGAGGCCAGCACTTTTTTAGTCTGTTTTGAACAAGGTCAGGGGCTGCAGTGAGTGGAGCCTGGCCAGCTAATGGAATCCTCACTTCCTTGGTGCTTCTGCTTAGGAGGGCCAGGGCCAGGTCAGGGCCTCTGGGAGCTCTTTCGTTTCCAAGTTCTTGCTTTCCCTGAAGTTAGTTTTGTAACTTTTTAGGCAGGTGTGGCTTGCCAAAATTCCTGCCCCCCTGCCTGAGGCAGATGGGAGGTAAGGGTGTGGGTCCTTGAGATGTTGGAAGGTACCAAAGTTCCACAGCTGGGCTGTCTGCTGCCTCTACACACCAGGATGGCCTTGCCCCTCCCTCCCTGTGACAGCTTTACACCACCATGGGTGATACTCCTTGGGTCTTCCTCTATACAGAGACCATGCTAGAGACTCTGTACCACGTAACTCATTACCATCTCACCTTCAGCATTCAGGCTTCCTCAACTGCATTTGGATCCTGTGTTCATGAAGGCACCTTCCCCTTTCTCTTTATGGCGGTGGGTCTGTCTTGTGACGATTCTCCTGCTGCGGTTCACAGGGTCCAGATGGAGTTCTGTGATTACTGAGCCTCACTAGCTGGCAATAGAACTCTCTCTGCTGTCCAGAAAAACCTGCCAAGGGTTTGGCCACACACCTTGCAGTTGTGGACTCCAAGATCCTCACAGCTCATTGCATTTACATACCTGGAAGTAATCTAACTCCCTGACACTTAAAAATCAAACAGCGGTGCTGACAGCTGGTACTGGCTCACCATCACACCCTTAATCTAGGCACTTTTTTATGAGAAAAAAATGCCTAGATACTTGAGGGGTCCCATCTGAGGCAGCTTCCCAGGAATTCTGAGAAGGTAGCCCCAGAGAGACTTCCCAGGACCCTTTGGACACATGTGGTTTCTTCCTTTCTTCCTCACATTGCTGCAGACAGGAGCCTGAGCTAGGGAACTTTTTCTCTTTTTTTTTCCTGGGTGAGAGTGAACTCTCACCCAGGGTCAGGAGGTCTCTCTACCCATAACTCCCTGCTGCTGTGCGAAGTGCTGTGTGCATTGCAGATCTGCAGACTTGCAATCCTGGATGACCCTGGACTCTGGCACATGCACCACTGATTGGTAACTGATTTCAGAGAAGCCAGAAGCTGCAGAGTATCAGGCTTCAAGCTGCAGGCATCCCATCTCTCTTCAACTCTTGTACATGCATAAGGTGCACATGTTTGCTTCTTATGAAACAGGATCTACTGTCAACATGCCCATCTTTTTCCTCTCCCCGGCGAAGTCACTGTGGCCCTGCTCTGCCCTCCTTGGCTCCTCCCCCCAAGCATATGTGGTCACACCTGGACAAGCATGCATGTACTTGGCAGCAATGAAGTCTCAGGAAATCAAGAGATTTCTGGACAGGAGGAAAGATGCTGTTTAATGGTCTTGCTCTGGCGCTGCAGTTTGGCCAGAACATCTTCACGTCCCCAGAGGACCACAGGCCTTTGGCATCCATGCTGTTATGTGCTTTTGACTTCCAGTCTCTTGGACCCTACACCCTCTCAGCCCACTCTGGGTTGGTCCCTTCAAGAGCGTTACAATGGTTCCTGTACACAGGAATTTATGCTTTCCTCCTGGGGACCAGGGATGCTGACTCGGGAGAAAAGGGGAGCTGAGCAACATACTCACTTCTACCACTCTTTCCTCAAATTTCCAGACTATTCCCCAGAGCCAATCCTGCTTCCCACCCTATCCTCAGGGTGAGGCACATTAGCCATTCCAGATAGCACAAGCAGAGGGAAGGGTAGTCTTCGTGGGGGGTAGGCACAGAGTTAGAGTCCTCTGACTTGGTCCAGGATGCTACACAGCTGAGGAGAGGAGCGTGCAGGCGAGCTCACTGTTTGTGTGACAAGGACTTGTCCAGAGCTGCCTAAGACAGATGCAGTCTTAGTGCACTGAGGGGAAGGACTCTCTGCTAGCTTCCTGCTCCCTCGGGTCCCTCAGGTACACGCTGACTTGGCAGTTTTCCCAATACCTTCAGACAATTGACTTCTGTGCTCGGAGTGATCTCGTTGTCTTCAGAATAGTTAATGTCTGAACAAACCGTAGCCCCTTGTCCTGAAAGTGGGGAAGGTGGTCCTTGTTTCCAATGAAGGCAATGAGTCCATTCCTTTCCTTATAGTCTCATGTTGCTGTTGTGTCTCAGGAAAGTCTTCTCTAGGCCAAGTTCTAAGCTTTTCTTTACCACTGCAGCCATCAGCGCCGACGCTGTCGTCTTTAACTCTGAAGCTGACCGTCATCATGCTGTTGGGAAGGATGGGTGACCCGTCAGCAGAGGGTTCCACGGACAGAGACACTGTCACTCATGCCAAACTGTAAAGTTCCTTTGCAAAATCCTTTGTTTTAAAAATGGTCATTTGCATGCAATTCTGGTCTTGTGCAAGCTTTTTGTTTTTCTTTCTGGCTTTGGTGACAGGCAGTTGATGGAACCCTTGTCACCCTCGATTGCCTGACTCACTGGAAGGTGTTGCTTAGCTCAGCCTCCGCCTGTGCTTGTTAAAACCCCCAAATGTGAGGACCATGTAAAGAACAGTGAAGAGGAATCCAGAGAGGAAGAAACTCTGGACCTCCCCAGACGCCTAGGAAGAGTAGCTATGACAGCTTGGACAGCTGCCAGAATATACAATTTCATTCTAGCCATAGTGCTCAGAACTCTAAACCCACTTGTAAGCGGTCCGTCTTAGGTACATTTTCATCACTGTGATAGTCACCATGACCAAGGCAATTTACAGGAAGAAAGGTTTGTTTGTAGCTTACAGTTCCAGATGGCTAAAGTCTATCACTGTCACAGAGTGGAGCATGGTGACGAGCAGGTAGGCATGGTGCCAGAGCAGCATCTGAGAGCTCACGTCTTGATCCACAAACACCAAAGCAGAGACCTTACTCAAAATGTGGAGAGTCTTTCAAAGCTTCAAAGCACATATTCAGTGACATATCTTTTCCAACAAGGGCACACCTCCTAATTCTTCCTAAACAGTTCCACCATCTGGGGACCAAGTATTCTAGCATATGAGCCTATGGAGACATTCTCATTGCATTTACATGTGCTGGGACCCTTATGAATGGGAGCTTAGGCCTAGGGAGAACATAAAGGGTTACTACGCATGAGCAGGCATGGGGATATATAGGGGTCCAAGGACCTTTGCTGAATATGAGACTGGGCTTGTAAAAGAGCATCTGTGTTAGCTGGGCTTCCAATACTTTACAAAATTTCCCAGATAGTCAATTGCCAAAAAAATTGGGTTGTTTCAGCTCACAGTCTTCAAGGTTTCAGCTCACTGGATTTAAGCTCTGATGGGTGAAAAATGGAAATTGCAGGGGGAACAAGACTATGTAGTTTGTAATTTCTGTCCTGCCAGAAGCTCTCAAATGCCTAGCAGCTGCTTCCCAAATAATTGACTTGGAGGCTTAATATTATAGTAATTGCTGGGCCAGTAGCTCAAGCATTACCACCTAGCTCTTACACTTATATTAACTCATAATTCTTATATATGTTTAGCGAAATGGCTTAGTACCTTTGCTCAGAGCAACCTTCTCATCTTGCTTCCTCTGAATCTGGCTGGTATCTCCTGCTCAGCATCTCCTCTTCCCAGAATTCTCTTAGTCTGTTTGCCTGGCCTCTACTTCCTGCCTGGCTATTGACCAATCTGCGATTTATTAAACCAGTACAGGTAGCAAATCTTTTCAGTGTGCAAGAGCATTCTCCCAAGCAAACCCACTTACATCACTAGTCAGGACATGAAAAAGGAAGATGATGACAGGTTCAATCCAACTAGAGAAGCATGGGGAGTCTCTGTCCACAATGGCAGAGTGTGAGGCAGGGGCAGGGGCCAAACAGTGGAGCACTAGATATGACAGTGGCAGGTATAACCTTCAAAGACTTGCCTTGGGTGGCTACTTCTGCCAGCCAGAATGTACCTCCTAAAAGACCCACCACCTCAAATACATGGGAGACCACTAGCTGGGTACAAGAATTCAAAATATGAGCCCATGGGAGATACTCATATTCACACTATGACATTACACCCCATCCTTCAAAATAATATGGTTTATAAAAGAAAATGCATCCAGCTCGACTTCAAAAATCCCCATCGTCTTACAAGGCCTAACAGTAAAAATCAAAAGTCATATGAGAATCAAAAAAAATTCTCTGAACCGTGAGACCATGTTATTTAAAAATTAAGCTTAGAATCTTCCATGTTATAATGAAACAGATAAAGCAGACATACTATATGGAAAAAATTGGACAAGAGTCAGACCAAATGCCAGCATGCAAAACAGTACACGTATAGCTTCGTGATCCATATCCTGTCCATGTAGTGGCATCTTCAGACTTGGATATCTCTTCTAGCTTTATTCTGTTGCTGTGACAGATACTAAGACCAAAAGCAACTTAGGGGAGTAAATGGTTCATCTTATAGGTTACAGACCATCACTAAGGGAAGTCAGGACAGGAACTCAAAGCAGAACCTGAAGGCTTGTTACTCCACACGGCATTATTTCTGACCAGGGAACTCACTCCCAGCCAACAAGTACAGCAGTAATGATGGAGGGATATGGTATAAAGGCTCGTGGGTGAGCTTATACAAAGCTAGCTTTCTTACTTAGCCCAGAACTACCTTCCCAGGGAATGGTGTTGCCCATAGTTGGTTGATCACTCCTACATCAATAATAATCAAAAGAATCCCTCACAGACATGTGCTTAGGCCAATCTGATCTAGGCAATCCCTAAACTTAAACTCTTCTCTCAAATGACTCTAGGCTGTGTCAAGTTCAGTTAAAGCTGACTAGCACAGCATCTCCAACCCTGCAGACCTGCTGTTCGAAGCACACATGGCCTCTTTTATGCCAGTTGCCTTGGTGAATCCCAAGTTTCTGCCATCTCCAGCATCTTGAGAACCACTGCCCTAGAGTGACTGGGGAGGCTGCACATGAGGTGACTGATAGCATCAGCACTCCCTCGCCAGTGCAAAGAAACCCAAGGCAGATGCCTGACCTCTGAGCTTATGTCATGGACTTTCAGCTTCTGCCTTGCATTGACAACTTCCAGTAGGGGACATCCTCTAGAAGGATCCTCTGAATGAGTCAGCTTCAAACCTCTAGAGAGAGACAAGTAAACAAGGCTTTAAGTCATGGATTCCCAGACTCCTGAACAGTGACGATTAAGGGGGTAGAGGGAAGAGTGTTGGAGTCCTCGATCCACACACCATTCTGAGATTCTGGAAATACCACACTAATTGGGCTTCAGTAAAACAGCATCAGCTCAGTAGCAAACTACTACACTCCCATCCCTTTAGAAAAGCTGAGCAGGGAAACATCCGTATGGCTGTCACTAGGTGAAGGACTTTGTTTTCGTACATTTTCTTTATTTGCAAAATTTCCTATAGTGGTGACATATTTCTTTGAGAGTGGAAGATTGTTTCCTTTAAAGAGTCTTGATTAATAGGCTAAACACTGAAGGCTACAGGCCACAAGTGGCCATCACCGAGGGCTAAGACTGTGACTTGGCTCTGTGCCAACATGAGTGACTTCCTAGCGATTGCCCGATAGGACAGAGCAGCCTGCGGGCGAGACACAATTATCTGCTGGCTTCCAACCAGTGATTCATAGTTCTAGATCTGCGGTTCTCAGCTGATCTTCAGGTCACTGACAGGCCCCTGCTTCTGTAGGGGCGGGAGCTGTCAGAGCTACTGGGCTGGAGGGTTAGCGGACAGGAAAATGTTTATTATGTTTTGTGAATTCATTAACAGCTAAGCACAACAAACTCATCACACTTCAGCACTTCAGGATAATATATTCTGATGAAGAATATAAATATTTTTCAAATAAAAAGGGTGGAGTAGCACTACTTAAAAAGTTAATTATTTATTTGCTATTTTGTGTGTGCATGTGAGAATGTGTGAGTTTATACAGAACACACACACACACACACAGGGCACATGGGTGCACATCAGGAAACCACTGGCAATGGTTGGTTTATTCCACCCTGTTTCAGTCCTGGTTGTGAATTTTGACAGCAAGTGCCTATATCTGCTGAACTACCTCACTGTTGTTAGCATTTTGAGTGTGAAAGAACCCGCCATCACGCTGCCAAGGGAGCCATATTAGATTTGTTAAGGTTGGGGAACAGAAAGAGAGAGAGGAGAGAGAGAGAGAGAGTAGGGGGGCAGAGAGGAAGAGAAAAGAGAGAGTCTTTCATGTGGTTGGGGCTTTTAAAGGTAGACACGCCTTAAGATAAACGGCAGAGGCTCTTTGAAGCCCCTGCAGGTGGGGGCGTGGCCGCAGCAATGTGACAACCTAACAACTGTTCCAACAAAAAACAAAACAAACAATCCCCCTCCCAAGTTTTTCCAGTTATGTCTTGTGTCGAGCTTGCTAGAAGACAGCTTAATTTTTCTAGCTGCTTATGTATCCTATCTGTGGTCAGAGTGTGTCCGCCACCAAGGTCGGCTCCACACAGACTGTAGCAGGCGACATGAGTAGAGTTCAGTAGAATTTGATGATGATTGTAGATGCTGTTTCTGAAACTAACTCAAGCTTGACCTGTAAGCATCGTCCTTAATTCAAAATGGATTATGAAGGTGCACTGAAGACAGAACAACATTTCTTTGTTTTATGTAACAGTCCAGAACTCTGGACCTTGAATGGATTTTTGACAGTGATTTTTGTTTTGGTCATCTGGGAAACATGGGCCACCCTTTCCTTCTAAGTTTTGATTGGGAGCTTAACAGTTATTGGCATAGTTCTATCCGCTACTTTTTTTTTCAAGTCAAAATTTAATTTTGCTCATTCTTGACAAAAATGCCTGCTAAATACCCAGTCTGATTAAATTCAGTTCAATCTCCGTTACATCCTGCACAGTTCTGGGGACAGACAGACATATGGAAATGCTGGGCTCAGATATACTGAAGTGTCTGGTGGAGAAACCACAGAACCCTGGAAGTTCAGTGTGTTTATTACATAGAGTTGAGCAGAGATGGTTATTGCATATAGTTGAACAAGGGGGTGGGGTAATTACATACAGATAAACAAGGAGGCAGGGTTTATGAGATACAGATGGATCAAGGAGACCAGTGAAGCTTTGGATAAAGTAGGGAGACAGAAGACTTTGTGGTGAGGCCTGGGCAATGGAACTGGCCAATGACACTGGTCTATGGGATGCTAAGCTGTGCTGGTACAAGGCAATGGAACTGGTCCATGGGATGCTGAGTTTTGCTGGTTCAAGGCCATGGAACTGGTCTATAGGATGCTGAACTGTGTTTGCACAAGGCAATGAGACTGGTCTATGGGATGCTGAACTGTGTTGGTACAAGGCATTGAAACTGGTCCATGGGATGCTAAGCTGTGCTGGTACAAGGCAATGAAACTGGTCCATGGGATGCTGAGTTTTGCTGGTATAAGGCCATGGACCTGGACCACTGAGTGCTGCCCTCTAATGGAGCAAGGACAGTGGGACTGATCCAAGAACAATGGATGCAACAGATCATCCCCACCAGCATCAGACTGTGCACTTGGATCCCAATGGGATAGAGGACAGTTAAGAGACAGGGGCATAGTGAGCTGTAGACCTGGTTTCAGCGAAATGTGAAAGGCCATTTTAATTCTCAGATAATGGATTCTATCAGAAATTTCCTCCTGGTCCTAGAGCTTCCTGACTGCCCCCTACCCTTCATGGTTAGTTAGCTCTGCTTCTTTCTTTTAAGACACCTCCCCAACTTCCCGGGCAGAGAGAAGCATATGGGACTCCCTGAAGCTTTGTGTCCAATGAGATTCTGTTCCTTTGTTCAGGACAGGTCCTTGACCTCCGACCTCTTTCCTGTAGGAGCCCGATACACTTGTACTCAGGACCCTCAGATGGTGGGTCCCTGGGGAGCAACATTTGTGTCTGGTGCATCCTTCTGCCGGGCACCAAGGGTCCTGAATGAAGACACAAATTAAATTTCTGGTGCTTTCCAATTCTTGTGGTCTAAATATCCCACCATGGTTGATAGTGTTGGTATTGCCGGCTCTCAGGAGGGGGCACCAGGGGCTCTTTCCTTGTAAATCAGTGCACAGGCCCAGGGCTGCTCCTCTGGCCCCTCTCAATGAGGCATGTGGGGCTGTAGCTTGACTACAAGCCCCCACTATGTTGACTCATGGCCAGAGGGAAGAGCTTTGGGTCTAGTCCACACAAGCTCCCAGGTTCTGGAGGAATGACAAAGAAGAACAAGCCAGGCTGCGGCAGAGGCTGCCTCTGAAGAATGGAGGTTTGCAGCTCCATATCTCAAGTCCCCCACTCAGCTGCTGGCCGGCCAGTTTCCTTCTGTGCCCTGTGCTGAGCAGCGGGCCCTCTGTTTGAACTGAGAGGCAGCAGATTCTCCAACAGTCCAGGATGCTCACGCTTGTTCAGCCTGGGCCCAGCTTATACAATATTGTTGACTGGATGTTTCTTACATATCTGACCCAGCCCTGGTGTGCGTGCGTGCGTGCGTGCGTGCGTGCGTGCGTGCGTGCGTGCGTGCGTGTGTGTGTGTGTGTGTGTGTGTGTGTGTGTGTGTGTGTGTGAAAGAGAGAGAGAGAGAGAGAGAGAGAGAGAGAGAGAGAGAGAGAGAGAGAGAATATGTCAGAGCTTAGAGTCAGGGGAGAGAACCAGGTAGGTCTGGACCATGTATCTGGGCTCAACAGTGACAGCGATGATCTTTAGGGTCTGTGGGTCAAGCTGTCCCGGAAGGGAATGAGATGCCTGCTGCTGGCTGTTTGGACAGAAGGTCATGGGCTAGACACAGGCTTGCCCTGGAGTGGCGAATAGACTCAGCATCTCAGGTAGGGTAGCCAAGTCAGAAAAGCCTAGGGAGGGAGCTAATTGGACAGGTCTAGAAGGTGAACCTTTGGGAGGCAGGGCACCCTCTTCACCTTGACAAGAAAGCTCTATCACCTTCTAAGAAACCCTAGAACAAGGCTATAAATTGAGATCTAGGGCCTGGAGATCACCTGAAACTTTCACAGAGACAGGACACCGGAATGCTGAGTTGGGAGCTTCGGAAGGGGCCAGGATGGACTCTTTAAGTTTTTTCTTGCTTTCTATGTTGCCCAAGACAGGATTTTAGCTGCTTCCCAAGAGAGTTCCATCTGAGGCTTCCTAGGAAGCTGTTCTCCCCTGGCTTAGTTTAGGTCCTGTTTAACCAAGCCACCCGTGTGTCTAGAAAATGTCAAAAAGAAAGAGGGGAGGAGAGAAGCAGGGAGAGAAGGAGAGGGGGGAGACAGGTATTAGTAACCCCTAGGAACCCATCATCCCCCAGCAGCCAGGCTGTCACTCAATCCCCTCTGCAGCCTTCAGAACATCGAGGAATTTTTTCTGCGCCGATGCTCCTGCATCTTACATTTAAAGCATTCTATTGCGCTTGGTCTCCTGGGATCTACTCCACTTTCTCAGACTGGTTCCAAAGTTGGTACCATCTGTCCTTTGGTGAGCAGTTCATCGGCTCCAGGGCTCTGTAACTGTTGCCCACATTTCTGTAGGAGGCTATGGTGGGCTTCTGGGATAGAGGGCAGAGGCTGCACAAGGGCCAAGCCATCAAATGTCTCTTTGCTGGAAAACTGGTGCCCAGCTGTTCCGCCTTGAGTTTCTTCTATCTTGGGGAAAGCTGACCCAAGACTGGGTTGACTGCCCACTCTTGAAAGGCCGTCCTGTGGAGAAAGACAATTCATTTAATTAGAGTGTCCCAAGGACACGGACACAACTTTCTGGGGTTAAGGGATGAGAGTGGTCTTGGTAGGAATCTGAACCCAGCTGGACAATCGGTTTATCTGGAAGGAAGATCTTTAGAATCAAATGTTGGGCATCTGAACCTCCTACACTTCCTTTTCTCTGGGGCTCATGACACCTCCTTAGTCACCCTAACAGTCACACCCCACAGGTTGCCACTGAGTCCTACAGAACCTTCTAGATTGTCAATAGCTAAGTTCCCCCATAACACTCTTCCCAGAAGTGACTCTGTGGTCACCAGCTAGGACCTCTGGAGGACAGCTTGTTTCCATGTGTTCTTCCATAGAGCCCAAGCTGTCTATGGTTCTGTCCCCTGAAGTCTTCCTGGAAGAATTTTAAGCTCTGTGTGGGAGGGGCTACTGACTGTAAAAGGCTCTCCTGATGGAGTTTGCTGGGCTGGTACACCGGAGCATCTGTAGAAGCAGCATGCGGCACCTGCAAGCCTGGGTGGGTACCCAGGACTTCCCAGCAGAGCATAGGTCCCCTTGAAGCTGTTTCAGTGGAGGGCTCATCTCATGGAGGACTGAAGGAGAGACAATCCAGCGGGCTGAAAACAGGGACTTGCTACTGGAGTCCCCTCTGGGCCCTACCTGGTCTGACAGGTTCAGAAATAGCTTCACTGACTAGACCAGAGTATACTAGGAGAGGAAAGGGTTCTGTCTCTAGCCTAGAGCATGTACAATGATCGACTAGACCAGACAGGCATGGGAGGGGGGTGTCTCCTTCAACACAAGACCCCACCCTTTCGAAGGGTACTACCTTGGGAAGAGTCCCCAGAAATGTCACCCTCATACTGATCTGCAGACTTGGGACGGGGAAATCGAGAGCATACAACCATCTTGAGCCCTATAGAGATGGTTCTGAGAAGCAGGAGTGTTTTGTGCAAGCTGGGGAGGGAGCGGTCACCAAGAACCCATCCCAGCTCTTAACCCTCCCACTGGGCCAGCAGGAATCAGCTCTTCTAAACTAGGAAGGGAGAGGGGACCCTGCAAGGGCTGGCAACACAACGCTTCATGAATATGCATGAGGGGGGTGCCCCTCTGGGGGCTATTCCTACCCGCCAAGGCACTTATCTTTGGTGGTGAATAGGGTGCTATTGTGGGCAGGGCTTCAGAATTTTAATGACTTGCAAAATATAGTTAATTATGTAAAAAGACATCTTCTGCACTTTTTCATGTAAATGAGACAAATTAATTGGCACTCAGTAGTTTTGAGAGCCGTTTGGTCCCAGAGGGGGAGGGGCAAGTCCTTGATGGTTCTGAAGTAGGTGCTTGCTGAAAGCAAGGTGAAAAGCAGACACGCAGAAGGGCAATTTCTGATCCATTTAATTAATCCAATCACTAAACCCGCTTAGGGTTTGTAACTCAAACCGTGAGAAAGCGCAGCCTGCCCGTTCTCGCGCTGCTGCCAGTCAATGGGTACAGCCCAGGAACCGTGGGGGCTTCTGGGAAAGGCTGGGGGGCAGGGCCCTGAGGCAACCAGCTCCCGCAGCCCCTGGTCCTTAGCCAAGTTCCCAACAGTGGCTCTGAAGATGACACTAGGGATATGAGGGTAGCGTCCATTGGCTTCAGGTAAGACAGAGCATTTGACAAAGAGACAAAATTGTAAGGACATTTCTCTAAATGGCCAGCTGGCACGGGGAGAGACAGGGCACCACTGTCAATCACTGAGAAATGTGAGTTCAGCTATAGAAATATGTCCCCTCCTGCCCACCCCAATGGCTCTGATCAAAGTCACAGAACATTAGTGTCTATGAGGACTGGGGTGAGCCTCGGTGTGCTGCTGTTAGGGATGTAGAGATGAATCCGCCGCAGGAAGCAGTTTGGTATTTTCAGAAAAAGTGAGATGCAGAGTCACCATGTGCCCTAGAGACTCTCCTTTGGCATGTAGACCCAGAAAGCAAGAACCCAGAGATGTTTGCACACAGTGCTCAGGCAGCATTGTTCACAAGAGGCAAATAGCCCGTTTGCCCATCAGCGGATAAGTGGATACACAACGGGGGCCATCCAGCTATGCGAAGGAAGAAAATTCTGGCACAGAAGAATCTCAGGGACACTGCAAAAAAGCGAGCCACAGGAAGGAAAAACGCTTCTCTAAGGTCCCCAGTAGAGGCAGAAAATAGAAGGGAAGTTATTGGGGAACACCGAAAATTTGGTTGCAGAAGAACGTTTTTGATGTTACAGTATTTTGTCCAATAGAAATATTCTCTTTGAACCTGCTTCTTTACCAGCATTATCTGCAGCCATTGCCTAGGCTTGTGCCTGGCTAGACAGAGACCCTCCAGCCTCCATGTCCTAGGCTAGCTGGGCTCAGCAGAGCAGCCAGAAGACTAGGGGCAAACCAACATCCTAAGCTCTCATTCCCCTTCTGCTCTGGCAACAGCAGCCACCAAGGGGTCACTTTACACATTCCCAGATCCTAATCGAATCGCACCTGCCCCATTTGGCTGATCTTTCTGAAGCCCCTTGGCCCAACCAGCCTGACTGAGGAGCCAGCCTGGAGGCCTCTGCTCTGCATGGGAAACACCATGGGAGAGCAGGCAACAATGGCCTCTTCTATCTCAGGAGAAACCTGAGCCAGTGTTCTCATGGTTAGGCTGCCCAGCCAGGGCTGGAACCTGACCTACACATGCTGCTGTGGTCTTACTGGCTTTGAAGAATAAGGAGGCAGGGTCTTGGGCTAGGCAGCAGGCAGTGTTGGGGATATGCCCTTGGGCACGGTCCTTCTGCTTCCTCCTGGGTCACACTGCCCTGCCGCCTTGGGATTCCAGTCAGAACCTTGGAGATAACACATGCTCCAAAGCAGCAGGCAGCCTTGTTACCACCCAGATGTGCTGCCAGAGCCCTGTAGGGTCACAGCTGGCTGCAAAGCATCCAAGATGGAGGTCTGTAAAATTGTTTCAACTTTCTAATTTCTACCCTGGGCACCCAACTGACTTGGGGTGCTCCTGGGCTTTACAGGCTGTTTGGGGAATAGCTAGGGCCAAAATCATCTTTGACTAGACTGAACTGCAATTGGCTCCTCAGGACATCCAGGCCAGACACATTGAGGATGACATGGCCCTAGGGGGTCAGGTGTACACCTGAAGCTGCCAGTATACCATTGGGCCCCCATTGCCAGACCCCAGAGCCTTCATTGTTCTAGTGGGTAGGGTCAGTGGTTCAGGTGGCACATTGGTGGAGAACTCAGAAAACATGAACATACACAGCTGCACTACAAAGCTTTTTTGCCCTTCTAGGCATCATTAACAATGAAGGAGTGTTTGGGAACATGGATGTATGTTTAAGCATATATGCATGTAAACCAAATCTTAGTTAATGAGTTTGTGTTGGCATTCTAGGTAATAATGTTTGGAATCCTACATGTACCAGAATAGACCTAATTCATTCCTTTTCCCTCACCCTGGGTCCATGGCATGACAGATGGGTTGAAGTTTGGCTGTGTGTGTGACAGAGCTGACTGTCATGGGTCTACTTGTTTTGAACAGTCATCCTTTTGACTGTCAAGCCTAGAGGCTGGGATTTTATGACTAGCTTGTCTGTGTACTATGGGCAAGCAGCACACGTTGGCTAAATACACAGAACCCAAAGACCCATGGGCTGATACATGACTAACTTAGACAGATGTTGTCCTGCTGTTTCTGAGCTGCTCAGCACGGGCTTCCATGAGCACCTGCCCACTCTTTCTGATTCTGTCAGCTCAGCCATGGGGAACTGCGGATCTCAATAATCTCATTAGTGTTTGGCTGGTCCCAGCAGGCAGAGTGATTTCTGGATCCGGTCCTCCTGCATCATCAGTGTGATAAGGCGAGTGGGTTTGTGACATAATATAGGTGGGAGGCAGTCTACGTGCTGCAGTGGTACTGTGACAGTCAACAGTGGGTGAATGAAGTCTGCCTTTGCTCCAGGGCTGAGGCAGTGCTGTGGGACACGGAGGAAATCAGTGCTCTCTTGATCACAGAGGAAATGGAGGGAAGGGGAGTGAGCTGCCCTGGATAGCTGGAGACTGCCAAGATGCCCTGAGTCTAGAACCTTCCACAGCACAGGGCTGGCCGCTGCTCCTGTCCTTCACCTCCTTTTCATCTGTACTGTTTTTATCTTCTCCGTGGTGACAGGAAGGAGGCAATGTATTCTGGATGTGGCTGATCTTTTGTGTCTAATCTGTCACGAATGTTTTCTCGCCCACTGGCACTTGTCTTCTCACTTGAAATACTCATTGAAGATATTTTTCAGCCCCCGAAAGTCATTAATATTCATGAGCAATAAATGTCTGTCAATATTTCCCTTAGAGTGTCTGGGCTTAGGGCCCGAAGCTGCAGGACATCTTTCCAAGGTTACAGGGTAGCCTGTGTACGAGTCACCATGCTCCAAGAGCCCCATTCTCATGGAAAGTTCTGGGCTCAGTGGTGGCTTGGCAAACTGAATGTTATCCAGGGAGCTCTCAACCCATCTGCATTTCTTTGTGGCCAGGAGGGCTCAGTTTCTCTGTGTCCCTTATGGCTGTGTCAGTTCAACAAAGATGAACCTGGGTTCCTTTTATCATTCTGTTCTCCTGGGTCATGATGGTATCAGCACTTAACTCCAAGGGGTTATTTGGTACCTAACCCAATCCCCACCTGCAGCCTTTATGTCGTGAAACTAAGTTTTATCTGTTCAGGCACTTTGGTGCAAGAAGGCCACTGTTGCTCTAGACTAGATTCTGAGCTCAAGAATAGGAGTGACTGAACAGATAAACAGACATCTTTGGAACCTTTGGGCCAGCTTGAAGCTGCAGCAACAGAGGATATGGTGGAAGAGCCCAGGCAGGGAATGTCTTTCTCTCTCGTTCTGGATGGGAACTATTCTCTTCTCTGAGCACTTGGTAAGGAAGATATGCAGGCCAAATCTCGGCTCTTAGCCTGGGCTGCCCCCACAGCTCCAGAAACTCTTCAGGAGTGGGTCTTGTTTCTCCTGTGGTATCAACGGGCAGCAGAGCTCATGGGACCTAGGATGTTGGCTGGGGAACCATAGTTGGGTCACTCCAGGTCACCGGCTTGTTCTGAGGTACCCAGAGGCAAAACCCAGGCCAGGCCTTTGCCTCATTCTCCATCCAGATTACAAGAGCCTGGAGGGTGTGAGGATAGGGTAAGGGCACAGAGCTGGGGTGCAAGACCCACCCTAAGCCTGGTCTCTCAATGTGAGATTATTCCGATATTCAGGGCCACACCTTCCAGTGTTCCAGGGTCTGTAGGAGTTGTTGGGGGGGGGCTTCTAAATGATTAAGGCTGTAGGCAGCAGATACCATGTGAAAGGCTTTGGATTATGGCCACTGTATTACTTCACCTCAGTTTTATGTCTCCTCCATGACCTGAGAATAGTTCCTCATCAACTCAGAGAGAATTCCCTATACACCCACCAGGTCCCTCCATGCCCTTCAGATCCTGACCTCATCTTCACGAAGGACCCTATAACCATTGTAGGCAGGTGCACCTATTTCTACCTGAGACCTGAGGGAAGACCCTCTTGCTCAACAGCTCCTCATGTGGCCTGCCCCTGGACTGGCCCTCAGGCCTGCAGCTCAGGATGTCTGCTACCAAACCACTTACAGAATGAAAATGAGCTGAAATGGAAGAGAAACAGGGCTGAAAAGGCATAGCTGAGATGATGCATCCCTTAAGAGGTTAGCTAAATTATACAGGTTTACTCACCTCAGAGAATCCTGTTATGTTCTTCGTAGGGAGGCCAAGAGGGGAAGGGCAGACACATTGTCAGATTCTAGACTGAACTGCTGACCTGCTTTGGCCAACTCAGGCTCAATTTAAATGTCTAGTTGAGTAGACAAAAGTCTACAGGTTTCTTGAATTCTGTAGCTGGTTGATCCTTAAAAAGAAAATAAGATCTGGCTAGCTGGCTCAGGAGCTACAGGCCGGAGCTTGTATACTCAGACAAACTAGCCTTTAACAGTTTGTTGCCATGGACCATCCCACTCAGACCTATTGACCTGTCAATCAGCAAGAGCGTGGGCCATGTGTCACAGTCTCCTCAGGTAGGTTTGTAGCTTGTCCCTGGCCTGGATTAGTGCAGCCAAGCAGGTTCTGAATACACCAATGAACAGAGTGTCCCCCTGGGAGGTGACAAAAGATACTTGAAGGCAGAGGGGAAGGTGCTATGGTTGGGGCTGGGACTGTCTGGGAGCTCAGGGTTGTTTGAGGTGCTAGAATGTCACATGGGGTGGGGGAGAGTGACTGGTACAGCCTGCGGGCATGTCTTCCCTTTGACTTGGCGTCCCCAAGCAGCAGATGCAGACTGTTCCAAGATTCTGGCTCTTGACTTGCCTGGAGATGCCAGCTCTGATCAAAACTTAGGCAAGACAACCTGGCTCATGGAGGGGTAATCAGCAGCGAGCTTTTCCTCAGCTTCCTAGGTGACCCCAAAGTTTCACCTGGACTGAGTAGTACTGTCATAAGGTATGCTGAGTCAGTGGGGTGGGTGCTCAGGGCCCAGGGTGACAGGTTGGCTGGTGGGATCAGGTGGTTCACTGAATGCTCTCTGGTGGGAGAGAAAGGCTTTCCTATGGGACATTTTACTATGGGCTCTGTGCATGCCCATGTCATTCTTCAGAGGCCTTGTTGATCTAGGAAGGCCCATCTGAACCAGTGTGTCATGTCACTGTTCCCTGTAGCAGAGTGTCCTAGGGTGCGGGTATTCTGCACATAGGTACCTTGTGTCTGTGTGAGCACTGATTGTTCAGAGATACCTTGATGTCCTTGTTACAGACTTACTGGGCTTTTCAATGGGTTCCCTATATCAGACTGCTTTATAAGACAGTGAAGTCATTCTATCTGTTGTTCCAATTCTGTGGCTTTGAGTACATATCCAAGCTCAAGGGGCTTGGACCCCTGAATCTGTTCAAGGACACCTAGCCAGAATGTTCTCCATTGTGAAACTCAAGTGCTTTTGCTTGGATTAGAACTTCCCTTCCAATGGCATGTCACAGCAGGTTTTCCATCACTGTACTGCAGCCAAGCCCAAATCATATTTCATTGGTTTTCAATAATGGTGTTGTCATCTTGCCAATTCACTCCCGTAATTGGGCCAGCAGGAAGCCTGCAGAGAAGGCTCCTCTGTGCTTGCCTGGAGGCACAGGGGACCTGTGAAAAGAAGAGCTGTCGCCAGGCATGCTGCAGGTCCCATCCATTCCATAGCACAGGGGGCAGTGCCTATACAAGCTGGGAGCCACTCAGTTCAGTCTAATGGATGCAGACCCAGAGTAGGGCTTTGCTACTGATGTTGCCAGCATTCCTTGTGTTTGAGAGCTTAAATCAAGCTATTTAGCTATTTTCTGCCTCACTCTGCCAGGAGACAGGCACTGACCAGAGCCTGAGGAAGTGGTTGTCTGCTTTTGTCCCTCTGCTGGGCTTGCTAGGGACGACCGTTAATCTAGGCCAGAGAGAAATGCTACAGTTACAAGGAAAACCACGATGTTGATGGTTCTTCAGATTCAAAAGTGAGAATTTGAGCCTTTCCCTGGTTTTAGTGCAAAGACATTGACCTCAAGTTCAATGCTACTTTGTGGAGTGTCTCAAATACAGAGGGGATACACTGTATGCATCCAGATCTTTTGAGTGCCATGGGAGGAAGACCTCCAGGTGTCCTTCACCCAGGCAGAGTCACAGACATTTCCACTTTCCTGGAGGCTTCCCTCACACTCCTCAGGAAGATTTTCCCATCCCGGCATCTATCACCAAAGTTAATCTTGCCTATTAATACATTTTACAAATGGAATAGTATGGAAAACCATTGAATAGCAAGGTGTTGGTGGGATACATCTTGCTGTGGTTTGAATGTGGAATGTCTCCACAGGCTTACATTTTGAATACTTGATTCTCATCCTATGATGCTATTTGGAAGTCTATAGGGTGTAGTGTATAGCTGGCAGAAATAGGTACGTGGGGGGCAGGGCAGGCCTTTGAGGATCAGCCTCACTTCTGGTTCTGGTTTATTTTCTCTGTTTTCTGATCAATGACCAAGCTCACCACATGCTTCTTCTGTGGAGCCAATCCTACATGCCTTTCTTGCTGCTACCACAGACTGAGCCTTCTGAACCATGTGAGGCTGTGAGAAGGTGACTTTGTTAATGGTCCTTGCTCTCTTTTTTTTATTGCTGTGATAAAATACCCTGGCCAAAGCAACTCAGAGGAGAAAGAGTTTTTTGTTTCGTTTTTCTCATGATTCCTTTTTGGAGTTCATCATTGAGGTTCATCATTGTGGTCCATTGTTGTGTTTCACCATTGTGGTTCATTGTTGTGGTCCATCATTGTGGTCCATCATTGCAGTCCATCATTGAGGTCCATTGTTGCAGTGTATCATTGTGGTCCATCATTGAGGTTCATCATTGAGGTCCATCACTGAGGTCCATTATTGAGGTTCATCATTGTGGTCCATCATTGAGGTCTATTATTGTGGTTCATCATTGAGGTCCATCATTGTGTTCCATTGTTGCAGTCCATTGTTGTGGTCCATCATTGCAGTCCATAATTGAGGTCTATTATTGTGGTTCATCATTGTGGTCCATCCTGGAAGTTCATCATTGAGGTCCATCACTGAGGTCCATCATTGAGGTCCATCATTGTGGTCTATTGTTTCAGTCCATTGTTGTGGTCCATCATTGTAGTCCATAATTGAGGTCCATCGTTGTAGTCCATTGTTGTGATCCATTGTTGCAGTCCATCATTGAGATTCATTGTTGCAGTCTATCATTGCAGTCCATCACTGAGGTCCATTATTGTGGTTAATCATTGCAGTCCATCATTGCTGGGAAGTCAAGGCTACAGGGTCTTGAAGCAGCTGGCCCATTGGCAGTCAAGAGCAGAGAGCAATTAATGAATGTGTTTATGCTAGTGCTTCGCTTATCTTCTCCTTTTCAACTAGTCTAAAGTCTATCTCATGAAATGGTGCTGCCCACATTCAGGGTGGGTGGGGTTCCCAGCTCAGTCTAACTAAGATGACCTCTTATAAACATGTCTACAGGCTGCTCTCATCCAGACAATTCCTCAATAATATTGCTTTCCAAAGTGATTCTCCATTGTGTCCAGTTGACAATTAAAACTATTATGTCTTTACTTTATCAGCATTTGAGAGGCAGAGATATATTTTTATAAAGGTGAGGCCAGCCTGGCCTACACAAAGAATTCCAGGACACCCAGGGCTATGTGGTGAAACCCTGTCTTTAAAAAGAACAAATATATAAATAAAAATAACCCTAACCATCACATAAGGAGAGCCACAAGATGCCATGAGGGCCTCTGCAGGTTCTGAGCACAGGGACTGCTGTAATAGTGTAGAGCACTAGGGAGACATATTGTTAGATTCTCCTAAAACTGACCTTGAAATCTGCTAGCCATCTCTCACACCATGCTTCACTTTCCCCATCAGCCTAGGCTTAGCCCTCTTTCTCAGCTATCCCTCAGATCACTGTTGGTAGATTTTGATAATTCTAGGTGAGTGGTGGCCCTGCTACCTGGAGTTCGCCCACAGACTTATCTCTTCCTGGCAGCACAGCATGGATGAAGCCTCTAACTTCTAAGTTTCTTTGTATTGTGTAATATATATTTGACATCAGTCTTTTGGTAGCTGGAGGCCAAGGCTTGGTAACTTCACTGAGGCCAACATTTCAGATATCTGAAGGCCCTGGCTGTGTGTCCTGCAGCAAGTTATTTGGTCTCTATGAATCAACTCTTCATTGATGAAATACAGGAGATAGTTATGTCACCCTTGATGAGGTCCTGCCTGAGAAACTCAACCTTCATACCTATGGCAGGTGAAATGGACCTCATTTTGCACCCAGCTTTTGAGGAAACGATTGATTTAGACTTGTGTTAATATTAGGCTATAACCCATATCCCTTAAGACAGTGTTTGTTCAAGCTGTGCCTTGTCTGGAGAGACTCCATTTTAAAAACAGCATTTGACTCAATTTTAAGTGTAAACACAGAGGCAGAACAACTCTGAATCACAGAATTCACTCAAAAACACCATCTATCCTGCACCAGCCGTGAGGCACATACTGACAACTTATTTCTAAAGTAGAAAAGGTGCCACCTAGAAATCTGTTAAATATATCAAAGTAAATTGGGCTAACGGAAGCACAA
The DNA here is from genome assembly GCA_004025045.1 of Sigmodon hispidus. Taxonomy (NCBI): domain Eukaryota; kingdom Metazoa; phylum Chordata; class Mammalia; order Rodentia; family Cricetidae; genus Sigmodon; species Sigmodon hispidus. The sequence continues at coordinate 109,804 of PVIH01000600.1, forward strand.
ACATAATAAAATCAATTCAGGATGACCAGGCCTGAGAATACTGAGCACAACAGACTGAGGAAAGGGCTGCAACATTACCCAGACCTCAAAGAGAGATGACTACCCTGTGGTGTTAATGGCCCCCAGACCTTGCATCTGGCCACCTGGTGTGTGAATCAAGGAAACAACACAGAGGACTCATGACTATCCCAAGTCCCAAGGCTTCGGCTCAGTTTGTCCTCTGCTCTTGCCATGGCTTGCTAACGTTGCTCTCTGTCTGTCTGCACATTCATCTGTTTGTCCATCTTGACCTCCCATCTGTTCATCCACACAGCTGTTTGTTGGACATAGTCCCATATTTTGCCTCTATGGCCTCTGTGGTCCCAGGATATTTGTGAATTTGACTGATGGATTCTTTGGTTCAGAGGTCTGGGTGATATAGGGCTGAGGGTAGCGAGCTGTCCACTTAGAAACATCTGAAATGGCTCTTTGGGATGAAGCAGGATTGGGCCCTGGGATGGAAGTTGTGGGTGTGTCTATGAGGAAGTACTCGGGGTCCCTGCCGAGTTATTGCACAGGTGGGAAAATGCCCAGATGCTGGGTTATATCCAGGTGTGTTGTGTATGCACAAAAGTATTCCAGGACCCTTTAAAGTGTTTCAGGGCATGGGTTGTGCACAAAGCATAGCCAGGGAAAGTCCAGACCCTTGGAGCTGGTGTGGCTAGGCACAGCAGCTCTTCTTCAGGGTCACCACGCCCCAGTGCCTGGCTGTCCTATGGAGTCGTCGTTGTGGTGACTGATGAAGGACATGCCCTCAATCCTCAAGCTCATCCAGCAGTTCCCATCCTTGTTAACGTCATAGTTATGCAGATTCTCTGGGTTTGGTTTTGTATCTGTGCTCTGCATGAGGCCTGGATTCGACTACATGTAATAGAGAGATAAACACTGACTTGTAAAAGGAAAAGTATGCTTATATTCTATGAAATAAGACAAAAATTAAGTATTTTAAATATATAACACATAATCTCTAACAATAAATTGTTATGCTATTTATGGATACTTAAATACACACATGCACATAAGACAAAAACTAATGTAGACTGAGGCTGCCCATAGCTCAAGGATATTGTCCATTTTATATCTTATTGCTTGTGTAGTGAGATTCAGCACCTCCCTGACCTAAGGGTGTGGCCTCTGGGCCAGTGCAGATTTGGGGTTCACTTATGACCTTCGAAGCTGACCACTACACACCCGACTTTTCTTTGTCAGTGTGGTAGTTTGAATGTAATAATTACATAATTACATAGGGAGTGGCACTATTAGGAGTGTGGCTTTGATGGAGTGGATGGCCTTGTTGGAGAAAGTATGTCACTGTGGGGGTGGGCTTTGAGGTTTCCTACGCTCAGGATAAGGCCCAGTGTCTCAGTCAAATTCCTGTTGCCTGTGCAAGATGTAAGACTCTCAGATACTTCTTAAGCACCATGTCTGTCTGCAGGCTGCCATGTTCCCCACCTTGATGATCATGGACTGACTCTCTGAACTATAAGTGACACCCCCCACCCCCAATTAAATGATTTTTCTTCATAAGAGTTGCTGTGGTCATGGTGTCTCTTCACAACAACACAAAGCCCTAAGCAAGACAGTCACTGTGAGCAAATATTTGAAACAATATCAGGAAGGAAGATATATTTTGGCTCCCAGGCCCATTTTCTTGGGGCAGGACATCTTACCTCATGGCTGAAGCAAATAGGGAGAAAGTACAACCTTCAAAGTCCCGCCTCCTGCTTTCTACTTTCTCTAGCCAAGCTCCACCTCCTATACTCTCTACTACCTCCTCAGCGAGTGCTGCCACGTGGGAACCCAACATTCAACACACTCCAGGAGACACTTCATATTCAAACTAAAATATTCTGCCCCTGGATCCCAAGGTCATAGTCATCTCATAAGGTAAAATGCCCTTAGTCTGTTTCCAAGAGTCTCTTAGGCCTGAAAGAGAATAACAAGTCCAAATTTCCTTCTAAGACTCAAAGCAAGCTGTTAGCTGTAGGCTCTTATAGAGACAAAGCATGGTGCATGATCACTAGACTGAATAAACATTCCCATCCCCCAAACAGAGGTGGGCTGGGGCACGAAAACCAGGACTGTAATATGTAGGACTGAAACCCAGAAGGAGAAACAGAGATCCAGGTCTGAGCCACACTCTGTCATGTTAGTTCCCAAGGGTTACAGTTGCCCCATGGCTATGTCCCTGCCAGTTGCAGGCTACATGAACCCTCTCTGGCTGGGTCTGCTCATGGCCTTCAGCTCTCCTTGTCATTTTACATTTCTAGAGTCTCCAGGGTTCCTTTAAGGTTTCTGCTGAGTCTTTGGGCTGCACACCAACTTCTCTGGGGGTTCTGCAAGCCCTCAGAACCTGCAACAGATCACTTGGCTTCTCGGGCCTTCTTTTGATGTCTGAGTAGACACCTCTGTGACCTCGAAGCATTTGAATTCTGCATACCTGCAAAACCAGCATCCTGTGGATGATACCAAGGTCTGATAATAGCTTGGGAGGTGGCTGGAGAGTACTGTCTAAGTGGTGGTTGGGGAGCATCGTCCATAGCTGCAGTGGCTTCTGAGTACCTAGATGCTAAAAACAGGGACGTGTTTCTCTGGGTGGCCCTGTGTGAGCAGGTACCCTGAAGCTCTCTTCTCAAAATCTTTCCAATTTAGCTAAAACCTTTATACCCTTGAACCTGAGCTGAATGGAGTCTGGCCAATCCCTGAGATGGTAAGAACATCTTTTCTATTGTCCTAATGCAGAAGTACTTGGCTTATTTTAAGGTACAATCTCTCACAGCATCATCTTCCTTGACCTCGATTTTAAATGTTCTCATTTTCTGGCCAAAATAGATGATTTTCAAATCCTTTTGTTTTTAATTAAAAGATTTGTTTTTTAAAAAACTATGTGTGTGCATGCACATGTGTGAGAATGCCTATGGATACATGGATTTGAGTGCAGGTACTCATGGAGGCCAGAAGAAGACATGCATCCCCTGGATCTGGATTTTTGGGTGATGAGTTACCTACTGCAGGTTCTGGGAATCAAACTCAGGTCCCGCAGAAGAGCAGTATATGTTCTTAACTATGAAGTTATGATTCCAGATGCTTCTGTGCATTCTTCTCTTTCCTCTTAATTCTTTCTATTAAGCTGACTAGAAGCAGCCATCAAAGCTCACCCAGGATGCTCTATTCTAGCCCTCTGGGAGGCTGAGGAAGGAGACCTGCCAGAAAGGAGTTCAAGGCTAGCATAGACTACACAGCAAAGCCCCATCTCAAGCCTTCTACCTGTAAAAAAACAAAATCTATTATTTCTGCCAGCTGTGTTTAGTGCATGGTCAAGATGGATGCCAGCTGTGTCTCAGTGCATGGGCAAGATGGAGACATGTTTCCTTCTAGATATGACATGAGCAACAGTCCTGTTCCCACCGAAGACCCAAGCACAGCCTTCACTGTACACATTCCCCTTGGCATTCTAATTTTCCGATTTCCAACAGAATCACCCGCAGGCATTGTGTCCAGCATTTGAAGTCTTCTCCAGCCTGCTTCTCCAAATGTCTCCACATTCCTCCCACAAGCCAGTTCCAAAGGCTCAAGAACCACATGGTCAGGTTTAATCTCAAGAACAAACCACTTCTCTGGCACAGAGCTTCTGTGTTAGAATCTTCATTGCTTTGGAAAATATCTGAGAGAAATAAGGGAAGAAAGATCTGGCCTGGTTCGGGGCTTCACGGGGCTCCATCTGTGATGGTGGGGAGGGTAAAGGGCGACAGCCCATGTGATGGCAGCCAGGATGCTGGAGGAACTGGGGGATGCTATTGTCTTCCAAAGCATTCCTTACTGACCCACTCCTCTGGCTAGACTCTACCTCCTAAAGTTTCCAGTACCCTCTGAAACAATACCACCAGTTGGGACCAAGCATTGAACATATGAGCCTGTGGGACACATTTTGTATTCAAATACCACACTATTTCACTTCATTTAGACTTGACATTTACCCTCATTGTCACCATGTGGCTGCTACTCCTCCAGGCATACTCTCTTCTTTCCAGGAAGGAAGAAATATGAACAGCGAAGAGAGTGAGCCACTCCTTATCAAGAAAATAAAAGACGTCCCTGGAAGTCTCACGCAGAAGGTCGCTGCTCAGGTTGTAACTGCAGGAGGTTGTGCAGTGAACACCCCAAACTAGAAGGTGTGAAGATTGTGAGTGAGAGAGCCAGTAAGCTGACAGGATGCTTTGAGTTCTCCTGGGGTGAGTTACTGTGATGGACAGACAGACACTTTTATACCCCCAAGACACGATGACTTACTCAGAGTCCATAATCATGATCCATCCATATGTTTATTGAGACATGGCTATTGAATGTCTTAACTGGCACTGAAATTTGATTTAAGGTTTTTGTCTTTTTTTAAAAAAAAAATATTTAGCTTTATTTATGTGCAATGGTATGAAGGTATCCGATCTCTGCAACTGGAGTTATAGATAGTTGTGAGCTACCATGTGGGTGCTGGGACTTGAACCCAGGTCCTCTGGGAGAACAGCCAGTGCTCCTATCCCCTGAGCCATCTCTCCAGCTCCCCAAGGTTTTCATCTTTATGAAGGAATTTGTGTTTGCTTTTGTGTTCTGTCTGGTTACTAGCGCTACAAACAAATACAGTGCAGGGGACTGAATTATGACTTGCTGAGGAGTGCTCAATGGACTGTTAAAATATTTTTTAAAAGATTATGGGTTCTTATTACAAACTCTGGTGTGAGGGATGGACATGGAGCTTTGTTATAGAGACCCTGTGAAGGACGTGCCCAAGGCTCTGCCTCATGTACAGATCTCGATGTGGGTGATTAGGGAATCTTAGGCTATGAACACTTTCCTCCTCAAAGGTCTGTATCTCTGCCTGTCAGGCAAGGTCACTTAAGAGAGCCAGTTTCTGCTGAAGCCCGCTATTCTTCCTCCTCTGTACTTTTTATGTGGCTGCTTTGGATTCTCATCCAAGGCCAGTCATGACACACAACAGTAGCATCTGACCCTTGAGAGGCATTGCACAAGAACACTTCTATGATGCAGCTCATGGCTTGAGTCACCAGAGCTGGGGAGCCTGCCTTGTCTGAGGGGCCACATTGCAATGGACTGGGCTGCACCAGAGCCTGTCACAGCTCAGTCCAGGAATGCTCCATCACAAGTCCAGAGCAGTTCTCTCCCCCTGACTTGCTGATCTCATGGCTGGAGAAGCCTGAACTGATACAGTGTTGAGAGATTACCCAAAGTCCACTGGCCCTGGAGTTCAGGAAGGAGCCATCATTACTCTGTGTGGAGAGGGACATGGGCTTCACTAATGAGCCACAGACTCAGTCCTGAGGCCTGGGCAGAAGAGAGACCTTTGGGAAAATGGATGGAGAGATGTAGCTCCAAAATGGAATGCTTCCCAGAGAACTGAGAGAAGAAGAAAAGGAGGATGTCACTGGGACAGAAACCCTTGCTAAGGATCACTGGCAGGAGAGAAAGAGAGAGGGATGATCCATCTGAGACCCAAAGAGGCGGCACTAAGGGAGCCACAGACCATGGCTCCATTTGCCAAGCTGGCAACAGCTTTGTTCACATTTCAAAGTTGGAGTTGTCAATCAGTCAGGCCACAAACGGGGCAGTTAACAACAGGAGGGAGGGAAATTGACGTGATAGCTCTCATTGGAGACACCAAATAAAAGGTGACAACTGGCAGAAATCCAGACTCCTGAGGAAAGTATACATAGCCCAAGGCCTGTTCCCTCACACCGGGATTTGTGCATGAAATACAAACCACTGAGTCCGTGCTTCACAGTGTCTGTGTGTGTGATAGAACCTCACATCCATCCCTCACATCAGAGTTTGTATATCATAAAGACCCATAAACAGTTTTTAATTGGTTATTTTTTGTGCACTCATTAGTGGTTACCAACAGTTCTCCAAATGGATCCAAGGCTCATACAACAAGAGAAAAACCATGCCTGATCCTGGAAATCTAACTATCAGTGCTAGTGAAATCATGATAACTGGAAGAGAATCTTTAATACTTCACTAAATTAGCACAATTCCCAACAATAAACATCATACCCACAGATAAGTAGTCCTCATCTCTCATCAAAGAAACTTCTCTTTGCAAGAGACAGAGACCACTACAGAAAGCTACAGCCAATCAAAATGCAGAGTGCTGGATCCCAGTCCTAATGGCTCCATCTACAAAACACTCCCACACACCTAAGGGTCCAGAGGGGGTGGAAAGATTGTAATGGCCAGAGGATCAGGGAGTTTGCTGTGGGATTGTATCTGCTAAGAGTGTCAGAAGCCACACCCATAAGGTCTCACCAACATGACTGCAGTAACATGAGCTAAATGAGGCTGACACCAATAGCCATGCAAATGGACAGGGAAAAGCCCATGATACCTCAACCCTACCCAAAGAACTGAGGAGAGCTGGGAGTGGGAGAGGTGTTCTTCCCAAGGGAAAAGCACTCTAACTGGTCCATTCTAAAACACATAGAAGTAACACATATGGACCAAACAGGTAATATTTACAATATATGCATATAATTACATATATGCACATATATGTGCATACAATAATAATTAATGAAAAGGGGGCCCTGAATTTGAAGGAGAGCAGGGAAGGATACGTGGGAAAGTTTGGAGAGAGGAAAGAAGACTGCTGTAATTATATTATAACCTCAAAAATTAAAAGAACGTTAACAATTTGGTTATTTTCAAACTCCCTTGTTGATTTCAACCTGACACAACCTATAGTCATCTGAAATGTGGGAAACACAAGTGAGAAAAAACTGGCCTGTGGGACCTTTTGTTAAGTGACTGATGTGGGAGCACCAGCCTATTGTGAGTGGAACAACTCCAGGAATGGTGGTCCTGGGCTGGATAAGAAGGCAGGCTGAGCAAGCCATGAGGAGCAAGCCAGTAAGCAGCACTCCTCCATGGCCTCTGCATCAGCTCCTGCCTCCAGGATCCTGCCCTGCTTGAGTTCCTACATTGTCTTTCCTTGATGGGCCGTCATTCGGGATATGAAAGCCAAATAAACCCTTTTCTCCCCAAGTTGCTTATAATGGTCATGGTGTTTCATTACAGTAGTAGCAACCCTAATACACACTCCCTTAGCACCCCCTAGCAAGTCATAAATTTGTCTATGGTTCCAGCAACATTAGGAAGTAAAAATTATGGTCTCAAATTAATGGCCTCATAGCTGGCACCCAGATTCATTCTCTGATGATAAGTTTTGAATAAATACCCAAAACTGGCCATAGAGTTTAAGATGTCAGTGTGCATGCTAACACAGACAGGAAGGAAGGACATTAGCGCTAAGGGGCTTATGGTTCACAAAACCCATGCAGAAGGGCATGCCAGTTCACCTGGGGTATCTGAGGATGGCGGTTCACACTGAGAGGGGGGGCATCTAAGTAACTAGGCATCTGTGGAGGATGCAGCGTGAATCTGCTTGGTTATCCTTCAAAAAGATACTCCTCTGTTCTTTCTGGACCTAGTAATTCTTCTTCTACAGACTTACTGGGAGAAATGTAAGCAGGCATCCAGAAAAAGATATGGACAAGTTTTTAGAATCACTTTGTGGGTAAAACCTCAGAACCAGAAAACAGCTCAAGTATTCTTGAAGGGGGTAATCGGACAGATAAATAGGTGTCATCTTCATATAACAGGTACTGTGTAATAGTGAAAATGAGTGTGCAACACCATGGGAAACCTCCACGGCTTGGGGGGCAGTGACAGAAACCAGACGCAAACAACACTGTCCAATAAATCTATTTTAATGAGGTACAAAAAGAGACAGAGTCAATGGGCAGTGAGGGATCTTGGAAGAGTGTGTGAGTCAGGGTTGGGGAAGCAAGCCACCATCCTGCTGGAGAGAAGCAGCTCAGGCTGAAATCAACTAACTCTTGGAGAAATTGTGAGCCACATGGTACTACAGTGCAGCCTGATTGGCCCTGCCTGGCCATGGAAATATAGTCAGGCCATCAATACCTACGACAGGCCAAGGATGTCTAGTTGTAAGCATGCAGCTCTCCAGCCTTGTCACTGATTACAGGGAAGCAGCACTGTACCCACCCAGCCAGAGTCCCACAGTGGCTACTCACATACCCTGCAGGTTACCTTCCTGCAAGTTCTCATTTCTGTGTTAAAATTATCTGGCAACTTCTCTTCTCTCAGGTTTCAGGATGAGGTACAGGGCTCCCTTGGAGAAACTGAAGTGTTCCCACCTAGGGTAAGTGTGCATTTCAAAGCTTTAGAGAAACTGGGCAAGGGTACTTGAAGCAAGAGGAATGGGTGTGGGCTTGGGGAAGCAATCAGGAGTGATGTCCCACATCAGGTTGGTAGCCCTGACCCCGGCTTCCTTGTCTTGGGAGGAGGTGGCTCAGATGGGGTGACTTGCCAGCCTTGCTCTTGTCTTGAGTTGGGACTAGGGGTGGGGGCTGGGGCAGCGGAGCTAGGGCACAAAGCTCTCTCTGTGTCAGAGATAAGTCACAGCGCTGCTTCTGTTATGTTGTCAGAGAGCAAAAATAGACCGGGTCTCTAGATGTTTTCCAGAAGGGTCCTGCTGTGGGTCCCCAGCTAGGATGCCCTCTGCCCTTAGCCTGGAGAAGAGAAAGCCTAATGGCACAAGGCTTGCTTCCTTCTCCTTCCTTCCCCCAGCTTCCCCTTCCTGATACCTGTCCTCTTCCTTCCCACTTCCTTCTCTCTTCCTTCCCCCTCCTCCCTTTTCCCTTCCACGGACCAGGCTCTATCTCCCCAGAGGCAAAAGAATAAGGAATGACTCTCTAGACCCGCCAGTCCAATCTTTCCTTGGAGCTTTTGAGGAAAGGATTTCTAATCTCCCTCCCATGGGGCATCACTGATGGGACTCCCTGGGCTACAGGGCCACAGAACCCAGGCCTTGCCCAGGGCAGGAGTCTGTGACAGTGTGTGGACTCAGGCAGGAGAGAGAATCAAGCAGACATCCTGGCTCCTCTGAGGTACCCATTCTGTTCATCCAGGAGCCTAGGCCACAAGCTGGACTCACAAGCTGCTGGTGAATGGCCTCTCAAATCTGACATTTTCCTCAAGCATTTGCTGCTGAAGGCAATGGTCAATCAGCAGGTTTGCCAGGCACCCTAAGGGATTCCTGGGTAATTCAGGTGAGCAGGCAGCTGTAAGAAGCTTGATGTCCTAGCATGTGACCTACTTTCTACATGGGGCCATTTCCAACCCTGTCCCTGCCTGGATATCTCATCTAGAGAGGGGATGTCTGGCACTGTCTCATAGCATCTACTCACCAAACCACACTGCCCCCCTACTGTGTGCTGGGCATAAGGGGAGTTGAGAGGTCTAACATGTAGCTTCCAGACACAATGTGATGATATTTTGTATATATATTAAAATAACCAAGTGGTGACCCATGCCTTTAATCCCAACATCACTCATGAGACAGAGATCTTTTTGGATTTCTGTGAGTTCAAGGCCTAATTGCCAAGAAGTAGTAGGTTATACCCTTAATCCTGATTCTAGGATTATGATGCAGAGTTGAACCAGAAATGAAACAGCTGGGCAAGAGCATATTTAAGGCAGGAGAAGGCAGACATTCATTCATTCTGTAGAAGCAACCAATCAGATTGAGGCCTTGGCTGGGTGAGAATGGACTGTGGTCTGTTTTCTCTCTCTGCTATTCCAGCTTTTCCCAATATCTGGCTTCAGGTTTTCATTATATGCTAACTAGAGTTTGTGCAATCTTTGGAGTTATGTCAGAAGATGCAGGAATCAGATCAGGAAGAGTATGTCCAGGAGCTCTGGGAAGTCTAGTTGCGCATCTGGAAAGAGGTGTGGTATGAAGCCATGGTAAAGGTCAAGAGCTCTTGGTGGCGTGATGGGTCCTCACTTGGGAATTCAGAAGGTGTGGTCAAAGCTCTGACAGGGCTTCCTAGAGGAGACCACAGAGCTGAGGTCCGGTGCTGGCTGTCGGGGCGTGAATGGCTCAGGAGTGTATAGTTCAGCTACATTTCTCTTCACTCGCCATACTCAGGAGGAGGTTGGAAGTTTGAGATACTGAAACTGGTTGATACTGAGGTCAGCCAGGCCAGGAAGGCAGCCCTAGCCTTCCTTGCCTTGATGGGAGCCCGGGTGACAGAGTGAGGTGGAAGTATACTGGCCACATTGCCCTGGCCTCCACTACCCCAGTTCCATTCAGGCCACTGTTTCAAAGGTGACAAAATAGAGACTGTCTTCCCTGGCCAAGGAGTGGTCTCAAGGTGCCAACTGGTAGATCCTTGATGAAACTCAGCTGAAGGCCTAAGAAGAGGGACTGACTTTCTCAAGGGTGACAACATTCAGCAATTGTCCTCTTTTGTTCTAAAGCTGCTTAGGGCTGTTTGCTCTAACCTGGGGCAACTCCTTGGCCTTCTGTGAGTTCTTATAGCTCCTGCATGCTGGGTAACTCCTTACAGGGTGTGGAGGCATGGCTAGACCACCAGACAGAGAGTGAGTTCCCCCACACAGGGTAGGGTCATGCTATCAAGAAGCCATGCTTGGTGGGGGACTCCAGTGGAATATGAGCACTCTACCCAACACCAGGAGGCTGCAGAGCCTGAGTGTGGGGCAGTAAGAGGCCCAGGCAGAGCTAGCTAGGGCAGTTGTGTGAACTTTTAGTTTCACTCCCAAGGGCTATAGAATTGGACCCGGGGAGGGATTGCAGATCCTTCCAGATCTGCGCATGTTCAAGTCTTCTGTCCTTACTCCATTTGACCCTACACCCTGTATCCTGATATATTTATGATTCCCATCTCTCCTGTAGTGCATTTCAGAGGTGGATGTAAAGAAAATTCTGATCTTTTAAAATAGATTTCACAAGGGGAGGGAGAGGCGGGTAGGATGGCTTTAAAATAGGCCAGTGTGCACCTCGGGTATTTGCTTTGGTGACGGCTCCAAGGACAGCCCTTTCTGAGAAGGCCACATGCTATTTCTATGCCTTTGACTCTCAAAGCTGAGGGAACTTGGTCTAATAATGATCCTCGTGGTTGGTTGTGTGTGTGGAAATGGGTGAGCCAGAGGAAGAAAGAATACATTGAAGCTGTACAGGGAATGTTCCTGAATTACCCTCAAAGGAGTGTGAGTTATCATCAGTGAGTAGGATGTAGCCTCTGAGCTGGCCAACAGCTAGCCATACCCCAAAGCCATGTGTGGGCTTCAGTGGTTCCTAGTGACTCAGTTTTATCTCTCTCTCTCTCTCTCTCTCTGTGTGTGTGTGTGTGTGTGTTGGGGGGCAGGGTAGAAACTCAGAGGGTGGGCATCTTGTAATTCATAGCAGCAGGTGGGGGTTTCCTGGCTAGAAGCACCCTACTTTTGTGGCCTCTGAGTCCCGATCACCCCTGTAGACACTGCAGGGCCCGGACAGTGGAAGTTCTATCCCAAGGGAAGGTAACTTCTTTTCCCCGACTATTCCAGAGACAGAAAGCAGGTCTTTGTTTTTGTATAGGATCTCATAGAGTCTAAGATGACATTAAATTCACATCAACAGTCCTTCTAATGGTTCTGCCTTCAACCTCTGAGCTCCAGGATTAGGGGCATGCACTACCTTTTATGTCATGCTGGGGATGGAACCCAGGCATAGGACACGGTAGGCAAACACTTTGCCATTGCGAGCCACATCCCTCAGCTACGTTCCCAGCTCAGACATCATCCTTAAGACCTGAAATGAGACAATTACTAGTTTTATATAAGTGGAAAATGTAGGGACGGGGGGCTTTAATAGGTACAGCTGCATCTGGCAGTGGGAGGTGGTGGTATTCAGTACATGTGAGATGTCAAGTGTCAGAGAGGCTTGTCAGTCTGTCTCTGCTTTGCATGCTTTATGCTTAAGTTAGCCATCTCCAGGGGAACACTGATGAGACTCTAGGAACCTTCACAGACTCCTGAGTCTCCTATCATTTGGGATCAGGTGTCCTACCTTATGCTAGATGTATCTTAGGCTAGATAGAGAAGAGTGGTCAGCCTGGGTTATCCAGGGCTAATCATCTCTAAAAAGAACAAAACAAAGATTTGATCCCATTGCTCATGGCTACACCAGGGGACCAGAAGGCCCTAGGGAGACAAAGTATAATGACTAGGTTTTTTTTTTTTTTTTCTTTTTAATCAACTTGACACAAGCTAGAATTATCTAGGAAGCAGGAACTCAGTTGAGAAAACACCTCCTTCGGATTGCCTGCAGGCAAGCCTGTAGGGTGTCATCTTGATTGATTGATGTGGGAGGAGGGCCCAGCCCACTGAGGGTGGTGCCATCCCCGCACAAGTGAAAGCAAGCCTTAGGGAGCCAGCCAGCCAGCCCACTGCTTTCTTCCAAGACCTGCTTCATTCCTGCCTGGGGACCCTACCCTGATTTTCCTCAGTGATGGACAGTCACTGGAAGCTATAAAGTGCAATAACCCTTCCTTCCCCAGGTTGCTTTAGCTCTTTTCTTTCTTTTTATCACAGCAACAGAAATCCTGACTAAGAAAGTCTTTCTAATATTTGTCCCAGGGCTCCAGCTCTATTCCCTAGCTTCTTTCTATTGAAGGGAGAGGGAAAAAAAAAGCTGTAACTTTCAGGACCTGGGAAAGGTTCAAAGAGGCCTGTCCAGTTTGCCAGCTTTGATCTGGGATGGGAACTGCTGAAAATACAATCAGAGGAATGTGTGTGATCCCAGGTATGCGCAACTTCTATCTTGGCTAGAAAGGGGCATTCCGTTGCCAGCTGAGAGGTCTCCTGAGGTTTAAATGCCCCTAAAACACCTCTCTTTTTGTCTGTTTGGCCAATCTACCCTTGCTTTGCTTATCTGGAACCCTAGAAAATGAATAAAAAGTGGGCTGTACTAAGCCCAGGTGCAGGTTTGGTGACATCAGGACAATCTCAGGACAGCGGCAGCTGGGAGTTCAGGGGTTTGTGGTCCCGGTTCAGCTAGATTGCTCTGTGTCTTTGGGCAAATTGTGTCTCATTTCTGGGTCCCAGTTTGAGCCATCCCCATAGCTTCATGGCATCTATATGGAGCACAGGTTTTGGCTAGGCAGCCCTGCACACTTTCTAATCGGATGCTGGTCAGAATCAAGTAGAATGTGGTTTATAGTCATTCCCTAAAGTCAGACATCCACATCCCAGGTCAAGCCTCCCCAGTGGAGGATCTACAGGAAGGAACTTCAGGTAGAGGGACAGCCGTGGAGATGCAGGACTGCAGAACAGTTACAGGATGCTGGGTTGAGGGGCAGCCCCTGGGATCTAGATTTGAAGTGGGCAGTTTTGAAAAAACGTTTGCCCCGGTAGCCAAATGGCAAGGGTGGAGGAGCCAGGACAAGGGCATGGTAGGGGCACAGGAATGAGACAAGGGTTGGTTGTATGAAGCTGTGAGCAGGGCAAGGGCAAATGACCTGTTTCCACTCCCATGTCCTCTGCATGGGGAGTGTGTAGTATTTTCTCAGTCAAGTGAGAGTCAGGGTCCTGGCTGGTGGGACGGGATCCTGAGCACTGTGAGGCACAGTCCGCTGACAATACAGAGTCAGATCTCCCTGTACTGTGCTCCAGGGCTCAGGTGAGGGATCACGGCTTGACTGATAAGAATTCTCAATGACTGAAGCAGAAAGACTGGCAAATACTGTGCAGGCTTTTGCAGGGCTCCCAGACTTACCTAGTCGGCTACTGGTACTTAGGGCTGAGGTCTGAAGATGCAATCCTGGCAGTGACTTGTGCTCCTGGTCTGGCATCTCTCTCAGTACTAAGCCCACCTGTGGGTGGTCTCCATACTTCTGGTTTTACAGCTTCCCCACAGTGGAACCTGACCTTCTCAAGGTCATGCGACTCAGATTCTGGGCCAAGAATCTGCACCTTTTCCATACCCAGGGTCTGGATCCCCCTGGGAAGAGCACTAGGTAGGGAGGAACATCACCCTTCTTAGTGTGTGTGTGTGTGGGGGGGGGTGGGACTGACACAGAATTAAAGCGGAAGGGGAATTCAATTTCCTTCACAGTTCGAAGATACAGCTCAGGTGCTAGCTAGCAGAAAACCGAGAGGAGCTAGCCTTCTCTGGAGGAGCCGCCCAGGGCAGGAAATTAGATCAGGTGCAGTGAGGGGGCTATCAGAAAGCGCCACAGCTCCCTTCCCTGGCGGGGGATGGGGCCAGCCAGCGCTTAGAGGGCTTTCAGATAAAATCAATTCCCTTTAAATCACTGGCTAATTTCGTTTGCAATTCCTCTCAGCTTGAGTGGAACAGCAATAAATCGAGGCCTCCTGGTGTGAGGCCTGGAGAGACATTGAAAGTTACTCTTCCAGCTTCATTCTGCCCAAAGGGGTCCACTGAGGCTCTGGGAGGCTTGAGAACAAACGAGTCCTTGACTAAATGGGGACAAGATGTTCCCATCCTCCTGGTTCAAATTCTTGGTCCTGATTCTGCCTCTAGGACACTGAGCCCCAGTGGCCATGCATAAAGGCTGCCAGTTACAGATGGACGGGTCATTGAGTGTTCAGCTCTGCAGCCTTGGAGCTTCCTATGGAGTAAAGTGGAGTGGGTTAGAGTCTCTCCCTCATACACTGACTCCTAAGCCCCAGAGCTACAAGCAGGACTCTATTAAGTGTCCACAGAGGCTATTAAGGATCTTGAGATGTGACATCTTGCAATGAGGATGGACTGTAGCGTACAGCCAGTGTCTAAAGGAGAGGAGCCCTGAGCCAGATGTAAGGAGAAGGCCACATGAGATCCACGAAGTCTAGAAAAGTGTACCGTAAGCAGGGACACCCTGGAGCCACCAGAAGCTGGAGAGGTGGGGAGGGGCTCCCTGTAGCCTGTGCCCCTCCCTCACATCCTGGGTCCTCAGAGCCCTGTGCAGCCAGAGGGATTCTCTTCTGGATAACTCACGCCCCGTCTAGCAGCTCCAACATTCCTCTGCAACTGGGCGTCTAGTCCAGCCCAGGCAGGCCCTCGCCAGCCTCCTTCAGAGAATGCTACTCTGCGTCCTGTGAAGGAAAGACCTGAGGCCTAATGGGACAGTGTACTTAGTAGCTTGTTTCTCTGTTGTTGTGATAAGACACTGTTCAAAAGCAACTGAGGGGGTGGGCTGGAGAGATGGCTCAGTGGTTAAGAGTACTGACTGCTTTTCCAGAAGACCCAGGTTCAATTCCCAGCACCCACATGGCAACTCACAACTGTCTGTAGTTCCAGTTTTAAGGCAAATAAATAAAGCTTTTTTTTTTTTTTTTTTTTTTTTGAAAAAGCAACTTGGGGAGGCAAGGATTCATTTGCTGTATACTTTTTGATCACAGCCCATTGTTGAAGGGAACAGAGACAAAGAATGCTGATTACTTATCATGGACCACTCTGCTTGTTTTTTTTAAAAATATAACCCAGGACCATCTACCTAGGGGTGGTGCCGCCCATAGTGGACTGGGCAGTCCCACACTAACCATTAATCAAGAAAATGCTTCCACAGACATTGCCTATAGCCAGGCTGATGAAAGCATTTTCTCAATTGATGGTCTCTCTGTTTCCAGATGACTCTAGTTTGGGTCAATTTGACAAACACCAAAAAATATCACAGACATGAATGACTCTAAGAAAACACAAGGATCCCTGTGAGGTCACACAGCAGTGGGCTTAGGGCAGACTGATCTGGCCAGTTAGCACTCCTTGTCTGCAGCCATGAGCTGTTGCTTGGCACATGGTCCCCAGGCTGTCCCTAGTTAGCATCTCTCCAAATTAGGTCCAGCTCTCTTCAGAAAACCATCCCTGTTCCAAGGCACCATGGCTTCCTTGCTTCTAACTTTATGGCCTGTGACTGCTACTTTATCTAACTCTGGGTTTTGCTTGGCCCTGGAGGATTACTTTTCTTTCCCTGATTGTACTTCTTCTAGGACATGGAGGGTGGGGTCATGTCTCACTAGGTTCTATGTATCTCAGCTGTGTACCTGGAGCCAGCCCAGGCGTGCTTCTTGTATATGAGCTGTACCAGCTACATCCTGTACATAGCCCAGGATAGAAGGCAAACACATAAGAAGCTTGGATGAAAAGTTGCTAAGTGAATGCAGTGTGCCAGCCTTGTACTCGACTCTGAACTCAGGACCTAGCAACGAAGGTAGCCACTGCAGTGCTGACCCAGGTTGGGACATTCAGGGTAAATGCTCACATTGCTGGGGCCGGTTGGGGACTCTGCCACTTCCCAGGATTGGGAGATGTGACTCAGTAGCAACAGCCCATCCATGTTTTGCAAATGTTAATTTCTCAGGTATCTGTGGACCAGCATCTATTTGGTTATTTGACTTGCCCAAGTACTGTTGCCTGCTAATTAAATCTTT
The DNA here is from genome assembly GCA_004025045.1 of Sigmodon hispidus. Classification (NCBI taxonomy): domain Eukaryota; kingdom Metazoa; phylum Chordata; class Mammalia; order Rodentia; family Cricetidae; genus Sigmodon; species Sigmodon hispidus. Next base: position 126,151 of record PVIH01000600.1, read on the forward strand.
TACAAGCTGCTTCATATCTTCTTAATTAAAATAAGTATGATAGATGGAGATGGAGTAGGGGCCTCTAAGTCCAATAATGTAGAAAGTGCTAGTGGACAATCACCAGCCAGCTCATGCTCAACTCTAGTAAGCTCCCATTCACTGCAGACCCTCAGAGGCAGCATATCTCTCCTGAAAGAGGACAGGGAGAACATGGTGGCTATCTTCTGTCCCATAGGAACTTCATCCTCTGGCAGCAGGTATGTTCATACGGAACTTTTGTGTGGGTGGTGCTGGAAGGCGTGGGACATTCCTGGGTTATCCACAGTGTGACTGTGACCCATGAGTCTGGTCCCGTTCCATTTGTCTCAGTCTGTTATGAATGAGCAGCTAAACATGGTCACCCAGCAATTCACAATATACAAAGTCCTGGATGAATAACAGTACTGTACAGCGCACAAAACCCTGGGTGAATCATAATAATTCACAGTTTCTAGAGCCTTGGAGGAACCACATTGCTTCACAGGCCAGGTCACTATGTCCCCTCCCACGGGGACTGGGCTGTGACTTATGGAGGAGCAGAAGCAGCAGGCCTGGAGGTGGGGGCTTGCCCACCAGGAATGGTGAGTCACAGCATAGTGGGAACAGAGCCTGGGACTTGCCAGCTTCCCTTACCATTAACACAAGAGTGTAGCACTTCATCTGCAGGAAGCAGAAGGCTAGCTATCCCAGGATCACACCCCCGTCCTGGGTGGAATGGGGGTAGGGTAGGTCACTGGGCTTTGATATGGGGTGAGACACAGGGGACAGAAAACAAAGGTCTGACATGAGTCACAGTCTCAGGCCAAGTTCAAGGCTGTGGGTTTAGATATTTCTCCATCTTGGAGACCACGTTCTTGGAGAGCTCAGTGCAGCCCTGGGCCTGGGCCAGAGGAACAATGTCCTTGCCATGCAGTGCTAGTGAGGAAATGGGGCCAGATCTAGCCCTGCAAGGACTGGTTAGGGCCCTTTGGAGGATGGGCAGGGTTGCCCTGAGGGTACTCAGGATGGGTGAGGAACACAGATAGGCATGGGTGCTGAGCTGGGTGCTGACCTGTGATGAGAAGGAGATAGCAAGAGGAAAGAAATGGGAGGTGCTGCTCTTTTCCAAATAAGTTCAGGCACTGATTCCACAGGAGATAGGCCTAGGTGTCTGGTCTGTGGGGGCACCTGCCTTGGTGTGGGAAGGGAGCATTTCCTATTGGAATCATCTAACTAGGGATGAAAACCAAGTGTGGTTGCTGCCCCTGGAGGCCCATTCTGGGGTGAGGGAATCCTCAAAGAGAGGATGGGTTAAACCCTGGGTCCTGGAACCTATGCAGCTAGCTCCTCTTTGTTACTATGGGCTCATCCTCAAGGAAGCACCATGGGTGGCAGGTGTGTTTATGTTGGTGAGATCCCATAGACTCAGGCAGGGCTGCTGGGCTGTTTGGTGGAGTACCTTGGGCAAGCATCAACTTCTTCAGACTGAGAGGGTCTACCTGGGACATGTTCCAAACGTTAGCATCTCCAACCTTTGCAGGGACAGTCAGAAGTGGAGAATGGCTAGGGCCATCAGGCATACGCCAGGAAGAGTTGTCCCAGAAAGACTGTGCACTGCACAGAAAGACCCAGTTTGTACCACTCAGCCTCTCTTAGCTCCCCAAAAAGCATTGGGATACTGTACTGTTGGTGCAGAGGGACAGAGATGCTCAGGACAGGCACCTATGGGTTGACTCTCAGAGTAGTCATTTTGGTGTGGGGGGCAGTCCTCCATCTTCTCCTCCGTTTGTTGGCCTTGGCTGCTGGAGGCTTTTAGAGACTCCTGACCCCTCCCTCTTTGCTTCCACTTCAAGTCAGCACCTGCCAGGTTAGAACCTTTTCCCACAAGCTAGGGAAGCCTTCCATCAGAATCTGCAGACATCCATCCTTGTAGAAAACAATGAGAAAAATAGAAACTCATGGGATGGCGTGGAGGTTTTAGAAGCTTACTCCAAAGAAGCCCTACACACCAAAAATGATGTGAATTCATAGATGAGGTGAACCCTAGAAATAAGCTGGGGTCATCCATATCCTTGGAAAGCCATAGTGAGAGGAGAGTCTAGGGAAGCTGGAGACCCCACCCCCACCCAGGGTGAGTGGGAGCCAGATTTGGGTATTCCTCCTCAATCTGCTATGGAAGCCCAGCCTCAATGCCACGTCCTCTGAGGAGGTCTTGTGGGGGGGCAGGGGGAGTCCTCTTTCTCTCTATGATGATGCTGTCCCCTCAAGCTGCCTAGTTCTCTGTTTCAGGAAGAAATGCTCACAGGGCTCTTCTGACACGGGAAGATCCTCTCATCACTGGATCTGGCCACAGGAGGTTATGGTAAATCCAGGGGAAGGGGCTGCCCCTGTGTAGAAGTGAGACTGTCCCTGCTGTGACTTGCTCCTCAGCAGAGGCTAAGATCTGGCAAGGCCAAGGCATTGAGAGGAACGTAGCCAGCTGCAGTCAGCCTTGCTTCCTGCTGGCTCGGTGGAATCAGGACTGATCCCTAGCCGCTGCTGTTCCTCTAGTGCTGGACACAGGCTTCTAGAGGTATGGGGACATAGGACGGACATCCCGCTCCTGCTCCCCAGGTGAGGAGAAATGACTTTACTTTATCAGTTATTCTGCACTCTCTGTCTTTTGTTCAGGCAAAGTTCGGTCACTGAGTCACATGGGACAAAGTGACATGTGACTGAAGCCATAGGATGGAATCAGTCCTACTTGGCATCTTGTGGTAGCCTGTCTGTCACTAGCCCAGTGGTTCTCAGCCTCCCTAATGCTGCAACACTGCAGTACAGTTCTTCATGTTGTGGTGACCCCCGACTTATAAAATTATTTTTGTTGCCACTTCATAACTGTAATTTTGCTACTGTTATGAAGCATAATTTAAATATCTGATATGCAGATGGTCTTAGGTGAGTCATGTGAAAGGGTTGTTTGACCCTCCAGAGGGGTCAAGGCCCACAGGTTGAGAACTACTGCTCTAACCCTATACTCTGATACTGAGTCCATAGGATAGGTGCATTGACGCCTTTGTGTCTATACTGTGCAGATGTATCCTGTGTCAGGAAGGCCCTGTGAGGTGATATTAAAGCTTTATGTAATGAGACTATGCAAGGGAAGGATCCTCCAGGGGAAGGGAACATCAGTGAACCCCAAATCAAGGAGCGTATGCATCTGGAGCAGGGGATAGAGAGAACAGGAGACAGAGAAGAAGCCAGACCTCTGAAGACCATGCCTCTCTGGCCATGAGGAAGATGTGGGTAATGGCTTTATGATGAGCAGTCTTGGAAGTTCTGATGCTGCCTGGTGGAAAGCCTCTGGGCCATGGGCCAGCACTCTGAGGCCACTTAGGATGCCACCTCAGCATGGGATCTGAATTGTTCAAGAGCCAAGCAGGCATGTTTGTAAATGGCCTAGAGGAGACTGAGACAGAAATCAGGGTGACGGCTGGACCTTAAACTGAATGATACAGCATGTATTGGACAGGAAGAAAAGTGGTCAGCCTTGGGAGTGGGGGCCTGATAACACCAAGCTTTAGAGTTGGCTCCTGAACACAGACCCTGGGAAGATGAGCAGCAGGCCAGCAGAGGAATGACGGAGGTCTCAGTGTTTCTGTGTATGCATGACGTGGTCTGTTCCTGGGTGCTGCTGTCTGTTGACCTTGAGCCAGAGGGACATCTTGAAGTACAGATAGGGAGCAGAGATAGGTCCTCTTGACAGGGTTCAGCACAGGTAGAAGAGGTGGATCTTGGGAAAGGCCTGGGAGCACGTACCTTTTATCCCAGCTACTTGGGAAACTGAGATAAGGAATTTGAGCACAGGAATTGGGAAGCAGCTTGGGCAATATAGTAAAATTAAAAACCAAAACAAAATAAAAACAAAAATGGTAAGTGTCTCTCTACCTCGTGGCGTGAGTACATGTGTGCCTGCCTATGTGCTTGTGTGTATTAAGGCGTCTGGAGTCATTGGGATGCCTAGCCACAGCATCCATATGGGCCTTGGTCCTTGATCCCACCAAGCCAAGTTCTACCTTCTCCTAAGGGTCTTGAGACCCTGACTCTTCCATGTCTCTGCCGAAGGCACCAGCCTGACAGGTAGGCAGAGGGTCCGGTACTAGAGAGAAGGCAGGCGTGCATGTGGTCACATGAGCTTCCTGGGGCAGCTAAGTGGCCCCCATCTGTGTGTTTTTCGGTTACCACAAACTGCAGACCTGTTGTCCCTCTCATTCCTCCTTATGATCCAGCTGCTGGGAAATGCCTTTCTCCTCCAACAGCTGCATGTCACAGCGTGTCCTGGGGAGGGCAGCCCCAGCGCTGAGCTCCAGGAGGGCAGCAGATGTGTTTGTACCGCCAGCATAGTTTATTTTCTTGTGGAAACAGCCATTTAGAGGGACAGTTGCCAGAGACAACTAGAATGATGAAGAAAGGATCCTTAGATTAGGGGCTTCATGCTTCTCAGAGGTATTTAAATCGGCTTCTGGCTCAAGAGCAAACTTGGCAGTCATTTAGCCCAACTTCTCAGTTTATGGATTCCCTAAATCTTGGTTTAGAGAGTTTCTTCGTGCTCAGTGATCCGACAGTATGTCCTAGAAATGTGTTGGTGGGTAAATTACTTCTTCAGCACTGAGCCCTATGTACCCAGGGGCCCAGTTGAGTCACACAGCATATGGTGTCGTCCCCCACCCCGATGTATAATATGGAAAATTTAAAATAAATCATTTAAAAGGACTGAAAAGCTAGAGATGGCTCAGCTGTAAAGAGTGTGTGCTGTTCTTATAGCATGGGTGTGCTGCACCCATGCTGGACAGTTCACAGCTCCAGGTCCAGCTCTTCTGATGTTCCCTTTTGAGCTCCATGGGCACTGTTCTCTGTTCTCATGTACACACACACACACACACACACACACACACACACACACCACACCAGCATTGTAGTTTTCATTTAATAATCCATGTGGTCTGGTATTATCATCGTTCATTCATATCATAGACTCACAGATGGGGTTACCTGCACAAGATCAAGCCATAAAAAAATCCATCCTAAATGGAATAGATCATTTCTAGGTCCCAGCTCCTACTGCAGGGCTATTGGCCATTGATGGTTGTTCTGGGGTGAGGACATGGCCACCGTGGGTTACTCTGATCCAAAGGATTGCTCCATGCCCATGCTTATATGAGCAGCACTTAGTTATTAAAAGAAGAGGGGGGAAAGGCAGAGTTGGATGATGTGTTAAGGGAGAGAAACATGGGGATACTTGGCGGGGCAAATGGGAGCATCAGATTCCATGGAATTGGGTTTACAGGAAGTTGTGAGCTGTCTCATATGAGAGCAGGGAGCAAAACTCAGGTTTCTGCAACAGAGCACAGCAAATGCTCTTAATGGCTGACCCATCTCTTCAGCCTCCAAAAAACAATTTTAAAACAAACAAACAAAAACAGATACAGCTACATGTAAACTGAGAATGTTAAAAACTTCAGCAGAACTATATCTGTCTTGTTACTTTCCTGTTGTTGCAATAAAATATGGAAAGAGTGTTAAGGAGACAAAGGGCTTGTTTGGGCTCAGAGTTCCGGGGAGCAAGAAAGGAAGGTGTAGCCAGCAGCAGAAGGCTGCCTGGTCACACTGTATCTATCTGTGCTCAGGAAACAGGAGCAGAAATTAGGGGGTGGGCTAGGAAGCCTCAGCTCCCCTCCCTGTTTACTTCCTCCAGCAAAGCTCTGTGACCTTTCCAAACATCACCAACACAGGTGACAGACGACCAAGTGTTCAAACTCAGGATCTTATGGGGGACATTTCACATTCAAACCACCGCAATAACCAAAAGCAAGTGACTTTCTCAAAATTGAAATTATGAAAAAATATGATATGGAAATATCCAGACAGAAAAACTAATAGATGATAGTAAATACCACCAATAGTCCTCAGAAACACAGTTTATATAAATGAAAGTATAATTTAAGAACTTTATGGGAGCCAGATGGTAGTGGTACACACCTTTAATCCCAGCACTTACCAGGCAGATACAGGCAGATCTTTGAGTTCAAGGTCAGTTTGGTCTACAGGGTAAATTCTAGGACTACACAGAGAAACCCTGTCTTGAGAAACCAAGTAAGAAAACAAAACTGTATGGAAGCTATCAGAAAATTGAATCAAATTAATGAAAATGTCATTCTGGTGATGGCCTAAGAACAAAATATTTACTGTGTAGCAGGGGAAGAGAGTATGAGTAAATATATTATGAAGAAATACAACATGTTTTTTTTTTTTTGTTGTTGTTGTTATTTAATCAAACTATTTTTAAAAAAAATATTTCAAGGCTAGACATGGTGGTACACAACTTTAACCCCAGAACTTAAGAGGCAGAAGCAAGTGTATGTATCTCTGAGTTTGGGACCAGCCTGGTCTATATAGCAAGTTCTGCCAGAAAAAAAGAGAATCACAGACATTTAAAGAAAAGGAAAAGATTTTCTGAGCAAACATTCAGGAGAGCAAAGAAAGATGCCCTGAAAGCATCAGGGACAGCTGAGCATCCCTGGAAGAGTCACAGGCTGAGGCACTGAGAGGCAGTGTATAGACTGACCCAGACTCATGCAGTCAGGAGCCTGCTGGTGTTGCCATAGATGGGCACTTTGTGTCTCCAAAACTAGCAGAATGGATGATGGGCTGGCTCATTTAGATTCAGACCTGGTCATTACAAACAATGACTGCTGGGAGGCCTCTAGGTGGAGGGGATGCTGTGGTCTTCTTTGTGTTGTAAAATCCACATTTTTAAAAGAAAATTCAAAGAGGTGTATCACTTTCAGAATCTGAAAAGCACACCCAATCCTCCTTTTTAAAAAAAATATAGTCCTTTCAACAAACTGTTGGCAATGGATATGAAAGAATGCAGCAGCTGGATTCCTTTGCTGAGCATGAATTATGTCAAAGTGGACCATGGGCTCAACACACAAACTAAAACCGCTAACAGTCCGAGAAGATACAGGCGTGCACCTTGATGGCTTTGGGTTCCAAATCAATAGAAACAAAAACCGCTTATATAAAGATAAAAGGACATGGGCAAGGGGGTTATAGATGAGTTGGAGGCTCTTGAACTTAAACCTGCTCTGTAAAAAGTACCATCAGATAGTTCAAGGAGAAATGGGATGAGGGGAGATGCCCATTTGGTAAAGTGATTATCCCATAAGCATGAGGATCTGGATATCCAGGTTCAATTTGGATCCCCAGCCCCCATGTAAGAAACCACATGTGGTGATGTGTGCCTGTAATCTCAGCACTGGGAAAGTGGAGAGGGAAACCTGGGGCCTTGTTAGACAGCTAGTCTTGTTGAATCAGTGAGTTCAGGGTTCAGTGAGAGACCCTGCTTTAAAAATATAAGGTGGACAATTGACAAGGACACTCAGTATTGACCTCTAATACCTGTACATATATACACACAAATGGCACATATAATGGAGAAAATATACAGAATTTATAAAGATTTCTTGCATCTCAACAATAAAAACATCACTGTTGTAGTTTCCTGCCTGTTGCTATGATAACACTCTGACCGAAAGCATCATAGAGGAAGAGTTTATTTGGCTTACACCTCTACGTCACAGCCCATCACTGAGGGAAGTTAGGGCCGGAACCTGAAAGCAGAAACCACAGAGAATGCTGCCGGATGGCTCACCATGGGTTAGCTAGGGATGGTTCTGCCCACAGTGGGCATCAATTAATGATCGAGACAGTCCCCTACAGACATGCCTGAAGGCCAGTCTTAAAAAGTCAATCCCTCAATCTAGGCTTTCCTCTCAGATGACTCAGACTGTGTCAAGTTAACAGTTAAAGCTAACCCAGGCAGGCAATAACCTACCTAGAAAATGGCCAAGGATCAGAATAGAAATCTCTTCAAGGAAGTTACATAATATCCACTGAAAGCAGGAAAAGACACTCAAGATTATTAGCCAGGAAGGAAATGAAAATTGGCTGACATGACACAGTGCTTCAGACCCAGGAGGGTGGCCACAGCCAATACCATGTGTGGACAGGATGTTACCCTGTGAGGAAAGCCAGGTCTTGCTGATGGAAAAATAAAATGCAGCTCAGACTGTTGAGCATTGAGGTGCCTATGGCCTGGCAGCAAGGACGTCTAAATGAGCCCTCCTGACAGCTGGAACAGAGGCATTCATTAGTCACCAGATCCCAACTGGGAAACTACCCAACTTTCCACCAGCCGATGTGAGGATGAATTACGTGTGGTATCATGATCGTGCAATGCAATGTGATTTGGCAGTGAAGAGGATGAAGCCCTGACACAGGCTAGACACGGAAGACCTTGAGAACATCCCACGGAGGATAGAGGGCAGTCACGGCAAACCACACCACATGATCCCACTTCTGTGAAATGTCCCAACTAGGGAAATCTGCAGAGGCAGAGAGTGGATTAGTGGTTGCCTAGGGCTGGAGGAGGAGGAGGAGGGAGGGAGGGACAGCAGAGGGACAATTCACAGGACGTGGTTTTGGGAGTGGATGAAAATGTTCTAAAATTAGAGCGGGCTGATGGCTGCAAGACCCCGTGACAGAGAGAACTCAGGGAAACTTCCACTTTAAGGGGTGAACGGATGCCACATCAGCCACATCTCTGAGGTTGTTAAAGACGTGGAAAAACGTAGGGAGTGTTAGGAGGGAGGGAAAAGAAGGGAGGGAGCATGATAAAGCCTGTTGTTAAACCATACCATACGCCACACCCCAGGACAGGCTTTATAGCCTCATCTTGTCTGTAAGGATTGGGACTCAGTGCCTGGAGATGATGACCTCATCCATCCCTAGTGTCTGGCCTATGCCTGGGTACCACCTGTCCTGCTTCCTGCTATAACAGCTGGAGGTTGGCTGGGATGGCAGAGAGGGAACCAGGCTCGGCAGGCAGCAAGGGTCTCTCTTGCCAAAGTCATCTTCCTAGAGAATCTCAGGCCTAGAGACAAGCCGCTGGCTCTGTGGACTTCAGGGCCTGATTATATGGCCACATGTCACCTGTAGTTTCCCACAGCTAATGACCCAAGAAGAGCCTTGAGCTTAAGTGATTCCCTTGCTGCCCAAGGTCTTGTCTCCATGGTGATCTCCTCCTCTCCACAGGACAGCCGGTTTCTGTTCTCACAGAGCTCTGGCCCAGTAGGTAGGGAAGAGTCTATACTCCCCCTTTAGACTGGTGTTCTCTGGGAGCATGGAGGAAGTGGGAGCCCATGCAGGGGTAGAGTAGAAACACAGAATTAGCCTCGCAAAGGTGGAATGGGGCAAAGCTATATCTCAAGAATGTGGAGAAACAAACATTTTGCTGTTTGTTTTGTTTTTCGAGACAGGGTTTCACTGTGTAGCCTTTGCCATCCCAGAACTAGCTTTGTAGACTAGGCTGACCTCGAACTCAGAGATCTACCTGTCCCTGCCTCCAGACCTAGCTAAGACAAACTTTTTAGCTGATGAGCTTAGAGCTGTTGACAGTCAAGCTGATGGAGACAGACTTCGGACTCACCTTTTTTAGGAGGGTCAAGAAGGCCACACAGCCAAGACACACACTGGTCAAGACACACACTGGTGCTCCCTTTTACACCTGAGGCAAATGAAGTCTTTCCAGCTGGAACCAGAAGCAAAGTGAGCTCATTAGCAGAGACTCATGTGGGCAAAACATACCATTATCTACCAGGCTTGTGGTCCACATGCTGCTCAGGAGAACAAAGCCCAGCAGATCATCGTAAACTTAGACCATTGTGATTTTTTTAAAAAAATTATAAGCTCAGTCGTGTTGTTCTCGAGTATGAAAACTGTAGATGACCTAGATGACCACATTGTGTGTTTACACCAAGGGTTGGCTCCTACCTGATTGACAGCACTGGTGACTCAGGGGAAGGGCTTATGTCACGGATAGGCTGGTGTTCCTGAAAAGGAAAGTCTAGCAACCTGGGGGGAGCTGACAGAAGATGTGAGCAGCGGAGACCACAATGCTCCTCCATATGTATGAAAACGACCCTGATCTTGTTCCAAGGACATGAACCTGACTTTTAGAAGAAGCCCTGTGATCCATGTCTCACAAGGTTTGTTGAGAGAGACAGAGAGAGAGAGAGAGAAGAGTAACAACTTCACCTGGAGAAGCTCTGAGAGGTAGGTGGCCATCTGTTGTTGGTGAAAATGAGAACTCCTCCTTCTCCACAGAGGGGCTCACAGGAACGTGCATGTCCCACAGGGGCTCACAGGGGCCTGCAGTGTCCCATTGGGATTCATGGGCCCGAAAAGTCCAACAGAGATTCACAGGGTCTCACAGGAAGCTGCAATGTCCCGCAGGGTCCAATGGGGGCACACAGGGGCCTGCAGCATCCACAAGGGCTCATGGGGGCTCATAGAGACCTAAAGTGTCCCACTGGAGTTCACGGGTCTGAAAAGTCCAACAGGGATTCACAGGGGCTCACGGGGACTTGCAATGGTCCACAGGGTCCAACATGGGCTCACAAAGTGCTGGAGTGTTCTACAGGGGTTCATGGGGGCCTGAAGTGTCCCTTGGGGGCTCTCAGGGGACAACAGGGTCCTATAGGGACTCTCAGGGGCTCATGGAGAGCCACAAGTGCCCACAAGGGCCTTCAGGGTCTCACAGGGACTCACAGGAGTCTGAAGGGACCCACAAGGGCATGTATGGCTCATAGGGGCATATAGAGGGTCATAAGGTCATACAGGAGCTCACGGGGACTCAAATGTCTGGCTCAGTCATGTGTATAAATGGCTTTGCCCCATGGATGCCACTTCTTTTATGCCCTCCAAGGGCATGCTGGGAGCACACAGTGTCATTCCGTTAAGCTATTTGCTGTGGTTATTCACAGTGACAGCAAAACCAAAAATCCTTCAGTGTCTTGTGTGGACATGCAGTGCTGGTTCAGACCGCAGGGCGTGGGCTGCAGCCTCAGGGAGGAGGGGAGAGCAAGGACCTGCCTACCTTGATGCCCCCTGAGCACACTTAGCATGGGGTAGCTCTGAGGTAGATCTGTTTGTGCTTCTGATGTTTTCCAGGTGATTCCAAAGATAATTACAAAGGCCGTCTATGGGTGTGGGAGTGAGGGTGTCTAGGGAGATTTGGGTAGCTGACCTTGGCTTTCCATGGGTAATGTTTACCCTAGAGTTACAAAAATACTTTATGGAATGGGGAAAAGAAAGTTGGGGACAGATAGGAATAAGAAAAGCTAAGTGGTGTCACTTTAGCATGAGCAATGAGGTAGTTTAACCTGTACCTGCCTCCCTGCAGCATTTTCAGCATTAAATGTTACTGAGAAAAGTCTAAGCACAAGCCAAATGTTTCTTAAAAAAGTTTTAAAAGCTGGCTATGCCAAATGAGACATCTCCATCCCCCTCTCAAGGCACAGGGGGATGGATGATCCAGGGATTCGGGAGAAAGCAGGAGACAGAGGAGGTGTGCTATGAAATGCTGGCTTCTGGGCATGGCATGGGCTGCTACAACCAAGGTTGTAGGTCAGGCTAACAGCACTGGGCATGCATGAGATTGGAGCCCTCACCTTTCCATCATGGTGAGGGGAGGAGCTTATGAGGCCCATTTCCTCCTCCAGGGTCCACTGGCTGTTAATGGCTGCAGACAGAGGGGAAGGTGTTTTCTCTAATGGTGTGGCCACTGGTACATTGCTGTGCTCAAATAATCCCAACCCATCCATGCTTCTGTAAGCAAGGCTAAATAAATTTAGTCAGTGTGGTCCACATACACAGAGAGGAGGGGAGAGGGAGGTGCCACATGTCTGTCATCCCAACACTCCAGGGGCAAGTGCAGAAGATTTTCTGCATGTTCCAAGGATGCCTGGTATACATAAGGAGTTCTGGGTCATCCTGGTCTACATTAAGAACTTTGGGTCACCCTGGTCTACATAAGGAGTCTCAGGCCCAGCCAGGGCTACATGGTGATAACGTGCTTAAAGAAAAAAAAAAATTTTCCTCCCAAAGGAAAGGGAGTAGCAGAAGAGACATCAGGAGTGCAGTGTCTTCCCTGACGGGAGACAGCAGTTCTCTGAATCTTGCTGAGGAGGCAAAGCAGTGGGTAGCCTGGCCCGCTGCTGGCATGGAGATGGTGTTGGCTGAGTCTGGTCAGCACACAGTAGGAGGTTCTGTGGCTGTGAGCTAGCTCTCTCTCTCTCTCTCTCTCTCTCTCTCTCTCTCTCTCTCTCTCTCTCTGTCTCTCAGACTCTAGTTATGCATAGGGAAGACTTCAGAGGAGCAGGGGAGAGCTGATATCTGAGGCTGGGCCACTGTGGGATCCCTGAGGGACAGACCCTGCTGACCTGTCTCAGGACCGCTCCAAGCCCTGGGTCCTCATGACATGTCAGGGACAGCTAGGGCAAAGGCAGTTCACTGGAGAGGCTAGCATGGAGGGGGGCATCTGAAGAAATTGGGGTCAGTTAATAGGACCTACGATGCCTATTCTTCCTGCTCTGCTCTGCCCAGGGCTCCATTGGCCTCCACCCCACAGTTGCATGCATATACCCAGGAGCAGAGGCAGCACCTGTTCAGAACTCCAAGCTGGTGATGAGTATCTGGGTGAAGTTGGTCAGGTGGCACTTAAAATCATGCTCTAGGGGGTGCCCATGCAGCTACAGCCTGGCCCAGGGCCATTTGGGCTTTCCTGGCCATCTCAGTCCTGCTGTGGCCTAAGCAGGAGGAACTGTGCAGCTCAAAGCCAGAGCCCCTCCCAAACAGGCAGCTACTTCAGCTCAGTTCAGCACACAGGGCAGAAAAAAATGACAGGTGCCACCGCCCCCGACTGCCTGTCGCTGGGAACCAGCTGCCTCCTGTCAGCAGCCCATCAAGCCCAAGGTCCAGGACAAACAGTCCTGCCAAGATGTTACTCCCTGACCTGCCCCCAGCAGGCCTCTTTCAGGGCCGGCACGTGTTTCTGTCTGGTTGTCTCCAGGGTCTGGCATGAACAGGGCCTGCAGGAGAGAGAGAGGCCTAGAGAGATGCTCTCAGGATAAAGGCTGATACTAGAGAACCATGGAAAGGCTTCCTGGAGGAGGAGATGAAAGAGCCATGGGCCGAGTAGGGATCGGGTGCACTGGGGAAGCAGGGGTGCAAATAGAAGGGGGTGTCTCAGGGTTACAAGGGCAAGTCTGGGGTGGGACCGTCTTGGGGGACAGTGGGATTTAGATGGGTGCTATTTGTAGGGGTGGGTATCCCAGAGGGTTCTGGGCTGAGACCCCGGTGGAGCTGGCTCAGGACCAGTGAGGTCCCTCCTTCAGAAACAGGAGGCAGAAGAACAAGGGGGATGTTGAAGCATCCAGCTCCTCCCTGCCACAGCATAATCCATTGCTGATTTCTGCCCCACCCAGATTCCCTTCTGCCATTGGTCTGCTCAGCAAGTGACAGCAGTGTTGACAGGGCCATGGTTCCGTCCCATGAGGCCATGGCTTCTTCTTACTATTGAAGCAGTAGGAGCACAGCGGGGCATGGAGAAAGAAAAGTCTTTATATTGCATTTCCTCTTGTGGGACGGGTTTCCTTTGTGGCCCTGTATTTCTGTTTGATCCACGTCATCTGAGGCTAAATGCAGAAGTTTTACAACTGCTGTGGGCGGAAACTCAAGTTAACATTGCCTCTAGGGTAGGGGACTCCTGAGGACCGAGGAGGAGCTGAGACCAGCCTGTGACCTCTGTACCACCATGTGGTCACAATCACACTGAGACTGCCAGGCTGGTGACGAGGGTAGCTATCAGGAGCTGTTTTTAGCAGTGCTTGGAGGCAACCCCATCTAGGTGTCCCATCCAAGTACCACAAATTGTCAAAGAATCCTCTTAAAAGATCTCCAAGCCAAGGGGTAGACCCTGACCATGGGGTACCTGGACCTCACCCTTCTCCCATCAGCTGCCCTAAGAACCAGCCCTATCTCTATGGGCATTGCCAGGGCATGAGTTTGAGCTCTGTCTGGACACACAGCCTACAACCTGGGGCTCAAGAGATCTAGGAAAGGACACTGTGAAGCTAAGCATGTACAGACAAAATGACACAGGTTAGGTTGTTCCTATGCATAGTACCGTAGCCCAGGGTTTTCTTGAATGCTCCCCTATCTGTCCTTTGGTCTCATACTGCTCAGTGGATGATGAGACCGCAGATGACTTCATAGCCTCTAGAGCTCATGAACTCTGGAAAGACCCCCTGGAGGAGCACATAAACCCACCAATCTTTCTTGAGTCCCATTGGACACTCACAGAGTCCTGTGCATGAGGGAACTCAAAAGCATTCTGGCCAGGGCTGGTATCCAGTGTAAATTGTTGCTGGCTGCAGGATTACATACATATTTCCTGGGGCCTCAGTGGGCATGTTAAAGCAACAACATTGGAGCCCATAGAGGTCAGTCAGGACACCATCCAGTGAAGCCTAGATTCTGTGTAATTGTATATCCATACCTCGCTCATTCTCAGTATCCAGGGTCATCAGGATGATTTCAAGTAGAGGGACAGTCTGGGGCTGGAGGTTTGCAGAAATTAACTGTTTACCACGGCTGCTTCTTCACTCTCAGATCAGGAAGTGGTATAGCTTAAATATATGCATGTTAGTGTACAATGTTCCGGGGTCAGTCCCATGCCAGCTACTTCTGGGCTTAGCCACTGTGGCTAGGTCATCAAACTTCTCTGGGGTGTAGCTTCTTTGCATGTAAACTGAGGCTGCCATGGTGTAGTCCACATCCCAGTCAGCTGAGCACAGGGTGATCTCATTCACAGAGCACCTCACACAGCCTATAGACTGTCCATGGAGGGCACCATGATCTACCCCAGCGAAGCCTTGGTGACTCTGGTGCTGCCTGGATGGGATGGATAGCCATCACTTGAGTAATAGCCATAGTTATGCTGGACAGGTGTCACAGGCAGAGGTAAATAGAGAGAACACTTATCCTAAGTTCTTAGGGTTCCCAAGGACCCAGGCAATGTGAGGTCATCTAGCTGTTAATTGTTTAAGGAACTTTTCTCCTCATCTTAGACTGTGAGTATGTGTCTGTGTTCCTCCTCAGGCCAACACCCTGCCTTCAGAGTCACACTGTCATCATTGTGGTGGTGGCGGGGAACCTCCCAGGTTCTCCAAAAAGGAACTTGTCAGAATCATGTGTGGGGCACGAGGTGCCTGCACAAGGGAGCCACAGCACTTTACATTTCTTCTCTGGGGTTATGCTGATGATCGGCTAAATCCTTAGGCCTCCATTCCCAAGCCAGGAGGGAAGGCCCAGTCTTACCCAGTCTGGCTGTAGATCTGGGGGGATGGGGAAGGTCCCAATCAGTCCAGATCAGTTGGGGTAGATCTCCTTAGCAAGTTAACTCTGGCATTAGTGGGGTGGGGTGGTGGTGTAAACAGGGATTCAAAGACTGGCATGGAATATGTCTCAGCCATCCACCAAGGTCTTTCTTGAGCTTCAACGCCCCCTGGTGGTCGGAGGCCATTATTTGCCATAGGCTGTAGGTGCTTCATCATTTGCCTCCCCAGTTTACCGTGTCTTGGGATATGGGTGCTGCTAGGAACTCCACACCTGAGAGAGAATTGAGAATCAGGGCCTGGTGTCAGAAACTAAGAGACACAGGCAAGGGGAGGGGATGGATGCCCTAGAGGAGACAGGCCTTCTGGGCCTCTTTGTATATCCCAAGACATAGCAGGTCTGGAACCCTCTCTATCGGCCCGCTTTTCTTCAGGCTGACTTGAAATTACTCTTTGTGGGCATTGGGCCAAGTTCAGCCCAGCAACAGGGTTGTCTGGGAAGGGTTGTGTGTCAGGACATGTGGCATGTCACACTGGATACACAGGCCAGGGCTTGACTGTGTGACTCTCCCTGGAAACAGGAAGCCCCAGACACAAGCACCTGGAGGGACATGTGGGAGAGGCTGCTGGTTTAGGGGGAGGCCTAGCTGGATCTCTTCTGGGCATTTGTCTTGCGACTGGGCTCACATCCACTGAACTAGTTCACATGACCTTGGGAGTGAAGACCAGATCACAGATTAGAAAGGGCTCTGACCAGGCCTGGTACCAGAGGGTTTTGCCCGGGATTGAATACTCTCATTCACGTTTTTATCCTGTGGTGTTTTTCTGATGTGAAAATCCCCATGTACATTGCGGAGACTTAATCACTGTGTGTAAATGTTAAGACAAGAGCCCTCTCTGAGACCTTCTGGTTTTTGGGCATCTCTGTGTCCAGTGTACTGCTTTTCAAGGTTAGTGTTCATGAAGAGAGAGAGAGAGAGAGAGAGAGAGAGAGAGAGAGAGAGAGAGAGAGAGAGAGAGAGTTTACTACAAGTTGTCATTGTTTTCCCCATCAATTTCTTTCTGTAAACATCCAGGATGAAGGGGTGTGAGTTAAATTAATTTGATGGGCATTGTGGTTATTTGAGTAGGAATGGCCCCCATAGTTCATATATTTGCATGCTTGGCCACCAGAAAGTGGAGTTCTTTGATAGCTCACCAGTTTGGGCTAGTCTCTCTAGCCATCTTGCCCCTGGCATCCTGTGTTTGCCTCCAGAGTGCTGGAATTACCCTGGCTTTTAGTGGGCGCTGGGATTTGAACTGTTCCTCATACTCATATAGAAAGTCTTATCTCTCCAGCCTTTCATTTAATAGTTCTAGTCATTATTTTATTCTGCTTTATTAGTCTTCTAATTTGGTGGGCATATATCACAGAGACTCAGTACACCTTTTCCCATTGTTTTTTTCCCCACTAATAATTTGCATGTTGAAAATCCACCCTCAGCCTCTGTCTATCATCTTGTTTAGTAGCCTATAGTTTCTTGCCTCAGCTTTTCTGTTGTATGGCATGAAGTGCCCTGCTTCTAACCCTGACACTCTCACAGGCCTAAGGTGAAGTCCAGCTTCCTTGGTGTCTGGATTTTATCCTGGACATCTTCCCCAATGTGTGCTTTGTCTCACTGATCTTTCTATGAGCACCCCAGTGTGTGCCTGACTTAATTATTGTGGTTTTCTTATAGTTGTAATTATGAAACTAGCTTATTCTGTGTGACCAAGTATTTTGCATAGTTTTTATTTTTCCAAATTAATTTTAAAATGTTTTATTTTTAAATATTTTCTCTCCTTCCCATTTTTTTTTTTTTTTTTTTGCTAATATGTTGAACATGTGAGTTATTTTGCAAAGAATTAACAACTCAGACCTGTTTGGTCTGTCACTTGGGAATGTGACAATACCACTTGTTCCTGTTTATATTGAAGTATGCTCCACCCCCAGATAGGACCCTGCATAGTCCTTTGGTTTGCTTCTGCTCATTTTGGGATTTTAAGGCAATTATGAGTTATTTTTGTGTCTTATTATCTACTCTGCCAGGCTGTCTTAGCCTCGGGGAACATCTTTGGTTATTGGGTTTCTTTTCACACCCTACTTCTTTGTTGAAACTTATTAGCTCTGAATTTTCTGCCGATTGTTTTAAGATTTAAAATGGCAAAAAAAAATTTTTTTCCTGCTTCCTGTGAATGGATGATTGAGAACCCTCCTCCACCACCTGGTCCTGGTCCTGCCTCTACCCCGCTTGCACCGCCGAGTTAGAGAATTCTGCAGTTGATTAAACTGGTGTGGTGCAGTGAGAGCACCTGATTGTGTCCCCAGCGTTTGGGAGGTGGAGGCAGAGGATTAGAAGTGCCAGGTGAGGGGGCTGGAGAGATGACTCAGTGGTTAAGAGTACCGACTGTTCTTCCTGAGGACCTGAGTTCGATTCCCAGCATCCACATGGCAGCTAACAACTATCTGTAATTCCAAGATCTGACACCCTTACACAGTTATACGTGCAGGCAAAACACCAATTCACATAAAATAAAAATAAATATTTAAAAAACATTTTTTGGGGTTTAGAATCTTTGATATATGAAGATCTTAGAAATGCTTTTTCTATTTTCGGTAAAGGCTAACTTTCTAAACTCACATTCATAAGATTCCCCCTAAACACACACACACACACACACACACACACACACATGCACATACACATGCAAACACATGCACAGAGGTGTACACACATGTACACTGTTGGAAATCTAGGGATCTGGGATTTGAAAGCTTTTGCTTTTGTGTATTAGCTTAGGGTTTTGTGTGGCATAATATGCCCACAGTTCAGGCCTGCAGTCTGGGTTTTCAGGACAGACATATTCAATCAGATAGAGATAGAGATGCTCACAGCAGCTCAGGGCTGGTGGTAAAAACTTGCTAGACAATTTTTTAGTCACTAATTAGCTAAGTTCATGCCAGTGCCTGCAGTGCACTCCAGCAGGACCAGCACACACAGCATACACAGGGCAGGGTGTATCTTGCAGGGGTATGCTGTCTTCAGTTGGCTCTGTGGTGTCATTTCTTGCTGACATGTCTGTGGCTAAAATAGCTAAATGCCAGCATGTGTTGAGTCTGGGGTGAGACGTGGTTGCCTACATTTTAATCTCAATTTTTCTAAGCTGGGAGTTTTTATACGTTCATGTAAAAATGAATAACTGCTCCTGGGATATAGTTTGCTTAGTCTGATCTTCAGCTTCACATAAATCAGGCATGCTGGTAAAGCCTGTAATCTCACTGTAGTGAAGTAGAGGTCTCTGGGTGGGAATGAGCTTGCAGGGACTTGGGGGCCAGCCCATGTTCCTGCCTAGTAGTGGGTATGCGGCAGATGTAGCACCATGGGAACCGATGTCACTCCAGGGCAGCTGTGCCATAGGGCACCATAAGCTGCAGGTCTCAGCTGGGCACCAAGATTCCTGACAGTAGGGTGTTGGCTCTTAAATTGTGAGCGTGCTCATTCCCAGGGAAGGGAGCACCCGGGGCTGCTGGCAGAGTGGGGGTGAGGGAGCCTCACCAGTGGCATCATTCTGATGCTGCAGTGAGCTGCAGCCAGATGAGCAGCTGAACTCCAGCCTCCTTTCAAAAGTGCTGCTGGACAGTGAGGCACAGGAGAGCTGCTGTGAGGTAGACTCTGGTCTGCTAAGGTGGAGGGATCTGTCTGGGGGCAGTAGGCTCCCTCACCATGACCAAAAGCAACTTGGGAGGAAAAGAGTCTATTTCAGCCTCTACTTATAGTCAGAAACTCAAGGCAGAAGCTGATGCAGAAGTCATGGATGGGTGCTATGTACCAGCTTGCTCCTCGTGGCTTGCTCAGCCTGCTTTCTTGTAGTCCCAGAGCCACCATCCCAAAAATGGCACCACCCACCATGATCTGGGTCCTCCTACAGCATTCATCAATCAAGAAAATGTATCACGAGTTTGTCTACATAACAAACTGGTAGGGGGCATTTTATCAAGTGAGGCTCCCTCTTCTTAAATGACTCTAGATTATATTGAGCTGATGTACAACTAACCAGGACAGGCAGTGACCAAGAAGCGTTTCCAGGATGGCTTCTGGCCCAGGAGTCTGGAAATGACACTCTGTGCCCTGGGCGGGGAAAGAACGTGGACCAGCCTACAGGAGAACAGTTGGCTACATGGGAGGTTGGTCAAGGACATTTCAGCTTCACACTTGAGGGGGTTGGTGGTGAAAAAATCTCTCTAGGGGCCTAAGGGTCATTTTTAACAACTTAAAAAGCTAGATAGACACAAAATAAGTCAGGGGTAATAAGTGCCTAATGTATTCCTTCTCTTCTTTTCTCCTTTTTCCTTATCTTCCTCTTCTTGAGGTTTATAGATTTTTGGAGTCTTGACTGGGAATATATGATTTAAGCAGAATCAGAGAAGAAAAGTGCCAGCTTGCTGTTTCTTTGTGAAGATTTCTGAGTGGTGATTGAAGGCCTGGCTCTGGATCGTAATGAGTAAATGTGATTCCTCTCCCCCCAGCACCCACACACCACACATTTATTTTTATAAGTTGCAGGTAGGAATTGCTAAGGGTGAGAGAAATGTCTCCTGACTCCTCAAGGCAATAATCTCCAGACACAGGGAGAAGCTGAACATTTGAAAATGGCTGACCCACACACATTCCCGGTGATCTCATTGTGCTGAAGAGCAGAACTCCAGGGAAAAGGAGGTGCATCTTTTATGAACACAGAATGATTTTGGAGGCATGAGCAGCCAGCCATGAGCTGGTCATCCCTGGAGACAGCTATGGTGTAGAGGAACCAGCTGACAACTTCTCACATCTGCATTTATTTACTCTGCTGCTTCCCTTGAAAGGGCAATGGTGGTACGCTGAGCTTTCCATGGAAGAGGTAAAAATGCAGTTTAACTCTCTCCTCAAACTACAGGCTGAAATAAACCTTTCTCTGCATTGATTTCATCTTGCTGGGTTTTTTGTCCCAGTAATGAACAAAGTACCTTGCCACCCTGATGGTCTCTGAAGAATCCCTTTCTTCCTCCATGGCTCTTGGCTTAGAATTCCTTCACATTGTAGCAAAGCACGTGTGGGGTCCTCCTGTGTCCCAAGCTGTGGCCCACAGCAGATAGACAGACAGAGGGTGGCAAGGTGTGTGTAGCAAGGCTGACAGTTGGCAGCATCCCAGGGAGTTTTTGGACCACTGAGGAAGGAATGTAAATGTGGTCAAGGCTTCACAGAACAAAAGACCGGCTAGACAAAGGCTGAGCATGCTGGGTAAGAGAGGAGGAAGAGAAACAGACCTCAGAGCAGAGAAAGCTTCCATTTTTGTTAATTTGTTTGTTTTCACAACTGTTGATATGGAGGCCTAGCCAGAGAGAATATGGTTACAGCATGCTTGAGAACATGCTAGACAGAGAACTGGGAAGGAATCAGGTCAAAAGCACCCTTTCTAGTTCACTTTCGTTGGACCTGCTTCTGTCTTGTTTGTAAATTCTGGGATTTCCCACACAAGCTCTGGGACATGTGCACAGGGAGAAACATTTTCAGGCCTGTGCCAACCTGCTTCATTCATGTGTTAATGTTATACTGCCTTCTCTGATCCCTGCCTTCCTGCCAGAGTCCTTCACAGGGTGGGTGTGTTTCTTAATAGCAAACTTCCAAACATTTAGAAACCAATTAATAACCGGTGGGTCAAAGAATGTAAGAGGAACACTAGAAAATATTTAGAACCAATGAGAAAACACAGTTTATAGTGTAAATATCTCTACTAGAAAAAAACAAATGAATCAAATCGCTGATCTCAGCTTCTGCCCTGAGAAACTAGAAAAATAGCAGTAAGTCAAACCAAAGCAAACAGAGTCAATAGAAAAGATCAGAAATCGGTAAAATGAAACATAAATATTAGAGATTAATGGAACCACGGGTGGTTCTCTCAGAACAAAATTAATAAACTCCCCCACCAGACAGACCAAGCAAATAACCAGTCACATATAAAAGGACATGAATCACTTGTCACAGGAAGGCGGGGTCACTTTGGATGCTGAAGAAATTAATGTCCCAAACAGCTCTCTGCCAACAATTCAGCTGTCAGAAGGAAAATATAAACGGCTTAAAGTGCATGGTACCCGGACCCACACAGGTGGAAACAGACTGTGACCAGTTGTCCACCTAAGGGGAGGGCAAAGGCATGTGTCAAACCCCACAAGGAAGCCTTCAGGGCTTGGAGCTCCATCAGTGGATTAAAATCATTCCAGCAGGTGAAATAACACTGTAAAAATGAGTGGAAGGAAGCTCTCCCACATATTCTGGGAGACTTCATGAAGCAAATACCAAAAAGTCCATAGGCAACTGAAAGGTCATTTCACAGTCAGTTTCCTTATGAAAAGAATTAAAAATATCCATCAAAGTTGTAGCAAATATTCCTAGCTATATCTTGCATGTTTATATCTATATATGTGTATAAAATACATGAGTAATATATCATAATATATATTAAGTATGTAATATTTAAGTGTATACAGAACTTATTTCTAATATATGGACAAATTTGCAACATGCAATGCTGTCCATGTAATTATTTTTAATTTACTCAGGTGTTTTGCAGCATGTGCATGGCCAGTCTGAATGTTACTGACCCCGAATGAACCATTCACCAACACAAAAGTGAAATGTCACCAAAGAGAGATTTCCAAAGAGAGATTGCGCACAGTGGCCTGGCTTTGCCTTGAAATGGAACACACTACTATCAACACTACTTCAAAGATGAGCTGTGTCTAACTTGCCTAAGTTCTCATCAGAGATGAGGAACGTATTTTCACATTTGAGAAAAACACCAATTCAAACAGTTAGAAAATTCAGTAAATCTTTGGATATTTTTCTAGCTCAGTTCAAGGCTTCCAGTTTGATAGCTCTATTAGACAGGGTTTCTCTGTGTAACAGTCTGGGCACTTGCTTTGTAGACCAGGTCATCCTGGGACTCACTCTGTAGACCAGGCTGGCCTTGAACTCACAGAAATCTACCTGCCTCTGCCTCCTGAGTGCTGAAATTAAAGGTATGTGCCACTATCGCCCCAGCTGATAGCTCTATTTTTAAATGTAAGATTTACAAACTATGCCCAAAATATCTTGGTTAAATTATATAAAGTTATGTACATTATTTATATATAAATAAAATATGCCTAAAGTTTATCTTGTACATATAAGAATATATAAGGTATCTTCACATACATAGAAATGTGTATTTAAAAAGTGGTCTGCAGGGGCTGGAGAGATGGCTCAGTGGTTAAGAGCACTGATTGTTCTTCTGGAGGACCTGAGTTCGATTCCCAGCATCCACATAGCAGCTAACAACTGTCCGTAATTTCAAGATCTGACACCCTTACACAGTTGTACATGCAGGCAAAACACCAATTCACATAAAATAAAAATAAATATTTTTTAAAAAGCAGTCTGCAAATATCAGCAAATCCTTCACAGATATGTGTCTGCATTTATTTATTTACTAAAAATCTGGGTTTCTCTTTTTTAAAAAAATTATTTATATTTTATGTATGAGGGCTCTGCATGTATATCTGCCTGCCAGAAGAGGGCGTCATGTCCTATTATAGATGGTTGTGAGCCACCATGTGGTTGCTGGGAATTGAACTCAGGACCTCCAAAAGAGCAGCCAGTGCTCCTGACCACTGAGCCATCTCTCTAGCCCATGTGCCCATATTTATAAATATATCCATATCTAACCTATGTATATGCATATATGAATACACATCCTTACCTGTGTTTTATTTACGTGTATAATATGATCAGAGTTTAGCAGTAGAAATGAATCAGCTCAATTACAAACTAAAGCAAAAAAAAAAAAAAATGACCCAGTGGCTGTTAAGAGAACATTTGAGGAGCTGGGGAGATGTTGGTGAAGTGTCCCATGTATGTGTGAGGTCCAGAGTTTGAATCCTCAGCACCTACATAAAAATCAAATACAGCGGTGCTTACCTGCAGTCTCAGCACTGGGGAGGTACAGACAAAGCAGGCCCCTGGGGCTTGCTGCCCTATGGATGCTCATGTGGGAAAACAAGCATACTATACACACACACTAAATAAATGTAATATTTTTTAAGTGAAAAAATTTCATGTTTTAGATCATTTTAGCTGTTCTGGGGCACATGTGGCCCACAGGCAGGATAGACAAACCTTCTAGAATATACAAAGCAACCTGATTTTACAGCTTATTATTATAATAGGGTTGGGTGTGGAGCTACTACAGCACCAGGGTGAAGCCATGTGTTCAATTCCTAGTGTGCATTGCACAGTCCCCCACCCCCAATACACAGGCAGCTACTATAGGGTCATTGTGAGTGTCTTAGCTAGGGTTCATATTGCTGTGATAAAACACCATGACCAAAAGCAACTTGAAGAAATGACTTATTTCACACCCCAGGACCACCTGATCATGGATGGTACCACCCACAATGAGCTGGGCCTCCCTGTATCAATCATCAATCTAGAAAATGCCTCCCCATCTCCCACTCCCACCCCCCATGCCCCACCCCCAGCTGCCCACCGGCCTGTCTGGTGGAAACATTGTCTCAGTTGAGATTTCCCTAACCCTAAATGACTCTAGCTTGTATCAAACGGACATAAAACTAGCCGGGATAGAGTAATATTAGCACAAGAATTAATCACATCACTGGGGTAGGATGAAAAATCCAGAAATTGTGTCAACATTTTGTGGTCATTTGATTTTTGACAGAATCAAGAAGGAAATTTGACAGAAAAATCTGTTGGACAAATGATGTTAGAATAATTCATGGGAGGAGAGTAAATCAGACAAGAGCCTTGGTTAGGCAAGCTCAGGCCTGGCCGGGGATTTGGCTCACAGTTATATGACTAACTGGGTTACAGGTGTAAGGGGAGGGGAATATTTAGTCAAATATTCCAGAGAGAACCTGCCCTCAGTGGCTTGGCTGGATGGGGTGACTGACTTGACTGTTTATGATAGGACCGTAAGCTCTTGGTAAAGGGCCAGCTCATCAGTAGTTTAGGTTCTGAGGAAGCAGGTACAATGTCCCGCTGTTGATTTTTGATTCTCAAATGCTGCTATAGTCCCCAAGTGTCCTGGACAATATGGGTGTGAGTCGGTCTGTCTGTCTTGATGATTTCCGGCTCATGGCAGGGAGGGGGGCGCAGCAGCCCATGACCTCTTGTGGCAGCATTCTGGGAGGTGAGTCAGGCTAGCTATGTAACGCAGCCAGCAGGCTCCAGGTAGTTCTTCTTATGTTTCCCATCTGATTACTACCAGCAGTCTATCTTAACAGCTGGAGATTCAAGTCAGCCCTGGGAGATCCTCCAAGTCCCTACTGAGGCATATCACTCTGG
This sequence comes from Sigmodon hispidus, assembly GCA_004025045.1. Lineage (NCBI taxonomy): Eukaryota > Metazoa > Chordata > Mammalia > Rodentia > Cricetidae > Sigmodon > Sigmodon hispidus. Next base: position 150,824 of record PVIH01000600.1, read on the forward strand.
TGTAACTACACCATGTTAGGCTTCGTGGAGGGATTCCTGGGTGCAGCAGCAAAGGAGTTAGCTGTGTCATATAGAGCATACAGACAAGCCATGTCCCATCCCTTCCCATCCCTTTTTGCTTAGTCACTAGCAAAGCTTCCAGGAAAACAATCACAGTTGTGCTGGAGGCTGGGATACAGACAGACACAGCTGTTACTTACTTAGTGCTGTGTGGGTAGGCCAGGGCGTGATGGGTGCCAGCCTGTCAGGGACGCTTCAGGCAGAGGCAGGTGCACGCTCTGCAGAGAGTCAGGCCTGAGCTCATCCTAAGCAGCTGGGCAGATAACCAGAAGGAACTAGCTCCCTTCTCAGGCAGTGAGAACCAGCAGGAACAGTCCTTAGTGTATCTTATGAGGCCTGGCCAGAGCCTGCCATAGGAAAGTAAGTGAGTAGACCACCCAGCAGGACAGGCACCATACTGTCTAGAAGTTCAGATGCCTCGTGTGTTAGCAGAGGTCCCTGCATCCTCAGGGGTGGGTTGGTAGCCTTGAGCACCTGAGTCTTTGTATGGTCCGTTTACAATAGCCATTTGCCATCTGAGGCCTGTTGTCTTTGACAGAGAATGAGGGTGAGGCTACAACATGGCTGGGAGACCTCACTGTACTATGCCTGCCGTTCCCAAGGGCCCTATCCCTCCCTCTAGAGAGGTGGAGCCACCTATGAGCCCAGGAGGAGAAAAGGACTCAGCTTGAGGGCCACCAATTCCTGGTTTGGGGTTGTCCCTCCCAATCCTTGTGAACTCTTAGGGAAGTTCTTCTGAGCATCCTAGAAGATCTGGGGGCATGAGGGAAAGGCAGTTTAACACACAGGATGGAAAAGCCATGTCAAGGTCAAAACAAAGATGTTAGCAAGTTACTGTTAAGGCTGGAGATTCCTGGGCACAGCAGCAGACAAGGGGTCTACTCTATCATGAAATATAAGTTCATATGTGGGGCTCAGGCACACGGTCAGGGAAGCAAACATCCCCCAGGGCACATAGTAAGATGCACATGGATGCACTCTTGTTGTTAAACCTGAGATTTTACTAGTAATAACAGTCTCCTGTGCTCAGCTTTGCTGAGAAGGTCCCTTACCCCCGACTGGAGACGGTGCCTCTGCTCTGTGAATCACCAGGGGCTGAGTACCCTTGCCAGTGGGGTCTCCTTTGAGTGTCTGGATGCCTACTTGCTGATTGAACACATTCTAACCACAGCTAGGGTAGGTGGTCAGGCTGACCAGCTAGCATTAGACTTGGCACATGCTCATCTTCCAGTTTCCCACCTTTGATGGAACTCAGAGGTTCAGACCCACTCAACACAGGTCAGGAGAATGGATCCCTGCTTGATGCGGGAGAATGTGGAAGAAGGTAGGGTTGTGACAGGCTCAGGGACTGGGGTACTTGTGGGGGGAGGCGCATAAGGGATGCATAAGAACTTTTGCATAGTGAGGTCAGTGGGCAAGGCTTGTCCACCACAGGCAAATCAAGTAGCACCCCAAAATCAGTGGCAAGAAGAATGAAGTATGGCCATAGGGCTGGGGAGTGGTGGTGGTCTGTTCATGTCCTGCCAGGCCAGTAAAAATGAGACAAGGGAAATGCCCTGGGGCATCCTGACCAATGGCTTAAATTAGGGTGACAGACTTTATGATGATTTTTCTCCTGATTCAGCAGGTTTCTGGGTTCTGTTGATCAAAACTTGTCCTACATTTTGAGGAATTCATTTGCTTGGCATTCCACCCAACGCTGCAGCAGTGAGAACTAGTGTGTAGTTCAATATAGGAGACTTCTTCTTGACACTCAGGACAAAGCTCAGGGCTGGGGCCTTGGGCTATCAGAGGTCCCAGATGGAAAACCCAAGTCTCTCTCATGCTGGAGACCTACAGAGAGTCCACTGGCCAAGATGAGTTAATGCAGAACATGGTAGCCTACTAAACGACCTTGCATGTGGCCAAAACAACCTTGTCCAGCAACCTGCCAGGATGGAACTAAAGGAAATGTCCCCCAGCACTTCCTCAGAGACAGGCTAGGAGACTACCCTCCCTGAGAAGAGGGAAAGGGAGCTTATGACAACCTAGATGGCATGCAACAGTCACTGCCGTTACTATTCAAAAGGTCATGTCTATGGGAGATGGTTGAGGGAGCTGGCCTGAGCCCAGACGCCCCAATGGAGTGCAGCAGCTGCTCATATGGTAGGGGCGGGATGGTTGCTTGTCAATCTCTGTTGTTTGGGAAAACCTCCTGTAATCCTGTACTGTCAGGGAGTAAATTCAGATGAAAAGCATGGTTCCGCCTTGGGGAGGACAGAGGCAAGATGATGGATCTGAGTTTCAGTGGCTGCATGCAAATGAGCCCCAGCCTAAGTGGTGTTTATGGGAGGGGGCTGCAGGTGTGTTCACCACCCTTTGCCCTGCCTTCCAGAGCCGGCCCCTCCCACCGTCCTCTCCAGCTTCTCGTGTTCCGATTAGGGCAATGAAGACACAGGGTCCTTCAGCTGTTCTGGGATCTTTGGGCTGAGAGGGCATGCATCTTCTGGTGGATTCTGAATGGAAATGGCCAAGTGGAAACTATTTTTAGATGGTGATGCTGTGGCTCAAGGAGACTCAGCAGCAGCCCCTATGCTGGAAATGGGGTATCTTGGGCACAGAAGTCTGTGGAGCATTCACCCAGTGGGAGTCTAAAGACAAGAACTCTTTTGAGCTCAAGGCAGCACTCTGGGAACTCACTGTTTTAGAGCCAGGAAGAGGCTGGGAAATAGATTACAGATCTAAACTGTGCCCACTTTCCCTTACAGAAGTGAGATTTTTGATTGCCTTTGGGTGATTCTATATAAGATTTCTCTGCTTTCTTTAAATACCAAACCTAGACTGTGGATCCCATGGGCCCACCTGGACCCACACATGAGCTGTAATCTGCAATTCTCCCAGGCAGAAGCTCCACAGAAACTTCTATCCTCTGCCCATTTCCCAGGCAAGCCTCTGACTCCCATCTAGCGATGACCTAGAGAGTTCAGGTCTGGGGCAGAGGCTCAGGAGAAACCTCATAAGGCAGGGTGGTATTCCTGAGGGCTGTTTAGGATATATGTGGAGAACAGAAGTGAAAAGGTCTTTGAAGAAGAGAATGGAGCCTTTCTGCTCTAAGCTGGCAAGCCCTGTGCCATCATCAGCCTTGTGGGGCCCAGAGGAAGAAGGACCAGAAAGGTAGGGGCATCATTGCTCATGTGGCACCAGACTCGGGATGCATATCTGAGCAAACCAAACAGGAGGACCTGTACATCAATTCCTTTTTTTTTTTAATGGGCTCAGAAGGGCTAGGACCTAGAGTTTGAAGCCTAGCAGGCCTCCACTGACTTCAGGAATGGGCATAGCCTGCCTGTCCATGTGAAGCAGTAAGAAGAAATGTCACTCTGGCCTTGGGTAGATGTTTTTCTGTTGTAGAACATTAGTTAAGATGTGTTACATTCATTTATGCTGTGGAACATTAGTTTACTGGGATGTTGCATTCTTTTATATTCTATTTGTTTAACTCTGTGAAGCTGTGTTACTTTGCCTGTCTAAAACACCTGATTGGCCTAATAAAGAACTGAACAGCCAATAGTGAGGCAGGATAAAGAACAGGTGGGGCCTGCAGGCAAAGAAAATAAATAGGAGAAGGAATCTGGGAAAAGAGATTAAGGAACAAGAAAAGGAGAAGGAGATAAGGACATCAGAGGCCAGTCACCCAGCCACCCAGCCACCCAGTCACCCAGCCACCCAGCCACCCAGTCACCCAGCCACCCAGCCACCCAGCCACCCAGCCACCCAGTCACTCAGTGACCCAGTGACCCAGCCACCCAGCCACCCAGCCACCCAGCCACCCAGCCAGCAACTGAGTAAGAAGTAAAACAAGATACATAGAAATAGAGAAAGGTAAAAGCCCAGAGGCTAAAGGTAGATGGGATTATTTAAGTTAAGAAACACTGGCAAGAAACATGCCAAACTAAGACTAGGCATTTATAAGTAAAAATAAGTCTCCACGTGATTTATTTGGGAGCTGAGTGGCAGCCTCCCCCAAAGAACTAAAAGAGTAAATAACAAACAACAATACCCTTCAGCAATGAAGCCTTGAAGATGGTACAGAAACCAATGGATTGACTTCCGAATGAGGAAGAGCACTCACATCCTCCTTGAGAGAGTGGTTAATGCTACCCAGTGGCATTGACCCCAGAAAGTGTAACCCACAACACTCTGAAGGAGCCTGGGATTTCTCAAGAAGGAAGGTAGATCTCAGCATGGGGGCTCAGATGGTATATCATCATGAGAAGCTTCCTTTGGATATCTAGGCTGTTGAGGCCTAAATACACAAGGGCCAAACACATGCGTACTCCTAAATTATAGATGTAAATTACATCTTGTGTTACGTAGCAATTGTTTGTGAATTGTACATAGATAATTCATACATAAATTATGCATCATATTTATATAACTACATAAAATACTTTATTCATATTTATGTCTCATGGACTTTGATATTAATATACTCTTGACTCTCTGCTTTCTATTTTCATTTAATAATTAATGTTGAAATTCTTCCCATGCAAGACATACAGATCTATCTAACTCTTTCAGATGCTGCATAACAGGCCATCTTGAGAGCTGTCTATCACTAATTCATCCACTCCATCCACTTTGATGTGTGTTAGGTTCACAGACAGCTTTCAGCTGGCCATAAAATGTGCTGCAGTGGATGTACTGTTTCCTTTTTTTAATCCCCTAATATATGAATTTCATAACATTGAACCATCCTTGCATTTTCTGTGTGAGTAAATGCAGGACTTAATTTTTCAAACATACTAGTAAATCTCAGCTCCTAATACTTCGTTTTTTTTTTTTTTTCCCTAGAAGCTGCTTGATAGATTTAAGTGGAAAGTTAAACTTGGCTGCAAAAAGAAGTCTGTATTTGAGGAAGGTGTGCACACTCAGCAGGTTTGCAGGGTACAGATGAAAAGAGTCAAAAATCTTGCCTACAAATGCTGGGGTCACAGCTCCAGTGGGCATGCTGTGTTTCACAACTGTGTCATATTATGATTAATAACTTATAGGTAAATCAATATGTATCCATATACTGGGCCTAAAAACATCTTGAGACCCAACTTGTTCAGCACATAGTTTGTGTTTGTAAACATTTCCTTGATGCATAAGGAATATATTTTTATACACAGGATACACACCGACATGATAATTAATTTTAAAATGTTTATATGCTGCATTCTGAATTGCTCTTAGATCTACTTGCTCTATTCAGGATTGAGAAATGTCTTTCACTTTATTGGGACTTTGGAGGGTTTTCTATGAATAGTTTCTAGGTGTTTATGGAGATGAACATGGTCCCAGCGGACTGGAGAAGTCTCAGCACAAATGAGTTTGTTGAAGAAAGTGGGAGTAGGCATGGGGTCCAATCCCAGAGCCACAGAGAATGAGCTTACTTAGGGAAGTGGAGGGAGAGAGCAAGCCCAGAGGCATGGAGGATGTGGGTTTCCCATGAACTTGCTGCAAGCCAGGATCCACAGACATCACCCCAGAGCCTGGACAGAAGGCATACTGAATCTTGGACAGGATAGGGCCAACCACACTTGATTTAGCTTCCCAGTATTAAGTATAAAGGAGAGGTAGCCTTAGAACTTGCATAGGATCCAGAAGCTGCTTAATTATTTAAGGTAGTTCCATTATCTGTAATCAAATTATTTTGTGCAGTCTGAAGAGGAGATGGTCACATACCATTGTGGCTTAGATCTCTAAAGAGGCACATGAAAGAGAAGCATCCTCATAGGGAAGGAGGCACTGGTCATCCCTTGCAGTCTTTTCTCCAAGAAGCAGTGGTAGCGGGGCAGAACAGTGCAATGAATTATTGGGCCTGTGTGGGTGGGAGGGGTAGGGATCACCTGCTGAGCCTCACTGACTGCAGCTCTGGAGTCTGTGGAACTGAATTTTCCTAGTCCCGGGTAGGCTCTGTGTTGAGTTTGTACCATAGGCTCAACACTGGCCACCCGGGCAAGCAGCAGGGCAAGGGTTTCTCCTGGCACATGGTGCAAAGGATGTCACAGGAGCCACAGGCTCTCCAGTGGGCAGATCACAGTGTGGAACACCTCCCTGTCAGAGCTCATCCCCAGATGTACACCCCATTTCCTTCTCTTCCCAGGCTCCTTGCTTCCATCTTCTGGGATTGCCAGAGCTGAATCAGGACTGGGAGAGCTGACCCAGAGATGTGAGGCCAGAGGAATGGGTGGGGAAGGAAGGCAAAGAACTGGATTCTGCTGCTAATTACAATTACCTTGTCTCTGTAGCAAGGGATGAGAGAGGTGTCAAATTGGAGGTTTCTGCTTGAGTTATCACCAATTTAATTTTTATGTAATTAACAGCTGTGCAGTGTGTGGTTAATAAGATTCCCTGATGAGGTCTCTGGCTGATGCCTCCTCCTTCCACACCTCCCTTCAATATTTTTTTTCCCTGCTGGTGCATGCATCCTTAAATATTTGTGTGTGGTGTTGGTCAGTGGGACCAACAGCTGTCCTTGATCTCTGCCACCTTGGAGAGCCACACATGGGAACCGTGGAGGGTGCATCCTGCTTTACACTCCAGGCTTTTGTGCCTGGATGTTCCACGTATCTGCAGCCCTTATTGGTTATGAAGGTGCTAGGTGTTCTGCTCTTCTCTGCTGTCAGTACAGGATCCCTTTCTCTGACATCTGAGGCTCCCAGCATTTAGTGCTAGCTCATAAGACAGTAGGTCTGTGCACAGAGGTCCAGCTCAGCTGTGGGGATAGCTGGGCATGGCTGTCATGAGGCCCCACACAAAAGGTTCATGAATGGGGCCCCTTCAGGCTTTATCTATGGATGTGGCAGGATGGGTTGGCCTGTTCTAAAGCAGCAGACTGATGTTAGTACACTGTTGTAGAAAGATTTCTGGCCCCGTTTGAGCCAGAGGTTTTGACCTGGCCCGTGGCAGCTTTTTCCCCCCAAAGAAATGAATCAGACACTTATATTAACTTCATACTGTTTGGCCCATGTCTCAGGCACATTACTAGCTAGCTCTTTCATTTTAATTCAACCCATTTCTAGTATTCTATCTGCCACATGGCCCGGCCCGTGGCTCACCTGGATTCCTTGCACGTCTCTCCTTCGGGGATCAGATGGAGACTTGCTAACTCCACCCTCCTTCTACCTGTCTGTCCTCTGATTCTCCACCCACTTCTACGGTGCTGCACACAGGCCTAATCAGTTACTTTATTTACAGTATACAGAGAACATTTCCACCACAGTACACTGCCTGGCAGCCTGGGGACCCACTCAGGACTCAGGGTTGTAGAGAGCTTTGGACCAGATCTCAGTTCTGTCCTTCCATGGTTTGGGGGCTGTGTGTCTGAAATCCAGGAGGCTAACAGTGCTGCCTCTCCCAGCCTGTGGGCCCCAGGCTTCCTTGGCTTATGGTGGCATTGCTCTAGCCTGCCTCTCATCACATGCTCCTCCCTCCAAATCCTTATTTTTTTCTTTGTTATAAGGATGCCTGCACTGGATTCAGGCTCTGCTCTAAACCCAAGATGCTTTCATCCTGACATCCTTGACTAACTCCATTTACTAAGTAAGGTCTTGTTTCCAAGCCAGGATGCCATCTGCTCTCAGGGTGTACAGTGCTCTTCCAGCCACAGAGGACATCCTTCCAGTGGAGAAGCCAGACAGAGGTCACAGCATGGCAGTAATAAATGACAGGGTTCCACTCGGTTTTCTTGTTCTGCTCAGAGTGACTATTCTTTTCTCTACTTGAGACATTTATAATACAGTAAACCAGAGGGGAAGTAAGCAACTTCCAGAGTTCATCAAATCAAAGCAGTAAGTCACGTAGAGGCCCAGACATCAGAAAGAATTTACCTGAAACCTTACATCTTCACCTTGGCCACCTGAGAGCTTCTGGACCTAATGCTGAACACTAATCTCATCCCCAGCACTCAGAATCCCATCCTAATTGAATCCACACCACACAGAATTACTTTAACTATGATTTTTCCAGCAGAAGGTGTTGAGAGAAACACATTCCTTTCCTTAGTTTAATCAAATTTCATAACTTTCAGGGAATGAGGTAGTAGTGAGAACTCTTGAGAAAGGAGAAAGAGCCACGGCCAGACTTCTCCCTGGGTCCAGGAAAGAGGTGGGATGTTCGGGAAGGCTGATTCCGCCCGTGGTTAAGGAGGGCATCGTAACCACGCTGCAAGGCATCTGCAAGTCCTGGGACGCTAAAGGGAACGTGTGGTTCAAAACCCACAGACAGGAAATATGTAGATGTTCCAAGACACACATGTCTCCAGAGACGAGGCAAATCGCAGGAAAATGGGCAGTCCCACGGGCAACTAGGGATCTGCAAATGGCATGGCCATGCACCCGTTCCAAAAGCCTGAGGGTCACACAGTGAGACCATGTCACAACAGCAGCCTCACTTGTCTGGAAATAATTCTCTGTACTGGTTTTTGTCCAATATCTGTGACAAAATACCCAGCAGGAGCAATATGAGGGGCGGGGATTGAGTTTTTCTCCTGATTTCAGGAGGTCTGTTCAGAGCCTCATTCTCTATAGGCAGCAAGGGAAAGGTCTCATGGTAAGATAGTTAAGTTGCTCGCATACATTGCAGTAAGACATGAAGCTGGGATTAAAAAAAAAATAGGAATTAAGATGTAAAAGTCTGGAGCATGAAGGTGAATAAAGGGGGTTTTAGCTGGGTAGGAGATTAAGGGAGGGGAGGGTTAGAGCTATTTATCTATCTACCACCTAACCCCCAACCCATCACCCCGCCACCACCCTTAGGAACACACAAACGATGCACCATTGTCCTCTCATATACCCTTACTTCTAATGCAGATTATGGCAACTAACTGTAATATAGGTATGGATGGTTTCTAAGGAGAAACCTCCATTTATATTGGGAAACCGACCCCACACCATCTCATAGACAAGGAGAAAACCAAGAAAAATTGTTGCTATATCTTGGTGTGTCACAGCGTTAACTCTCTGCCACAGTAAAACTTCATATTGATCAAGTAGCTATGAATACTTTGTCCCCAATAGGTGCAACTGTTTGGGAAGGATTAGAAGCACTTTGGTTATTGATCATTGTGACTTTGTTTCAGAATATCTTGTTTTACCATTAAAAGCGTCTCCTTTCCCTCTGCCTTTGCACATATTTAGCCCACTGAGCACACGGCAATGCGAAGCAGCACCCACCTCAACACTATTACCAAATGAGACAGATTCTGCTTTGACTTTAACAAACACCTAGTCCTTTATCAATTGGCAGAAGCAAGTCACATCCTGAGGACACTGAGAGCTTGAAGACTATGGTGACTATTGGAACATGTCCTAACCTGGCTTTGGCTTAGCTCACCTCCAGTTAATCATTTCTTCCAAGGTTAGCTCCTCAGACTAGACTCTTCCTGAGAACACCTGCATGGAGGGGTATAGGTATCATGGTCTAATGTTCCAGTCTTTCCTCTGATGGTAGGCTCTTTTGCCCTAAATAGCCTCCCTGCTATCTTTATTCTCGGGTCTCAGAACCTCCTGTGGGTCCTAATTGATGGGGGGGCCGTATGATGAGACTTGGTGGTATTTGAACAGAAAGATCTTCAAGTTTTCCATTCCTCATTATCATGAGGCAAAAGGTGTGAAGATTTTCAATTTTCTTTTTAATCAAAATGGCATTCTCTGAGGAATACCTGCCAGGTTCATTCTGAAGAATGCCTGAAAAGTCCCAAGTCCTGGGGAGACTTAATTAAACCTGGGAAAACACAATGGAGACTGCAGTATCAGGGCTCATGCTCAAGGGCAGTGGACCACCCACAGCAGCAAAAATTGGGTCTCCAGCTGCCATGAGCCCCATCTGTGGGTTCTGCCTTTCAGACCTCTTCCCCAGCTTCCCCTTCCTCCCACTCTCAATCCCAGCAGACCCCATGACCTTCCATCCCAAGACGCCCCCCTGCCTCCCCGGTCTACCCTCTCCTTCCTGGCTACATCTCTTCTCTCACGGCTAGAAATGACCTCCAATAGCATCACCTGTGAAACCAGAACACTGTTGAAGGCTCTCATGGGGCCCAAGACAGAGCTCATACTGAGCATAGGCCAACGTATAGTGGGAGGCATGATACTAAGATAAATGCCTGTGAGGTCAGTGGAGCCCCGGTGCCCACTGGCAGGAAGCCCCGGGGTAGTGTGATGGGAAGGATACCGAGGCAGGACTGGGTAGCAGAGCAGATAAAGGCAGAATGATCATGGAAGCTGAAGGTATCCTATGGCATCTTTGCTACCACATGCAGGGTCTTTGGACATCAAACAAGACCTGGGGAGAGCACATATCTTTGACAATCAGGAGAGGAAAAATCACATCTAGCATGTGTCTAGAGCTTGGCTGCCTGATCAGCAGGGGCCAAAGCCCTGCCCTCTGGGTGATTGAAGTGCTAAGCCTCAGAAGGTAATGGTGAGGGGACATAAAGGCCAGGCTTGACACTAATCCAAGACATTCCAGGTCAGCATTGTGGTCAACCAGCTCTGCTCCAGAGGAAAGAACGTTCTGGGCTCCACCATGCAGCTGTCTCTCCCTCAGTCCTTCCAACAGCACCCACAGAGGCCCCAGGTCCTGATTTAGTCTCAGCTCCAAGCAGGGCTCCTACTGAATCCTTGTCTAGGCTGTGCTAAAACACAAAAACAAACAAACATAGTTGAGTATAGTCCAGAGTCTGCACTGACCCCAGAGGCCAGAGCAAACTTTAGAACCACAGGGCATAGCCCTAGTGCCCCAGGGCTACTCAGGGATGCCTTTGGGTACCAGCTAGACCCCCTCTTGATATCTGTCCTCAAAGATATTGTGACTTCCATGGCATTTGGAACATGGTCTCGGGGGATTCATAGTAGATGCCCTCAGGATTCTTGGTGTGAGGTTTTCCAGGATGCAGAACACTAAAGGCTGAGCCTCTGAAGCATGTTCTGAGACCCTTCACCAGAAACCAGAGACAGCTGCAAGGGATTTGATCATGTTCCCATGAGAGCCCAGAAAACTGAGGCGCAGGGAAGAGAAAGGACTTCCCAATACCTCAGAATAGCAGGCTTGTGGGACCTTGACCTCAAAGCTCAGGATCCTCCTACTGTCCCTCGGTGCCCTCCCTTCATGCCCAGCCCATGCCATCTGGGATCCATCAGGCTCATCCCTCAGATCACCTCAGGCTACACTCATATCCTCCAAGGTGAGTGCCCCAGACAGAGACAAGGGCTCAAGCTTCACTATGGCTGGTGCTTTGAGTGCAAAACCTGGGGATCTGGATGGAACATGCAGACCTCACCAGAGAGCAGGGACATGCTGAGAAGAGGCCGATGCTGGAACTGGATTTGGGAAGGAGGTTCACCTTTGAAAGGCAACAACATGTAGCACAAAGGACATGCAAGGAGCAGGTGTTCTCCACATGGAGAGTCAGGGAAAGCGGAAGATAAGTGCTCAGGGAGCACTCTACTTGGTTTAACAGAGCCATATGCCATTCTTGTCTCACCTACAGGACTTGTGGGTGTGACATTATCTGGAAACAGTATCATTGCAGATACAGTCAGCTGAGAAGAGGTCACTGGGTTAAGGGTGATTCTTAGGTCCTTTTAAGAGGAAGCAAATTTGTCCCCATATGTAAGCAGAGAGAATTTGGAGTGATACTGCCGTAAGTCAAGAACACCGAGGATTCTGGGAAAGCCCCAGCATCACACTTCCTTGGAGGCTTTGACAGCTTGTTCCAGACTTTTAGCCCCCAGGACTGTGAAAGAATAAATCAGAGTTATTTAAACTCATTCAGTCTTTGGTACATTGTGGCAATCCCCCCAAACAAATACAAGTATCAATGGTGGGTTCCACCTACTAGCACAGGGAACATGAGTAAATCTGCATTGCATTGTGAGCCTAGAGGTTCCCCCAAAAGCATTTCAGGAGGATCTGGCCAGGTGGAAGGTGGCCAGGGATCGTGGACATAGTGAAATCAAGCAAAAAAAAAAATTGCACACCCCCAAAGAATGAAGATGTGAAGGCAAATGGGAAGAATAAGAAAAGAGGAAGCAAAAGTAGTAATAGTTTGTATCTTAATCATCTACAGCTGTGTAACAAATAATCATCAGCTTAGCATCATAAAACACACACTTATACTCTTTGAAGGTGAAGGTTCCCAGCACAGCTTAGCTTGGTACCCTAATTTAGACTCCAAGTCTAGAATCCAGACATCACCTCAGGGTGGAGTCAAAAGAGTCTCTGGAGAACAATTCACTTTCAAGCTCATGCACATGACTTCTGTTAGTGTAGGTGTTTGCGCAGCAGGATGGAAAAGTATTCAGGAGTTCAGGAGCCAATGAATACCACAGGCCAAAGCAACTCTGCTTCATAGAAAGGCTTCTCCTATGTTAACAGCTCTGCTCTGGCAGGGGATGGCCTCCTCAGCCGAGTTGCTACAATCCTGCTTAGGTTTCCCAGGAAATGTAACAACCTGGCCCAGCCAGGGAAGGTTCTCTGGACCGCTAGAGTGGCACAGCTTTGCTCCCGCAGCGGCTCTCCATCCAGGGTCTGCTGCTACTGCACCAGCCAGAGAAGAAGGTGCAGCACCCAAACCTCATTCAAGAGATTTATTGGACATGAAGGATCCAGGAAAGGGTGGCTGTCTCAGCTCCGGGCCGAGAGGACAGCAGGGAAAGGGCTGTGGGTGTAGGGTTTATATAGGGCTTCTTAGGAGCAGGGCTTTCTAGGGAGGAGACTTCCACTTCCGGGGTGAGAATGGTCAGATTTTTTTTTCCTTTTTTACCCTAATTTAGTTTTGGTTTCAGAGCTGCAATGTTTCTTTCACTGGCTCTTTTGGGCTCTAACTTCATGGCCAGGACATTTCTTTCACTGGCTCTGATTCCAGGGCCAAAGTGTGTTTCTTTGGTGCTGGCTTCAAAGTCAGGACATATTTGTTTTTATTTCTAGGTTCAAGGATGAAGTATTTCACTAGCTCAGGTCTCAGATCCAGGGTGGGTTTCTTTCACTAGCTCTGGGTTCAGGGCTAGGGTGGGTTTCTTTTACTGGCTCTGATCTCAGAGCCAGGGTAGGTTTCTTTGGCTGGCTGGCCACTTTTCCCTACAGTTAGGATTTAGGTTCTTGTTTGCCCCTGTATAGGCTATCAGTTTATTTACACATAGTACTTTATTTAGCATTGCTCATGGCATAGCCACTGGAGAGTGCTCAGAGGAGGTGAGGGTTAGCAGGTGGACATGAGATCTGGGTGGGGGGGGGAGCAAGGAAGAATAGGAGAAGAAGAATAGAGAACCTCCAGAAGTGAGTCAGTCTTTGCATGTGGGTCATACAAGTTCATAGAATACCACAGGCAGGCTTAGTGGCAGGCTTGGGGAAGAGAGACCTTTCAAGGGACACTTGGCTTCTTATACAGGAAAGGGAGAAATGAGGCCACACACAGAGAAACGGCAATCAATGCAGATTGTCTGCAATCCTGTTTTTTCTGTCAATATTTTATGGATCCTGTTTTGTGTGGTTCTCACTGCTGAAAACAACTCTCCATAAATCTCTGTCTGGGCTTCCCACAAGACTGTCAGCATTTCTAGCCCCAGGTTTAGCAGGGACAGGCCATAATCCCTCAGGTCTCTGCTACAGCTGCTGTCCACAGCATCAAGAGACTGTACCTTCAAGATGCCAAGCTCACCTGCCTTGGGACGGACACTCGCTCCCATCTTGTAGGACTCCTCCAGAGCTGCAGGTGGCGCTAGAGAAGGTCTGTGTGAGCCCCTGTTGTTTCCAGCTTCCTTTGTCACAGTTCTGTTTTCCTGTGTACTCCCACACCCTCCTCTGTGTACATGAACCCCATCACCCCACACCTTGTGGTCTGTAGCTTGTTAAATCTCCATGGAGGCAACAACAGCTTTGGAGAGTGCCTGACTCAATCTAAACCCTGACTTGGCCACAGCCTTAGAAGATGGGCTGTATCAGTACTCCCCAGTCACCTAGAGACTGGCTCAAGATGTTCACTTCTATGTTGTTTAAGATGCTAACAGAGGTGGAAACACCTTTTTTTTTTTTTTTCAATAACAAAAACAGGAAGTCAAACAGACAAAGTATACTCGAAGCCACTATCAGAAAACATGATGTTATAACATGTAGATTACTCTGCCCAACAGTCACATAAGGATTCCTTTTGAGGGAACATTTTAACTAAAGTCAGACCATAATATTGAACCTAAAAGCAAAGCACAAATTTTTAAAGATGTAAACCACACAAACATGTGCCCCATCAAAATGGAATGAAATTCAAATTCATAAGCAGAGGAATATACAAGTATTTGGGGATTAAATAACACACTCAAATAACCCATAATTCAATGAAGAAATTAAAGAGGAAATGAGAAATGGAACGAAGTGAGCATGGATGCCCAGGCTTCTTACCACACACTTTTGGGCCGTGCGTAAGTGCTGCTAAGTAGGGCTTTTGAGCATCAAACGCCCAGTACAGAAAGAAAGAGCAATAGCAGACTGATGGCCCAGCTCTTACATTAAGAGACCAGAAAAAGATGAAGTGAGCACAGTGTAAACAGAAAATGGGGAGGGACCAGGATTACAATGGAAATCAATGAACTAGAAAACAAAAAATAGAGGGCAAAATCCATAAAGGCAAACACTGGTTCTTAAAGTAGATCAATAAAAGTGATAAATCCTCCAGTCAGATGTAAAGGAAAAAGGAGAAGACACAAATTACCAGTGTGAGGAATGGAGAGGTGACATCATGACAGATTCCACAGATATCAGAGGATAATAAGGGACCACTGGGGCTAGCTTTATGCTAATGGATCCGACACCTTAGATGACACAGACGAATTCTTAGCAATTACCAAAGCTCACTCACAGCGAAAACGCATTTGAGTGACCACTCCTTCATTAAATAGATTGAACATATTAAAAAAAAAAAAGCTTTTTTTTTTTAAAAAAAAAAAAGACTCAAGCTCAATAGCTTCATGAAGGAATTTAGCCAAATGTGTAGAGAAGATTTAGTCTTTTCTACAAAGCTCTTGTAGAAGACTAAAGTGGAGGGTACCACTCCCAGATCATCCTGTGAGGATGCCGTTACCCCAATACCAAATCTGAGGTCACACTAAGGAACCCCCCCTAATACTGTCTCTCCTTCACAACTGCCAAAACTGTGAGCCAAATTTTAGCAAATTGGGCCAAATACTATGTGAAAAAGATAACCCCTGATGACCTAGTGTGGCTTGACATTGGGTTGGTTTAACATTTGAAAATTTAGCTGCAAAAGAAAGAAATGGACAAATTATATGTGTATGTCAATACATGTTAACTATTTATTTAGTAAAGTCCAGTTTTCATGCGTGATAAAATTTCTGAGGGCCAGGCAGTGGCAATGAACACCTTTGATCCCAGAACTCAGGAGGCAGAGGCAGGAGAATCTCTGAGTTGGAGGCCAGCCTGGTCTACAGAGTAAGTTGCAGGACAGTCAGGGCTACATAGTGAAAGCCTGTCTTGAAAAACAAAAATATTCGAGAAAGCTAGGAAAAATACACAACCATATTGAGGGTATTTATTTAAAAAGAAACCCCACAGCTTTCCACTAGGCCTCATTGTGGAAGCTAAACGTTCCCTCACTATCATCAGCCTGCACATGTACCCTGCCCTAGTCTGTGTTGCTTTATTTTTCTCCTCAGCACCCACAAGCAGACACTCAGCTGCCTCTGACATCTTAAAGCTATTGGGAGGGGGCACCTTTGTTCCTTCTTTGGACAGTTCTTACCTGTCTCCACGTATAGCCCCAGTCTGTGCTCAGGGTCTGAGCTCTAGTGAAGTTACCTCAGTGTCCGAACTAAAAGCATAGTTTTAGCTACTCCAGTCTGAAACTAAGAGACCGAGGGCTGGCTGTGCTTCCTTCCCCAGTGCCTCTTCCACCGATTCTATTCTCCTCAAGATAACAGATCAAAAACAGGAGCATGGAACATGGAAAGGGGAGGATCTATCATCATTTTTGGGGTCCACTGATGTTTAAATAAACAAGTAAAAAAGTTTAATCAATCAGAATTATTATGGCTTAACTTTCAAACCCCAAGCATTAGTAAGAAACCAAGTTAAGCAAATAACTTAACACACGATCAAGGTAAAAATCTATCTCCTGCCTCTTTGTAGTGTTGGGTATTGAACCCAGGGCCCCCCACACAGTAGGCAGGACTCTGCTACTCAGCCGTATCCCAGTCCCCACTTCCTTAATGTTTAAAGATTTATTTTATTTACATTCTGTGTATGTGTGTGGGAGAGTGCATATGACTTCAGGTGCCATGGAGTTCAGGGGCATCAGGTTTCCTGGAGCTGGAGTTATGGCAAGGTACCTGATGTGGGTGCTGGGAACTGCACTTGGGTCCCCTGCAGCAGCAGTAAGTGGTCCTAACTGCTGAGCCATCTTTCTGATTGCTATTTCCCTAGTTTTTATTTCAAATCCTAGTTAATTCCCAAATAGAAACTTAAATGATTTTTTTACATTTCTTTTATGTGTGATCATTTGCACATATAAATTCCTTGGAGCACTTGTGGGGGACAGAAGGCAACTGGTAAGAGTTGATTCTCTCTTTGAACCATGTGGGTCACTGGGATTGAACTCAGGCCTTCAGGCTTGGTGGCAAGCCCCTTCACCCACTGAACCATCCCCCAGATAGACTCTTAAAGCACCGTTCAAAGCTATAAACATAGAGAGAAGTTCCGTTACATAAATTATAATGCACAAAAGGATATTTTGTTCATGTGGTTATGCAGACATGGATGGGGTTAAAGAGGATTTCCATTTTTTAAAATACTCCCATAAAGTTTGAACATCTTGTACAAGGCTTGTGTTACAGTCACTGGATAATTAGTTTTTTTCCTCTGTAAAGAATAATATCCTCAGAAGCTAAATGACAGAAGCAAGTATAATTATTCTGGACTTTTCAAATAGCCAAAGAAGCAACCATATGAATGAGGTTAGAAGCAGAAGGCTAGAAACTGGAGAAATGGCTCAGTGGTTAAGGGTATTGACTGTTCTTCTAGAGGACCCAGGTTTGATTCCCACTACCTACATGGTGGTTTGTAATTTTTGTAATTTTCTGTAACTTCAGTTCTACCGTATTCAGTGCCCTTTACTGGTCCCTGTGAGCACCACAGATGCACATAGTGTAGAAATATATATGCAGGCAAAATACCTGTACACATAACTTTTTTTTTAAAGTAGAAGACTCCTTTTGTATCAAGCCTCTTCATTAGCTTAAGAGTGTTTGAAATATGCATATTGAAACCCCCAGTCCAGTCAGGAGACACAAATATGGAGGAAAACCCGACCTGTCCCGTGGAGTGACCTCATTGAATGATGTCTTTCTGTCCTGTTGATGAAGGTTGTTCTTGTCAGGAAGGCTGGTCCAGGAAGCAGTGAGTGACAGGCAGCATAGTGTGTGGTGTGTGAAGATGGGAGGTGTCCTAGCCAGAGCACATCTGTCACAGGTGCATGAGATTGGAAGCCTCTTAGACCAGCAGCATCCCAAGGGGTCAGGATCCAGCTGCTGGTTCTGATTGGCTCATCTCCCTGAGCTGGACCCAACTCGGAGGAGTCACTTGAAATAATGGCCACCTGATTACTCCTAAGATCCCAACCAGGGCAGTGGTGGGAAGTGAGCAGCAAGTATCAGGGGACTGCTCTGGCATAAGCACGGAGATGGGGGAAGGCGGCCTTCGTGGGGTGCTCTTAACAAAGGTAGATGTCAAGTTACTGACCCCAGATTCCTTTGTCGCCTATTTATATAGTAATGTACCAAACAAATAAAAAAATCACACAGTGCTGGTGCATACCTATAATCCTAGTGCCTGTGAGGCTGGGGCAGGATAATCAGGAGTTCAAAGCTAGCCTAGAGCACTTAGTGTCATTCTTCTCAAAAAGCTGGAGCCTAGGTCAAATGCAAGGTCCCAGGTTCAACTCCCAGCACTGAAAATAAGCCAACAAAACAATCACATTTAAATCTATGAGCAGTTCCTACTATTTATAAGATGAAATTTGAATTCTTAAACCATATACAAACCATTAGGGCTAATTCACCTACCCTGCAGATGCTGGCCCTGGAGGCCCTGGCCTCCTGTGTGCCCCACCTACTCTGGCTGAAAATACTCTTTAATTTTTACTAAAGCCTCTTTCTTCACTGTGTGTGACAGCCTAGGGTGCCACTTGGTGAGTCACACATACCCTGAATACTCCTCCCCACCGTGGTGGTGAAGGCCACAGGTGGCCTCTAGAAATGCTCCTAAGTGGTTCACTGTGGCACAGGTGACAAGATGTCACCCATGATTGTGTGATGTGTAAGAGATCTGCTTACCGGTTGTAAAGTCCATCGCCACAGGACAATCTTGTCACCAACATATACAGGTTGGACACTTTATGGACACAAAGACTGGTCCCTTTTGGTGATCCTACCTGGGTCCACATAAGTGCCTGGGATCCAGAAGCCTGTGTGTCCTTTGCAAAAGACAGGGACATCCAGAAATCACTGTTTTCTAAGAGAGGACAGAGTCATTATTTCACACAAGATCTAATTGATTGCATCATCTGCTTCCTAAAATTGAAACGAAGCACTTGGACAAAGTTTAACATAGCTTGATTCAGTGGAGGGACTAGCCAAGCCCTAGCCAGGCACCAGAATAAAATTTGGTCATTATTGAGTCTCTAATCTTCAAATCAAATTGAGTTCATGAAAAGGTGTTACCACAGACATAGTATTAAAAATAATATAATTAACTTGGTTTTACAGACAGCTGCTTCCTTGGCTCTCAAAATCAAATTCTCAGCTGACTCAACAGTGTTGACATAATAAAATGGTAAAATGTATCTCAACTTAATAAACGGTCTTGAAATCACATTCTAATCACTTTCCATTGAAGACTGGAGAAAATCAAACATTCGGCATGTTCAGAAAATCGCTGTGATCTCATTGCAATTTTCTTCAGAGCAGAAGAAAGATACATGGCACCGTGACACACTCACCCCAGAGATTGTCCCTTGGGCCATTTGTCCTCAGACTGCATGTGTGGGCTTAGTAGCCCTGTTAAAAATTTAGGCTCAGATTGGGCAACACAGTTCTCTCTTATTCTGCCCAAGGGCTACAAGAGGAGAAATGCCTCAGTTGAATTCTGGCCCCTTACATGGCCATCACTTCCAAGTTCCACATTTCCGGGCCTCAGAGATATTATATAAGTTGTCACCCAACTGACCAGGACACCTTTGAAAATGAAGGGTGACTCTTAGTAAATGGGCTAGCCCACGGAGGCAGAGGTATGCCCACCTTTCCCAGGTCAATAGAGATATCCATATTGCTGGAGCCTCTGCCTCTTCCCAATGTCTCTGCTATAGCTGTGTTAGGGGCAGCCCTGTAGAGTGACTGGTCTCCCTACTGGGAAGAGGTGTAATTGAACACAGTGAACATGATTGCTGCTTCTTCTAGTCCCCAAGACCTCCTGCACCCCAGTCCCCCATGGTGGAGCATGGAACACACCAGCAAAGGGCTAGAAGCTGGCTTCTCTCTGGAATAGACAGGGCTCTGTTCCCAGGCCTTTAAGTATCAAGGAGTGAAAAAATGCAGAAAGAATTCAGAGAAAGCCCATGGGCTCATGAGTAGCTGTATCCTCCATTCTGCTGAAGCTCTCACCCTAAGGTGAGATCTAGGGACTTGGTGGGAGGAGGTGGGGGAGGGCTCAGGGTGGCCCTGGGCCCATAAGGAGGTGACTCTGATGCTCTACCTTGCTACCACATGAGGAAACAGTGAGGAGGTCCTGCCTGTGAACCAGGGTGATGATACAGCAAGCAGAGCCACCTGAGAAACAGGCTGAGGACTCCGTCTAGGGTCAGTTAGGAGGTCCTGCCTGTGAACCAGGAAGCCGGTCCTCACCTATCCCGGTCTTGTACTTTCTGGACTCCAGCGCTGTGAGAAATGGATTTCTACTGTTTTTATCCATATTTTCCCTATTTTTGTGAGAGCAGGAGAGAGAAAGAAAGAAGCTGCCTTTGACATTGCATTATCAAGAGGGACTATGATGAGGGTCTTTCTGTGTACTTGTGGGTCGCCTTTGTATGTGTGCTTCTCTTAAATGGACTCTTGTGGACCCAGAGAGAGCCCTGATTTCTCTTGTACCCTGATGCCAATGTCAGAAAAGCTGCTTACTTACTGGTTACCAAGTTCTGGGGCTCCATACACCTCACTACGCCCACACTGGTCCAGAAGTGTACTTATAGGACAGTCTCCAAGAGGTGAGCAAGATGCCCAAGGTTATATCACTATTGGCTCATGCAATAAACTTAACTCCTGTGATACCCACCACTGTGCCAGGGATCCTGGGTCCCACGTCCACCTGAGATCCCATCATAGGAAGTAGCCTGGACTACGCCTACATCCTTATCCTGAAGCTGCCTAAAGGTGAACTGGACCTTGTAGCTCAAATCCTAATTGATCTTAATAAAAACCTGGATCTAGATATGGGGTAAATAAATGCTAAAAGATGAGAGAAATAAAGAAGAGAGCCACTAGAGAGACTTCTTACCTCTACCGAATCCTAAAGGCCCAAACAGGGCAAGATTCTATCTCTACTAATCCTCAGACTGAATCAATTAGATCCTGTCTGTCTCCACCCACCTTATATTCCTGCCTCCACTTCCCTAGTGCTGGGATTAAAGGTGTGAGCCACCACCACCACCACCACCACCACTTTCCACTTGGCTCTGTTTCCATTTTAGATAGATTCAATCTCGTGTAGCTCAGGGTGGCCCTGAACTCCTTTTCTTCCTGCTTTCTCCTCCCAAGTGCTAGGATTAAAGGTGCGTGCACCGCCTGACCTCTATGGTTAACTAGCGGCTGGCCCTGCCCTCAGATCTTCAGGCAAACTTTGTTAGAGCACAAACAAAATCTCACCACGAGCCCTGCTGGCTGGGAATGTCCTCATCCTGTAGTCTGTATGCCCCAAGGGGACCCTTGACCCTGGAGCCAGCTCCTCACGTGATGAATCTCAACCTCTGAGAAAACCAGGAGCAGTCACTGAGCACACGGCCCGGATGGGAACAGTGGAGAACATCTGGGATGGGGCTAGCCAAGCCTGCTCCCTCTGACCCGTTTCCCACAGACACTCCTGGAGGGCTTCTGAGTCTACTCCAATCCCTTTCTTCTGCTGCATTTGACCTTGAGGAAGATCTGGCATTTAGTCATTTGAAGAGGTACAGTCTCTCAGGCCTCAAGCAAGGCCTAGCACCTGATGAATTACGGTGCTAGGGCACTCTGGGTATATAAGCAAAATTCAGTTTCATCTCTGGTATGTGTGTGTAGGAGGAAAGCCTGGGCTGTTTCCTAGGGACCCCAGACCAGTGTGTTCCATCTCAGCGTCTTGTATAGAACAACAGTGACCCTAAAAAAATTAAAGACATGACCCTCAGGCTCAGGATGCTCTAGGTACTTGGAAGTGATAGATGCAAGCGACCTTCAGCTCTGACTTGGTATGAGGTCACTCGCCACTCTGACATTGAACCAGTTGTTACCAATAACCTGCACCTGGCCAGATGCCTGGCAACAACTGTACTAGGATGGCTCTGCCAGCTTCTCCTAGGCCACTGTGGCCAGGTCCTGCCTTGTGCCATGGGTCCCTGTGGACAGACCTGCATGGGGACAGCTTCAGATCACAGGCTCCTGTGTGTCACGGTCTGGGGTGGACATCCTTGCCAGTTGCTTGAGAGGCAAATGTGTGGTCCCTGCCAGCCAGCCCTTCATTAATCATCAACTGGGCTCGACACTGATTTCTCATCCCAGGCCCCTCAATCATGTGGGGGGGGGGGGCTGAAGTGACATGTGTCACTGCATTCAGTGTGCCATTAGCAGAGAGCTGTCCTCATATTCCTACACTGGTCCCCACCTGGGATTTATAGCCCGCCTCCTGCTGGCCTCGGGCCACAAGAGCAATGTCACTGCGATTGCATTTTTCAAGGCTGGTGTCAGCTTGGGAGAGAGAGGGTGCCTGCCATTAACTCACTTCTTCTCTAGAGCCATCGCACAGCCAGACAAACCGGGGCCCTGCTAGAAAGTTCTCCAATGGTGGGATGGGGAGCAGGTAGCTTGGGCAACCAAGGCTTACAGAGAATGGCCTGTCCTGGACATGATGGACACTTGATGTCCACCGGCTCCTTTCTGGACATTTATCTGTAGCTTAAGAAAAGCTTAGCTCTGTGCTCATGCTAAGGACTGTTATCACACTATGGGACTGGTCTCTCTTTTGCCCTTGTCCAGCAGGTGACTGCCCTGTTTATCTTACCATAAAGCCTGCAGTAAAGGTTCTGGGTACAAAGGTCATATAGGTCCTCGACTTCTGATCTCTAGAACAGCACCAATTGTGGAGTGACCTCACATAGGAAATCAGTGAGTCTGGACCTAGATGCTGACACATGGACCCCGTTTGAACCTTGGAATAGTGATGTTCGCAAATGTCCCCATGTCATTTACTGCCCTTACTACTGTGACCAAACACCTGGCAAGAAGCAACTTGGGAGAGGAAGAATCTTCCCGAGCTCATGACTTGGGGGTACAGTTCACTCCGGGTATAGGAGTGGCTCATGGCTGGAGCAGCAGAGATCACTTACCTTGAGTGGATCAGGGAGCAGAGACAGAACAGGATGCTGATGGGTGGGACTAGTCTTTTTGGGGGGACACAATCCAATCCACAGTGAGGAGGCTCTGTCTTCCCACCTCCTGCTTAACCTGATTCTACTCACTCGCTCCCTGTCTAGGGTCTCAGGACACCTAGGCCCAGGCATGTTTTAGGCATGGGTAACATGAAGCTTACAATCTCATTATCCCTCAGTGTCATTTTGAACCCATCACCCACTCAGGCTTCTTCTGAGGACTACAAAGAGCCTCCGGAACCTGGCATCTTCCAAGCCCAGACTTTCTTCTACCATCCCCTTCTAAGCTATTTCTAGAAGGTTCCAGCTAGTGTCTCTAATTCTGGAGGCTCTGTCTTTAATCTTGCTGTAGCACTTTTACTTCTCTGTCATCTCCAGTTTCGGCTTCCACCCTGCCTGGCCTTAATGGGCCCTGTAGGCGCATCCTTTCCAGTCTCTGTCCCTTGTCACCTTCAGCCTGGATTCGTTAGTGACTCACACTAGAACAAGTGCACAGAATTCTTGGTGCGGGTTGGATATGAGGACCTCTGTGGCATCCAGGACAGAGGAGCTCTGTCTGCCTGAATGCCACAGCAATGCCCATTTCTCATTGCTGCCTGGCCTCATACTTTGTGAGGACTGAGACCATCACACAGACTGTCATGTCAAGCCTAATTAATCAAAAGTCAATTTTCTAAAAGACACCTTCAGGATGGTTAGGTGAGCAATGAGTGGGAGCCTCAGATGCCCCTAGGAGCCTATGCCTTTGTGGGTGGCCCAATCAGGGAGGATGGGGAGGAAGAAAGTGATCCCCACTCCCCAGGTAGAAGCCAGAGCAAAGGCCTGCCATGAGCATGGGCTTTCCACCTGGCAAATGTTGCTGGGAGCCTAGAAATAGTGCTAAGAAAAGTCATGGGTATCAGATGCCAGACTTCTAGAAGGCTGCCTGGTAGAAAAGATCCCGACCTTCATATCGTCTCCCTTTTTGTTCACAGACCAGTTCATTCTCTGTTCCTTTTCTTCCCGGAGATTTACTCTATCATTGTGAGCCACCATGACAAAACACACTGTACTTCTTTCCTGAATTTTTGTGTCTATCCACCCAAACCCACACCGACTCCCAAATGGGCTCTGCAGGAGACCATCCAGCTTCCACCCCTCCTAGGAAAGATGTGTCTACACCCAATAGCCCAGTTTCTCCTAAATCTGGGACTCCATCTTTACTCTTCTGCATCAATCTAGCCTCTGGGCGTAGCACTTCTTGGCTGGCTTCGAACATGGTTCCGTTCTGTGCGTCTCCAGGAGAAGAGAGCTTCAATAGCCTCATTTACTACATCCAGTCTGTGAAGGCTTTCCACGATGACCATTCGGCTAAGCTATGGAGCGCAGGCTATCGTACCCATAGGCAGGGCTGCATGCTCTCAGCACGCTCTTCTGAGCCACTTCAAGCATAGCATCAAGTCCCGGGCAGACACAAAACCCAAAGCAGGGTGTCTCAGCTGTTAGAGAGGGGGTATCCAGGCTGTTTGGGGATGCATGTGTGACAAATGACATTGAATCTAGCCCCATCTCCTGGGATACTCCCCACTCCACATTCGGTGACATCCTACCTCTGACATGTGCTTGAGGACCCAGGACTTGGCACCACATCAGCAGATCATCTGCACTTAGTAGGTGATGAGATCCTCTGACATGGACAGGGTCAAATCCTCAGCTGAAATTTGCCCAACTTGGAGACAACTTTTGATTCCAGCTTCCCTTTATCCTCTGCTCCGGGGACCCCAAATTATCCATGGAACCAAAGCTGAGTGAGTCTTTCAGTACCCATGTCGGGGGATGCCCACTCCAACTGTCCTGTCTGGGTTGCTCAGCCATCAACCTGAAGAAGCAGAGACATACTCTGGGTGGGGTTTCCTCATGCAGAGGACTGTGGCTGGACACTGCCAGAGTCCCACTGCACAGAAGAGCAAATATTTTGTTTTGTTTCTTCTTTTAAAAACAGATCTGGGTACATTGTGAATGATGGGTAAACACCACAGATTCACTAATGGGTGTATCAAAATGACAGGAAAGGTCCTTAAAGAGTCATACAGCACAGGGAACTTGAACTTGTGTGGCGGGTAAATTTATGTATGTGCATGTATGCACATATGTGACTATGTATGTGTATATATATGTGCCTGTATATGTGTCTGCATGTATGTGTGACTATGTATGTGTATATATGTGTGTCTGTATGTATGTGTATATATGTGTGTCTGCATGTATGTGTGTCTGCATGTATGTGTGTCTGCATGTATGTGTATATATGTGTGTCTGCTGTATGTGTGACTATGTATGTGTATATATGTGTGTCTGCATGTATGTGCGACTATGTATGTGTATATGTGTGTGTCTGCATGTATGTGTGACTATGTATGTGTATATGTGTGTGTCTGCATGTATGTGTGACTATGTATGTGTATATGTGTGTGTCTGCATGTATGTATGTTTGCATGTATGTGTGTCTGAATGTATGTGTGACTATGTATGTGTATATGTGTGTGTCTGCATGTATGTGTGACTATGTATGTGTATATGTGTGTGTCTGCATGTATGTGTGACTATGTATGTGTATATGTGTGTGTCTGCATGTATGTGTGACTATGTATGTGTATATGTGTGTGTCTGCATGTATGTGTGACTATGTATGTTTGCATGTATGTGTGTCTGCATGTATGTGCGACTATGTATGTGTATATGTGTGTGTCTGCATGTATGTGTGACTATGTATGTGTATATGTGTGTATCTGCATGTATGGGTGCTTATGCACACTCTGAGGCGAGGTCACTTTGGAACAAGCCGCTTCCTTGCGGCCGAGCTGTCGCAGTCATGTGGGTTAGTGCTGATCATGTTGTGTTCTGGTGTTATGCTGGGAGCTCAGCTATTCTCACTAATGACAAAGAAGAAATGGCTTGGTCTGGCTTGGCAGCCATAGTGCTGCTGTGCCACATTCCTGTGGCTTTTCTTCCTGGACACTGCTCTTTAGAAGCGCTCTGAAAGAGCCTCCGAGATCAAAGCCAGGAGGAAGCATGTATGGAAACAAGCCAAGCAGAGTGTGGGTGCAAGTTCTGTGCCCTTAGCTTTGAACCTTGTATGTGGAGCCTAGCCTGGGAGTGGTTAGTGGGTGCCAGGTGGAGGCTCAGAGGATCCAGGTCAGAAGCCTGCCTGAGAACCAGGATGAGTCAGGGCAGAGTGGGGGTAGGGGTTGGGTCCTGTGGCCTGTACTCAGTGATACTGACTCCAACTCCAGTGGTTTCTGAAGCCACAGTAAACAGTCCTTTGTGAATGTGCTGTCCCAGGTTCTTGGGGCCCATGACCTCAACCTCTGTGCAAAGGCTCATTTGATCCTGAACCCAGAGGACTCCTGGCCCTGAGTGACTTCTCCATGACCTCAGGGCCACCTCTCAGGCTCATCTTGTGCTAGTCAGGCTCCCCACTGGCTAGGCTATGCTGAGCAGAATATGCCTGGCATGTTGGTCCCCTTTGTAAACATGAGTGGAGCATTCAGAAGATCAGCTTCTCAGTGGGGCAGGACTGTGGAGGAGGGTATCAGGAATTATGACTGCTCAGCACCTTCATGGCATGAGAAAAAGTTCTAATGCCCCCATACTGTGGGAACACAACAGGCAGAGGTCTACTGTGCCCTTAAACTACCACCATTTTCCTGGCGGTGGGGTGACACACTTGGGTAACTATTAGCACATGCAAAACACTTTTTGCAGGACACACATGTCCCAGGATCCCTCAGAGTGGGAAGGAGAGTGGAACTATTGAACTGAAGTGCCATCTAGGTCTCTGGTTGTCCTTGTCTCACGGACTTAAGAGAGCAAGTCTATCCCAAGACCCTCCAGATGCCATGCTGGGTCTGAGAAGCACAGACTCAGAAGGTTGCCAATGATATCCATTCCACACCCATCCATGGTACTGGGAGGTGGGGGCAAGAACAGAGGGCAGGCTGAAGGTCCCTA
Organism: Sigmodon hispidus; assembly: GCA_004025045.1. Taxonomy (NCBI): domain Eukaryota; kingdom Metazoa; phylum Chordata; class Mammalia; order Rodentia; family Cricetidae; genus Sigmodon; species Sigmodon hispidus. Next base: position 177,573 of record PVIH01000600.1, read on the forward strand.
GTTTGCATACTGTTTACAGTTGTATTATTAACCATGGTTGTTGGTTTCTTCTGAGCTGTCTAAGAGGACTGAGGATCTCACAGCTCTTTATGAACATCATATACTCTGGAGTCTAGGAATGTTAGGACAAGATGTCTCAGTGACTCAGAGGTGTGACACTAGTGGAAAGACACCAGACATCAACTTTCACACACAACCTTTATCTTTTTTTTTTTTTAAACACTTTTATTTATTTATTTATTTGCCTTGGTGTTTGCCTGGAACTGGAACTACAGACAGTTGTTAGCTGCCATGTGGATGCTGGGAATTGAACCCGGGTCCTCTGGAAGAGCAGACGGTGCTCTTAACCGCTGAGCCATCTCTCCAGCCCCAAACCTTTATCTTTTCTTTGTTATGAGGCTGTCTCCAAACAGGAATTCTGCATTTCCTATCACTTATAAAGTGAAAGACTTTTAGTCATGCACTGGCCCATGGCAGACATAGCTTGCTTTTGTGGACATATTAATGACCACTACATCAATTTTCAGTTGTTTTCCAGAGGTCCCAGGCCTTGTGCATAGTCCTGCCCCTTCCTACCCAACTCCTTATGAAATTGTGAGCTATCTCTTGCCTTTGTAAAGTGAAATAATTTCAGGTCCTGCTCCACCTGGCACAGCACGAGGTTTGACCAGGACCAATGGCCACTCACTCCCCGCCCAAGCTAGCTCCCTCAAAGCCAGCTCTGCCAGGTGTGGACACATGCCTGTAAATGAGTTCCCCAAATGCACACTAAAGGGCCCAATCTAGCATAAATGGACAATATGGGACAGGATGGTAAGGAGACAATTGGCTTAAATCCCAAGGTTTGGTCTTGCCAGGACTTTATGGTTTCATTTCAAAAATTTTACAAAGTCACGTAACTCACGAGCACACTGTGTTGACCTTCTAGAGCATAAGGCAGGTTCACACAGAGGCCTGTGTCTCACCATGTCAAGGTGAGACCTCTGTCCCTAGTCATCTCATTTCAGAAAATTGACCACACAGAGGAAAACCAAACACACAAGACACACTTCATGCAGTCCTTGACACTCTGCTCAGAGCAGTGAGCTGGTGAAAACATCCTGTGCCCACCTACAGGAGACAAATAAGGAACTGTGCTCTGAATGTGGTGGGGTAATGCTCCCAACCTCAGCATGTCCCCAGTGGTGTGGACAACATCTGAGGTGTCTAGGTTTATGATTGAGGGGAGCACCTGGCACCCAGGGGTCAAAGGTCAGGGATAGCAACACAGTGTAGTGTATAAGGCAATTGCTCTGCGGAGGACCTCTCCACCAAGGGGATCCATGAGCCTCTGGGACACTGCAGGGAATTACTATCATTGTCCGAAAAAAATGAGTGAACCTAAAAGTATATGGACCTGGCAGGCATGCAGAATGGATCAGCCAGGGAGAAACACCATCCTGAGGAAGAACTGCAATATTGAACTGGCTATGCACAGAAGATACATTCCAGAGTGATGGAAAAGTCCAGTCAGGTCAATACCATAGAGTGTTCATTCAGACAGGGGACATGGAAGGCAATAGACTTCATTTTTCTTTTTTACTTTACAAAGATTTTTCCATTTACAGTGTGCACACATCCCTCAGCATGCTTCTGGGGCCAGTGGCTGAAGCTGATGTCTCCCTGGGAGCAAAATGGGAAATGCATTGTGTGCTTTCAAGGCTGTGGGCTGGACAGGAGCCTCCTGGCCCTCTGAGGAGACAGATTTAGCACATGCTTCAAAGCACATCCAGCCCTTTAATTCTCAGACATGGTTCTTGGCTTAGCAGGGCTCTGCCCAGAGTGAGACTCCTGATACCTCGTGCTGTGGGCTCATAATACCTGCTTCTTGGATGAATCAATGGATCGCAAATCTAGGACAGTCAGCCAAAGTGAGACAGGAGACCTGTTCTTTCATCTCCTTATTTTCACCAGCATCAGGAGAGAAAGTCAAAAAGTCGGAGAGGAACACAGTGGGTGGTCAGCAGGAAGCTCAGAGGAGACTGGTGCCAGCTCCAGCCTAGACCTGCAGAGGCCTAGCCTAGAGGCCCCCAAGGGCAACAGGACTGACCAGGCTGCCCAGATGCCTCGGCTAGGCTGAGAAACATGCTGAGTTCCGGTTCCCATAAATCCGGCTTTCATGTGGCGTTGAATAGGACAAACAATGGATCTATTTCAGGCCACTGAGAACTGGCCCAGCCTGGGGCTCCTCTTGCAATTGGGAGACTCAGCACAGTGGCTCTGGAACCCTGGCCCTACCCAGAGCCCCAGGAAGCCAAATGCCACTGAGTTTTAGGTACCGAGAGTCCTGGAGTCTGGGGCTGGGTGGGTCCCATTTTAATCACAGGAGGATGTGGCCAAGATTGTTGTATATTTGCCCTGTCATGTAGATACCATTGACCCTTAGTCTGGGATCATATCTCCTAAGAAGATGAACCCTCCGTGCCCCAAATCACACCAGAGCATGTCTGTTTATCCTGTATAGCGGCTCTCCCCACAGGTGTCTCAGACCCACATAGGGACTGCTGGCTGCCCTCTCCTTATTATGTTCTCAAGTGCTCAGGTCCCTACTCTAGAAGGTCACGTCCTGGAAGAGTTGGGCCTGGCAACCCTTCCCCCAAGGGGGACAAAGAATGGAAAGTATCCCTCAATCAAAAGTCCTCCTGAAGGCAGCCATAAACACTGCCCTCCAGCAGGTGCTGGTTAAAAGCTGAGCCCTGAGTCAGGAGTACGGAGCACCTGGAAGGTTCCCTCCTGTGACCCTGGAGAGGTAGCCAGGCACACATGTGAGAAATTTAGTGAATTGTAGGCTGGAGACTGGTGCTTTGCATGCCAGCTGGGCAGTGACTCATCAGTCTGTGACATGATGCCAGGAAAATCTCTCCCAGAAACAGGATCGAGCCACTTATATTCCTACTTAACTTCTGAGCTCACGGGTCCTTCCTGGGTCCCCTCCAGCCCACTCCACTGGATCTGGTTGCTTCTGTGGCCTCCCCTGCCAAACCCTGGGACATTCTTAGCCAGCACCTAGAAAACATTTAACCTTCCCTGTTGTATAAACATGGCAGGTAGGCTACTTGTGATTCAAAGGGGCTGGGTTATAGCAAGCAGATTAGCACTCTTCAGCAGTCTGGGGTGGGAGGGCTAGGTCTGCCAAAGGGCCTGCATGGCACTGGGTTGGTACTATTTCTACTGATGCTGCTTTCTGAGTCTCAAGTGTCCTGTCCCCTGAGTGGGGTCTGTGGTAGATCCTCGGAAATGGGTCAGCATGTCCATCTTGGTAAAGCCCTTGGAGGAAATGCCTCAAGCTTCACCCTTCACCACCCAAAGTCAGCACTCTTGAGTCCCTGGGAATCTTTTCCCACAAGGTAGAGAAATGCAGAGGATAAAAAAAAAAAAAACCTCTGTGGGCAACCACATACGGGTTATGTGGGGCCTGTCTCTCAGTTGAGGGTCACAAATGCTCACATGCTAAATAGCCATTGCTGGGAACCTCTGCTCAACCCCACAAGGAAGCAATTGGCTGTTGTCATCAGTTGTGGCAAACTAAGTAACTTCCTAGTGGGCCGTCTGGCTCAGTGGCTCAGTTAAGCAGTCATCCCAAAGCCATCAGTTAGAGCCCTTGGAACTTCCTGTGCTCTGGGCTCTGCCTGGATCCTTGGCTTCACCATGATCCTACAGTTCTGCTTGGGCTGGTATCTGGATTCACTGACCATCAGCAGCCCAGATGTTTTGGGGGGAATTGGGGGTACAGTATTGGTTCTGTACTCTTGGTGCCTTTGACTCCAGTCTCAAAACTCTTTTGCAGTCCACTTCTTCCCCCACTCTGTGGGATGGCAGCCATAGATGCCTGCTTGCCTGTGTACGTTGTAAGTGTGTACATACCTGCACTGTGTATTTTTGGAAGACAGTTTCAGCTAAATTGAATATTTGAGGCGCAAGCGGATCCCTGGAGATGGTTGAGACATAAAACATAACACTAGTATTCATCAATTGCTTTAAGTTCAGATGTAACCACACATCGTATATTTCTCCCAGCCACCCTGCCATTCCTAGGGCCCTTCCTCCCCTATCTCATCCCAGCCAGGTCAGATCCCCTTTGTTTTTGGACTCGGGAGTTGACCTGGTACTTGTTCAGGGAAGAAATGAGGTATCTGAAAATACGGTGATCACATGCTCGTGCACTGCAGCTTCAGATCTGTAAGTGGTCAGTCTTATGACACGGAAGGAGCTTTGATCCTTTGAGGAGGAACCAAACCCTGTCCTGGGGGCCAGCTGCACAGGATCCTGTGAGCATGGCGCCCCCTGGGGCCCATCTCAGAAACATGCAATGCAAAAGTCCTAGTTGGGTTACTCCAAACTACTTTCTAGTCCAAACAGCCTGTGACCTTCTGTCTCACTTCAAGGCCCTTCCAGATTTCTACTGTGTTTCCAGTCTCTTACAGCTGCCATGTCCATATCAACTGTGATGATATGTAGGGACTTTTACCTCGACTGGCTTTTCCGAGTCAGCTCAACACTCACACAGAAATCTCCCTTTCCATGTTCATAAGGCATCATGTTTAATTACACTCTGTCATTAAAATAGCAGGTCCTTTAGGACTCTGTGGACTTGAGAATAAATGTAGGTGACATTAAGGTTTTCCCTTCTTTTGTGGGAGCAAGGACAACACTGCCTGGAAGAAGCATGCTTGCCAGTGTGTGGTTAGAGATCCAAGGGACAGCATGAAAGCCGTGTGAGTTCCAGCACTGTGTAGTGGGATGTATCCAGCCAGAAGACTCCCAGTCCTGTTTGTGAGTCAGACACTACTCTGTCAGTCTCTGGGACACCAAGGACCTCTGCAAGTGTCCAACAAAGCAGGAAGACAATGTTACTTTGTGGTAATATAGTGTATATTTAATAAAAATAGTCTAAAGTATCAGAGGACAGATCCCCCCACAGAGCCAAGCTGTGAAGGTGAGGGAGTGGTGACCTGTGTCTTTAATCCCATCACTCGGGAGGCAGAGACAGGTCTGGATCTCTGTAAATTCAAGGCCCACACACACCTTTAATTCCAGCACGTGTGATCCCATGTTTCTGCTCCCAGTACTTGGGAATCACATGATTTTAATCCTAGCACTAGGAAAGCTGAACCAGGAAGTGAGCTAGCTGGGCAGAGAAAGAAAGATAAGGCCGGAGGAGGTGGGACTTCTTCCCTTGGCCTGCCACTTCCCTTTTTGGCCGAGGATGGAGAGATTTGCTGTCGGAGGATTTGTAGAGACAGGCCCGAGAAGTTGCTTAGGTGAGAAGTGGCTGTGGCTTGTTTCTCTATCCCTCTGATAGTTCAGCTTTTCCTAAATATCTGGCTCCGGGTTTTTATTATAAACCAAATAGAATTCATGCAATATTACCTTCTGGATGGAGGGCTTGGAGCACAGTGTCAGGCTGGGAGATGGAGGGGAAGCTGAGTCTGTAAAGAGGGAGGCAGGGTTCCCAGCTGGGGAAGGTAGGCTATGAGCCCCCCCCCCAGTACTAACACTAGTGACAGTCCAGGAAGCAGGAAGATACTCTCGGATCAGTTATAGCCTGAGGCTTGGGAGCATGGGGCCTGTGTAAATAGTGTGGAAGTATTCAGAACAGATTAAAGCCAGCTAACCACTAGGTAAGGAGGAGAACGCAGGAGGCGCAATGGACTGTGGCCTCAGAACTTCGAATTATGAGCAAGTGCCTGTGTTGGGACAGCTCAGAGTTGATGGCCAGCAACTCTGGGCTCTGCCTTCTAGAACACAGGCAGATTGGCCTGGCACTTTATGGACTACAGGCTTGAGTATCTGTGAGGCTCAGACTATCCAACAGCCATGTGTAGTGTCCCAGGATACACAGTAGGGGGTGCCAGATACCTCTGAATCATTCCTAATCCTGGCATTCCTTGCAACCATTAACTCCTTCCAAGCTGACTGCTTTTGGTAACAGGGGGTGGGGGGCGCTCTGCCCCCCAAAACTGCCTTATATAGCCTAAGTATCTGACCCCAAACAGACAGACTCCTGAGGTCTTGGATGCCTCCAAAGAAGGTCCTGTGTGGGTCAGTGTCCTCCAGACATTGGATATCTTCCAGGCTTCCTGCCCACCCTGAATAGTGCAATACCTGGGTCTGTCCTTGGGAGCCTGTGAGGATTCAAAGCCCTCCCTGTCACCAGCATTGAATTTTAGAAGAAGCCCTAGTTGTTATTGAAGGATGAGGTGCACGGTTTAGGGATTCCCACCAAATGTAAATACACAAGGCCCCTGGGAGGTATTTAACATTTTGTTGTTGAGGTTGTTGTTAGTTTTAATCTTTTTGATGTTTTTATTGATTCTTTGTGGAGTTCACATCATGCATCCTGACCCCATTTATCACTTCATATCCACCCCCTGCCTTGCTACCTGAAATTTAAAAAGAAAAACAAAAACAAAAATGGAAAAAAAAATCCTGATGTGCAAACTGTAATGTGGCACAGTGAGTCACATACTAAACCCTTTAGTCCATACATCTTTGCTTGTAAGTGTTCATTGCAAGTCATTGATCTGGTTTGGGGCCTCAGGTTTCTGCTACTATGGATGCTGGACCTACACTGGGGCTCCTCTTGGGTATCCTGCTGTTGTCCTGTATCATGGAGATCTTGCAGCTTTGGGTCTGCAGAACTTGGGAGAGGGGACCCTGCACCTTATCCACCCAGTGAACACAGTAGAGTTGACCCTATTGGTGGGTGTGTGGGTGAGCCGGCCCTGAGGGTGTGAGAGCAAGACAGCTGACCCTGCCCCCTCCCCCATCTGCCATGTGGTGGCATGGGTAAGGGAAAGTGTCCTCTCCCTCACTCCATACCACCCGTGACACATGGGAAAGCTGGCCTTGGGGTCACAAAAGTGGGAGAGCTGTCTGGGCCTCCTCACTGGCTGCAGCACACAAGAGAGCAGGCCCTGGTGCTGTGGATGTAGATGAGCTAGCTGGTCCTGAGGACATGAGAGCAGAACTGGCCTTGCTCCTTGCTGCCTGCTGCGGTGGGTGAGCCAGCCCATGCAATGCTGGAGAGCATGCCCTGGTGGTGGCTATGAGGCCATGAAGGAGAAAGCTGGCAAGCTGACCAAACCAGCTACCACCCTGGCCCAGAACCAGGGCCACGAGTTGGCCCATTCCCAACACCCATCCGTCTATGAACTGCTAGAGCACGTGAAGGGGTTGGGCTGGCACTTAACATTTGTAAAATGAAATTTACTTAATTTATATGCGTTTTTTTATGTGTGCCATAGGTATGTATGTGGAGGTCGACCAACTTGTAGAAGTGACTTCACTTCCTCTACCACGTGGGTTGTGGGGACCAAACTCAGGTGACCAGGATTAGCAGCAGTCACTTCCTTTGGGCCATTTTAATGGTCCCTTTTGAAGTTATTTCGAGTGGTCTTCAGGATAACAGGGAGAAAGAGATGGATGGGTGAAGTGCAAAAGAGATGTGTTCTGGGTAACAGGGGTCCTCCAGGTGGGTCAGAGAGGGGCTCTGTACAGGCCAGAGAGAAAACAAGTGTGAAAGACTCAGGTAGAAAGTGTGTGGGGGTGGAGATGTGATGTGGGGAAGGATGTGTGTACCAGAAGGTATGGGGATCCTGGGAGGTTGACTGGCCTTGTAAGCCAGAATAAATAAGAGAGAGCTGCTGAGAGTGAGGCTGCTTTATTTAAAGGTTTCTTATGTAAAAGTAATAAACTGGGGGCTGGAGAGGTGGCTCAGCGGTTAAGAGCACTGACTGTTCTTCCAGAGGACCTGGGTTCGATTCCCAGCATCCACATGGTAGCTAACAACTGTCTGTAGTTCCAAGAGCTGACACCCTTACACAGTTATACATGCAGGCAAAACACCAATTCACATTAAATAAATAAACATATATATTAAAAAGAGTAATAAACTAAGAAAAATACACACCCAGAAAGAGAGGAGAAAGCAGACAGATACCCAGTTTCCTCTCTCAGACTCGTCGCTGCTTATTAATTCTACACTTATCTAAGATCAGTCTTACATCAGTAAACCAGTGTTAAAGGTGCCATTTATTTCCTTCTATGCCATGTTTCTACAGGTGTCTTTCCATGGTATCTTCAGATATGGGCTCATCAGGGGTGGGCGGTGGACTGCCACACCCTGGTGGGCCTCTGACTCCTTTCCTTTGCCAGGTGCTCTATGCCTGTACTGTAAATCACAGCTGTGAGCACAGCTGTACTGTCCTGATTGTTCTCGTGACTCATATACCTGGAGCTAGTTTATAGATCCTGACATAACTGTTTGAAAAGCAGCCTCACTTCTTGTAGCACAAAAGCCAGGGGTCTGGAAATGAAACCCAGAGGCTCTCTGCTGCCTGGCTTCATGCCAATACTACCAGACTATTTATGGTTAGATTTAGGCTGCTACTTGGGAAAGTATTAAGTCATGAATTGTTTGGATGAGTACTTGAAGGACAACCACAATGAACCCGGGACCCTTTCGTGGACCACACAACTTCAGAACAGGGTACCAGAATCCTTGAGAGTCCCAAGATGTTGAGGAGCAATGGAAAGCATTACCTTGGAAGAAGGTCCTGTATCCAACAGGGTAGTAGGACCCACAGGGGCACACTGGAAACAATTAACCTAGACATAAGCTTTGTATCCAGCAAGGAATGGAGACCTCAGGGGTGAAGCCACAGAGTCACACTTACCTGGACAGGTGGGCACAGGTTCTAGCAAGAGATGATCACAATAGCCTGAACTAAAGGGCCTCTGATGGCTGCAGACACCCCCTTGGCTGGGACAGTGCCATCCCGGTAGAGACCTGGAGGAAAGCTCTGACCTGGGAAAGGAGTCCATTGTGGCGCCACACTTACTGTTCCTGGCTGCTCTGCTGGTGGTGTCCTGGGTGAGGGAGGGTCTGCAGGCTTACAATGGAGGCTATGGGATCTCAGGGAGCCCATAGCACAGGGCAGGGATCTCAGCAGCAGATTTAGAGTGGGGAGGAGGAGGAGGAGGAGGAGGAGGAGGAGGAGGATGATTAGATGCTCCCATGCTAAACTGAGCTTTGAAAATTGATGGATTTGTCTGTGGTTCTTTTCCCCAGCTGCTCTCACAGCCCCTCCCACCAGGCAGTGGGGAAACAGAGACCCACAGTCCTCTGCCTGGGGATGAAATATTCAGTCTGATAGCTCCGGTGGGTGGCGCTTCCTTCCTTATTCCCAGCCCTCCTATAAAGAGGTGCCTGAGCATTGGCAGTGGTCCCCACGAGGCTGCAGATTGGGCCAAACAGACTAGCAACAAGGTACCCTCTGGGAGGGTTTGGACTGCTGTCTCAACAGGTAGGGTGAACCGGGTGTTTGTGGTGGGGGTGGGGAGGTCAGCTCTTGAATAGTCAAAATTAATAAGATTTCACCCCCAGAATAATGGCTTAGGAAAGCAAAAACAGAAGTATCTATTAAGACGCTAGTGCTCCCAGGGGTGGTCCACTTCCAGGTCGCAGGATGGGCTAGTCCTGGGGGCAGCAGAGCATCCCTGGCTTTCTCCTGCTGCAGGTGGTCCTGAGTGTATATTGACTGCACCTTGGTGAGGATGCAAGCCTGTGTGCTGTGGTGGCTGACTCTTGGCATTCTGCTGGTGATTCCTGCAGGTGAGGAACAACTCTGGGTCTGGATGGAGCCATAGCTCTCCTTCCTGTTCATGTCTCTCCTTCATAATGTCCCTGTCCTGGTTTACAGTGGCCAATGGAGAGCTTCCCTAGGTGACGGCTCCTTTTCTTTTGCAGGAGCCAAGCCGATGCCAGAGGAAGCAGGTACATGATCTCGATGGCTTTCCTTTCACTGGTATAAGTTACTGGTACATGTGGGTGGGGAACAGAGGTTGCTTATCCCTGACAGACACAGAACAGTGGGAACCATAGCTCTCCTGGGAGTATGACAATGCAGGTGCTGTTGCTAGTGGGTCCTGAGCATACTGAGGGATCCAGGACACTATCAGGTTGGCCTTTATCTTCTGCCTCATGGGAGCACCCAAGCAGAGGGATATGGATGAGCAGTCAAGGTCTCACCCTCAACCTGGGCTTACACCATGGGATCTCTCAAAAGATACAACTGTGCCCAATCCCATCAAGGCAGCCTGTTCCGTGCTCTAGAATTAGGGTGCTGTTTTCTTTGAAGCCTCAGCAGGGACGCTGCCTGAGCCCCTCACCCAGCTGCCTCTGCCCACCATCTCCCCAGACAAGAACAAGGCCCCACTTTGTCTTTCCTTCCCCCTTCTCTGTCTACTAGACCAGGTAACTTAAAGAGCAAAAGGTCCACCCAGAATGATCCAGGCCTCATTCCTTGCTGGGAAAATGTCACCGTGGTAGCCTCTGGGGGACATCATCCACTTGCCCTGACTGTATAGGGGTTATTCCAGTAGGGATGAGGGGACAGGTCCTGAGATGGTTTCCTGTGTCTTTCAGACCCCTACACTCAGCCACCAGCCATGCCCTATTGGCCTTTCTCCACTTCTGACTTCTGGAACTACGTGCAATATTTCCAGACCCAGGGTGCCTACCCACAGATCGAGGACATGGCCAGAACCTTCTTTGCACACTTCCCCCTGGGTAGCACCCTGGGTTTCCATGTCCCCTATCAGGAGGACTAAGCAGTGTCTGTTATGCCTGGCTACACTGGCTGAGGTCTAAAGTGGTCCAGAGATACAGTGATGGGCAAGGGATGGAATGCATGCTCAATAAACTCCCTATGAAGATGCATAACATCCTTGTGGGTTTCTTTCAAGGAGCCAATGTGTGCTATATTACTGTGAATTACCTGGGCTTTATTCTTATGACTACTGAGCATACCTTTAATAAAAACATGCATGACATCTATTCATAGGAATGCCAATTTGATTGATGACACTTTAGGTATCATCTTGTTACTCTATCCTCATAATGAGGCCATGGGTTATGGTGGCCCCAGATTGTAGGTAAGGAATCTGAAACAAAGACACCGGTACAGCCTGACATGTTAAGACTGTGTGCCTAGTTAGGCAACCCAGACAGCATGCCAGGCAGCTTCTTTCCTTGCCTGCCTATGAATAGCAGTCACATTGAGGCCAGGCACCCATGCTTAGTATGCAGCATGCTCCTGGGAGAAACAGAAATCAAGAAGTCATCCATGTCTGGGAGGGAGAGTCATAGCCCACACTTGATCTTTGAGGGAAAGCTTCCAGGCTGAGGCTGCTGGTTGGAAGGGATGGTCACCCTGGATAGTCCTGTGAGTGTGGGAGAATGTACAGATAGTGTGATATAGTACAGGTGAAGCCTGTGCACAGTTGGTGAGCCTCCCCCACACATATAAGGCATGCAAGCCAAGAAATACTGGCTCCCCCCCACACACACTAGGTAGGAGAGAAATTGAAAACAAGGCTCCTCTTGGCTGCCAGCCTGTCTCAGCTTCCTTGGTTTGACCTTCACTTGGGCATCTCAGGACAACATTGATCTGGTGTCTGAGGCTCTTCAGTCATTGCTTACTTCTCCTGGATCCTAAACGTAGGCTTGGGGGGCGGGGGCAATGACTGCCCATGCCGCATTTCCCATTAGATCTTGCTTAAGTCGGTAGGTATCCCTGGAGCTTGACCCTTGACTCCCTCCATCTCGTTCTTCCAGCAGCCCAGACCCTAAGCCCTTCACTTCTCAAAGTTTTAAAGGAAAAACCAACAAACAACAACAAACCAGTCCCTGAACAGCATAAAATCAGAGTAAGGGAGACCATCCAAAGCCATGTGACAGGTACAAGAGCCAGAGTCTTGTCCCGCATGGAGAGACTTGGCTCAATATTAGCAAGTTGGGATTAATAGTCAAGGCGTGGGGTGGAGGTAGAGGGAAATGACTCAGGGGTAACACGGTGGATTTTGCTCAAGGCAGGGTCAATAACACTATCTGGGGACAGTGGAGGGTGATGAGCCCTATCAGACATGGAGAGCAGGCAGGTATCAGTTGGTTTCAGGTTCTTGCTACACTGACTTCACAGGGATATTTGTTAAACCTGGATCTTAAATGGATGTGTACAGAGGGTTCCAGGAGCCTCACTAGAATAGTCTAGACTGTCCGATTACCTCAGGCTTTCTTTCCCTAGGATCCCCCTATACCCTTCTTCATCTCTTTTCTTTTATTCATTCTTTAAAAGCCACAGTGCAATACAATATAACACCCTAAAATGAACCACCTCTTAGTGGACAGTACAGTGATAAAATGCACCCCCCAACACACACACACACTTCTAGAACTCTTCACTTTGCAGATCTGAAACTGTATCCACTGAACATCTGCCACCCCCAAGCCATTACACTGTAGCATTTCTAGGGGTTTCACTGTCCTGAGGATCTCATGTAAGTAGGATCACAGCGTTTGTTTTATTTCACTTAACGGCATCCTCAAGGCTCGTCCATGGGTTAGAAAATCCCTTCTTAGGTAAGACTCCACACATCCTACCGGGTGGCTAACGCCTGTTTAGGTTTTGTCTGCGGTCATATATCCGTGGGTAGTGAGCTGCTTCCTCCTCTTGACTGAGATCCTAAGCGATTTCCAAGTGAACCCAGGCTGGGATTCTGGGTCACCGACACTGTGCACAACTTTTGGATTTCTGCAACTCTTGGGGGTCCAATAACCCCACCTTCTCGCTTCCCCATTACCCCCGGCGTTTTCTGTATAGTAGCCATTCTGATTGTTTTGAACTGCATCCCTACTGAGAAACGGACACTTTCCGTTCTCCGCCGATCACTGGTGCTCGTGGGGTGCTCCTGATCCTTAACCGGTAATCTGCGGCCCCAGCGGGCTCCGAGGAAGACGACTCAGGTGTCCAGGAACCTGGTTGTCGGGGGCACCACCGAGTCGCGGTCCTCCCGCATCTAGACCTATTCAGAGGCACACCGGAAGTGGACGAGGCTAGCCGGAAGTGAGAGCAACGCTGCTGCCCCGAGATGAAACCTGCAGTGGATGAGATGTTCCCCGAGGGCGCGGGGCCCTACGTGGACCTGGACGAGGTGGGGATGCGGAAGCGCGGAGCGGGGCGTGGGGACGGGAACCCCGCCTGCAAACATGCGCGGGAGCCCACGCTCTTGGGGATTCACAAGCTGCAGGCGGCTGGGGAAGCTGGTGGTGACAGTCGCAGGCCCGGAGTCTGTGTTAAGTGAATTGCAGCGAGAAAGTAGGGCTTGCCCGTAGACAGTTCTCGGACGGGGGCTCCTGATAAATCTTCCCAGCAGAGAAAACCAGAGCGAGGCTTATGGACTGACTGGCTGCCAGCCCCAAGCCCTAGGGGAAGGGCAAGGGAGTTCTATGTACCACTTGTGTGCTTTGCGCAGCAGGAACTGTGTAGTCACAGAGTTTTGGAGTAGTCTTATGCCTTTGGTCTCCACCATGCTCGCAGAGCGATTTTATCCAGAATAGGTGTGCTCCAGTGAGGTGGTTATGATCAGTCGTTGTCAGTCGGGTGTTGTATATCTGAGTCTCTGCCCCCCCTCAAAGCTCAGCCAGGAGATGCTCAAATGCAGCCCCGGCCCTTAAAGAGGTCAGGTATGGCCAGAAGAAGCCAATTTAAATGTTAAATGTAATAGCAAGGGTGGGAGTGGAGGTACCTTACAGAAGGATCCATGGGCTTTTGGTTGGCTCAGTTAAGGCTCAAGAGGGCGCTTCCCCTGAGCCAAATGGTGAAGGATGTCTCCTCTTATGTGGACATGGATGAAAAAAGCCTTAGGAGCAAAGTGTTCTGGAAGAGTGATGCTCCCTGGTCCACAAAAGGAAGGGGGTGCCATGTAGTTGGGGATGGAGGAGGAGGGAACAGGCAGGGCCACATGGTGAAGCCTGCAGAATGAGTGTCTGGGCTCTGTGATCCTCTGCTGAGGCAGTCGCGTTCAGCCCCAGCTCCTCGGTGCTGCAGCAGATGCTGTGAGGGCGTCATAGTAAGACTAAAACGGGGCCGACCTCCTGTGGAGACTCTGGAGTTTGGGTTTGTAGGTAGACAATAGAGAAACAGGAAGAATTAAGACTTGGAGAGGTGCTGAGTGAGGCAGTGAAGGTAGGGGGAGCTTGGTCAGGATTTCAGAGGCAGGATCTGTATGGTTTACCATGGTGATGGGGCAGGGGAGGGAGGCAGAGAGTCCAGAGAGCAGATTCAGAAGGGAACAGAGGAAGTGTTCAGCCATTTGAGAACCAGAAGAGGGTTGAGCAGGCATCCTTGGTGCATTAGGGCCCAGGCAGGAAGAGGTCTGGGCCAGCTGTCCAGGGTGCTGCTGCCTGAGGTCTCTGTTTCCACTCTCTGGGTGGCTAAATGGCAGAGTCCTGCGACCATTATATCTCACAGATTAGGGGCTGCCCTGGGGGACCTCCGAGAGTGGACATCCCAGTCCTCAGTGCTTCCCAAGGGGAATGCCTGCTTTCTCGGTTACCAGGCTTGTGTGCCCTGTGGCATGGTTCAGGACGGGGTGGAAGACTCCAGCCAGAGAGTACTACTACACTAGACAGTGCAAAGGAAGAGTCTGGGAACACAGGACCTTGAGAGACCTTTAAAATATAATTTTCCTGGCTTCCTCATGCACACTATTTCCTTTGTCTGGAAAATTCTGGCTCCACTCGGGCATTCTTTCTGCTGCTCAGTGTTCTGCTCCAGGGAGGTGGATGTATGGTAATGAACCCACCACCTGCTCTTAGAAAACAAACACATGGGATGACCTTACCTTTCATTCTCCAGGCTGGAGGGAGCACCGGGCTCTTGATGGACTTGGCAGCCAATGAAAAGGCAGTTCATGCAGACTTTTTTAATGGTGAGTATGCCAGGATTGAGTGCCAGGCTTAATCTGAGTTTTCTCTGCAATGGGCAGCTTTGTGTCATGGATAATTTAGATCATGGAGCAGTGTAGTCCAGACCTTATTTTCTTCTCAGTACTGTGCCAAGTATATAGAGTGGTCACCTGTCTGTTAGCTCTGCTGTCAGCCCTATTTGAGGGGAAAACCATGAAATAAATCCCTCCCCAGCTCACTACCCAAGTGTGAGCACTGGTGTAGATAGCATATGCAAACGGACACATTGATTATGGCCTGTATGATAGAGCTGGGCATAGGGATCTGCATGTCTCTGTCTTCTCTTACTCTGTCCTATGATGACTTGTGTCCTGTTCTTTCCTGGGTCACATCTGTTTGTCCACCTGGATTCTCATGTCCCCTGCAGCCTTTGCCTGAGTTCATCTGTGTCTGAAGTCAGGACGGATGATGTACTTCCATCTCATAGCCTAGAGCTTTTTTGGTTAGAATATTGTACCAAAGAAACAGTAAAAACGACTAAAGTCTCCAGGCATGTTACAGGACATGCGTTGTACCTCTTGTTCTTCTGATTTCTGAAGTCCTCATTCCTGCTGCTTAACCCTTACTTAGGGTTCAAAGGGCAAGTGAGAATTTGGGAAATGTTTCCTTCTGGGAGGGTAGTAGCGTTTTTTTCCCCCCCTTCATCCCACCTTAGCTCTGTGGTGCCTGGCTTTCCAGAGAACCATGACTCAACATGCCATGTTAATTTCTAGCTTACTAGGGGCCCCCTGAAGTCCTGAGCCCGGGTGGATTTGGGGGCTCATTGGCATGTGGCTGCTGCTTAAGTGGGGAAGCCATCTGTCAGATGGGGTGCATTCCTACTCAGGGACATTGCTTCTCCCCAACTGGTATGGGAGCAGGGGAGATGACACACAAATTGGAGCCTTGGAAGACATCTCTAGATTCTGTTCAGGGAGTAGATGGTGCAGAGTTTCTGACTGCTTCTCAGAGCAGCCTTGTGGCACCTTAGGAGGCTCCTGGCTGTGCAGGGTATGTTACCTGTAGGACTCATACTGTTGAAATAGGATTCCTTCAGAGTCCCATCTGTATTAGCTCATGGTACCTGAGGGACCAGCTGTGCACTGTGTTCACTGCATGTGATGCTGCAGGCAGCAAGTGGCCTGGCCTTCACGTGGTAACATAGGCAGCAGACACCTGGCTCCCAGGGAGCCGTGCTGGACAGGGAAGAAATATGAAGGGTCCCCGTCTCCGCTCCTGCTCACTCACTGCCTGAGATCAGGAGAGTGTGCCGAATCCCAGTGCTTAGGAAACCATTTATTGTGGAAGGCCTTTGAGACTTTTGGCTATGGCTTCTACCAAGCCTTTTGGCTTCTCAGACAGATGGGATATGGAACTGTTGTCTGGTGGGAAGTGGGTCCCAACTGTGGATCTGACATTCTCTTTTCTTTACTGTGGTTTATAAGCAGTGGAGGTTCTGCACAGGGCTGCAGATCGGCAGATGAGTGCCCTCACAAGCTGGGCAGTATTGTATGTAGAGCATATCACAGAGATGCTTCTCTGGGTGACAGGATGGTGTTAGGGCAGTAGCCATCTATAAAAACAGTAGTTCATGCCGAGGTCAGGAGGCAGGAGAGTGGAGCAGTCCTATGTGGGCAGAGCTGCACTGTGGACACTGCTTCTGCCCAGAAAGGTCTAGTGTGGGAATGCAGGAGGCTTCCTTCCTGTTAGCTCTGCATACCTGCACTCTCCTGGTGCAGGAATAGCATTGCTGTCCATCATCCTCAGTATGGCTGCCACGCTGCAAGGTGCTTGGACATGTGTCCACAGCAGCATCCCTGTGTGCTTTATTTTTTAAAATGCCTTCTAAATTAAAACGTGATTAAGAATCCACTGGGGACAGTACTGTTCCCCAGAATTCCTTCTGCTCCCCCTGGCTGGCTAAAGTTGAGAGCCTGTTTTGGGGTATCCTTTTCTGTCAGCCACTTTCTCTGTCTTTCCTGCTGATGTCAAATTCATTTGGAATCAGTTTCCCCTCCAGCTTGTCCTGTACCTGCTAATGTGTCATTTTTTACTTGTTTTCATAGACTTTGAAGATCTCTTTGATGATGACGACGTCCAGTGAGGTCCTTCAGTCGTATATGCTCCGCATACGTGATGTGTCTCAAGCATACAGGATCAGATGATTGTAGAGATCACCTTGCAAAGATCACTGGAAATCAGGACATGGTCAACCAAAGCAGTGGGACCGTCTGAGCCAGCTGGGTACTTCTGTCCCTGAGAATGCTCGTCCCTTGTTCTTGTTTAAATTAAAAAACAAAACAAAAACCCACCATAACATGCAGGGTAATTTTAATTCCTGAGCTTTTGGATGAATGTTGCAATCTCCCCTCCCCTTCCGTGAACGCAGGAGTAAACTGCGTCTGTCTCCACACCATGGCACTTCCCATGTGCAGCAACTGGGGCTGTGCTGTCCAGGTCAGCATGGGCTGTGCAAGAGTATGCGGATGCCTGCCAGAGCACTCTGAAGACCTGGCTGAAGGTGCCCTTGCCCTGCAGATGGAGACCCACTGCACACCACATTTTCTGCAGCCTCCTTTTTAGAACTGCTGCTATTGCAAGACCCCAAGTCAGAAGATTCAGGATGCCTATAAGTAGCAACTTCTCCATGAGAAATACCATGCTGGTTCTCCTCAAAGGAGGGTACAGAGTCAAAGTCACAGATGGCTGAGACAGTTGAGATTACTATTTTGTATCAGTTTCACAGTAAAGGCTTGAGGAGCTACCCTGTTACCACTTTCAGAGCAAGAATACACAATGCCTTAGTGTTCTCACTGGTAGGGAAGGATGCTGGTGTCTGAGGGGTCTCCTGGCTTTGAGATCCCCAGACTCCAGTGCAGGAAGGACCTCAGGTGAAGGAAACAGCTGTGCACTAACTACTCATGTGTGCAGACAACCTTGTAAGGGTTCGCTGTGGCCCACACACCAGAGCTCAGAGCCCCAGGAGTGCCTACTTACTGGCCTTGTAGTTCAGTCTAGGGTAGTCCAGGCTGCATCGGGCAGTGATTTGCACATGTGAGCCTGCGCATGCTCTGTGGTGTCACTTTTCCTTCACAGAAGCCCTGCGGCTCCTTCAGTACTGAGCTCCCTACCCTCTGACCTGTCAGGGTCATCTCCAACAGACAGGAACCTTAGCTTCCGTCCTGCTGGCTTCTGCTCTTTCCGGTGAAACACCTTCAGGGAGTTGTGCCCCATGGGGAACACCTGGAGACATTTTGATTGGCCTGCCTCTGTCAGGTCTCACAGCCTCGAGGCTAGCCAACTGTTGTAAATGATTCTGGCCTGGACTTTTCGGGCCTGGACCAAAGGTTTAGTCTCACGCTCTTGGCCCCACTTTGCCTCAGATAATCACACACAGGCTTATATTAATTTTGTGCTGCTCGACCTTGGGCCCAGGCATATAACTTGCTAGTCTCAATCTAACCCATGTTGTTCAGCCATACAGCTCGGTACCTTTTCTCAGAGCAGCATTTCCTGTGAGTCTCCTGGCAGCTCCAGTGACTATGGCATCTGTGTCTGTTCTGAGATGTTCATGAGTTTTCTTAGCCTGATAGCCCTGCCAACACTTCCTGTTTGCCTTTGGCCAATCAGCTTTTTATTAAACCCATAGGCAGGACAAATATTTACATTACCAGCATAATCTCACTATAGCCAACAGTAGCCATTCTGCTGTGGGAGATGGAAGTGCCAACATTCCATGCATGAGGGCCATTTCTTACCCAGGGCAGGGGAGCAGCAGGTGACCCCACAGAGTGACAGCCATGACTTATTTGGAGAGTGTTTCCTGTGGTCCTTGAGCCCCTGACTAAGGGCAGGGTACTGGTGAAGTCCTGGCTGGGTCACAGGGCCTTTGAAATAGTAACAGAGAAGACTTGTTTGGTGTCTCAGTCTGTGCCACAGGTAAGGACTTTGGAGGGGTGCCTCCTTTCCTGCCTTCAGGCTTTGTCCTGACTTGGGTAAAAATATCCATTCCCATGTGGATACTGCACCAGGATCAACACCAGCATGAGAGTAGAGGAGTCAGGAGATAGACCTCGGGGTTTGTTTCTGTTTGTTTTGTTTTTGAGACAGGTTTCACTATGTATGTATGCCTGGCTGTCCTGAAACTTGCTGTGTAGACCAGGCTGGCCTCAGACTCACAGAGATCTGCATCCCGAGTACTGGGATTAAAGGTATATGCCACCATGTCCAGCAAGCATGCAAGTTCATGACAAACTTAACGCTGATCCAGTTGCTCTGCAAACATACGCTGTACTTTTGGAAGAGGGTCCTTACTGGTTTTAGGAATACCACTGCTGTGATTACCTCTGGGAGCCAAGAAGAGATGCTGAGAAAAGTCTCAAAAGGCCCTTTGTCCCTTCATGCTAAAGCTGGGCACTCAGAGCTGTGTTATCCTTTATCCACCACTACAGGCCCCAGGTGGGGATATCAGCCAAGGCCAACTGAGCTTCCTGCTTCCGCTCCACCCGTCTCCAGGGAGAGGATCAGGAACCATGGGCTCTGTGTCCGAAGCATCCAGCCCAGGATCAGCTAGTGCAGGTCTTTGGGCAGCACTGAATTGTCCAAGCTGGTTCTGAATGATGGTTTCACACGAACCAAATACAGATATAATGGCAGCTAGGTGACCTTGTTGTTTGCTGGCAGCTGGCTGTCACCTCAGGGCTGTGGCAGAGGAGTCTAGCAACAGTCACTGTATTGAGGTATGAACTTGGCTGCCTTGTCCCCAGCACCAGGCCAACCATCTGATACGTTGTAGGTTGTTGTGATATACTGTACACTTAATAAAATTAGTCTGTAATATTAAAGGACAGATTCACCTACAGCCAGCCCTGAAGGTCAGGGAGTGGTGACTAGCGCCTTTGATCTGACCTGTCTGGATCTCTGTGAGTTCAAGGCCTAACATGGCACAAGCCAGGCAGTGTTGGCTCATGCAGTTAGTTCCAGCACTTGGAAGGCAGAGGTAGGAGGATCTCTGTGAGTTCGACGCCAGCCTGGTATACAAAACAAGTTTCAGGACAGCCAGGATTGTTACACAGAAAACTCTATCACAAACAAACAAACAAACAAAACCAATAAAAGGCTGGAGAGGTGGCTCTGTCCTCTGATATTCCAGATTATTTTTTATTAAATATACAATATATCACTGCAGTAGCTTATCAGCAAATGTCTGCTAAATGTACCACATAACAGCATGTCCGATGTGCATGGGATTTTTAGACCATGTTCTAGGTCCTAATGGGGAGAGAGATGCCAAGCCTTGTCCCAGCAAGAACCCTTATTTGGCTGTATGTAGGTTACCTCCCAAAGCCGGTGCCTCCTAATACTTCCCAGGGTTGGGTTTCACGTGAGTCGGGTGGATATGGGGCACAAAGGCAGACAGTTCACCTTGGAATTGCAAGTATGCACAGGCTGCCACCAAGCCAGAGGGGACAAGGAATCTAGACACATCTGCAGTGTACTGCCTGGCCCAGGATGTATGCAAGAGAGGGGCTCATTAATAGGATCCTGTAGCTCAGTGCCTGGGTTAGAGCCCAAATGTCCCTGTGATCAGAAGCTGGCCTGCCCCCTGCGCCCTAAGGTAGCAAGCAATACTATCTTCCTTGTGGTTACAGGGAGAGTCAGCAAATTACTCAGGCAATATTCAGCAGAGCCCTGCAATGGCAGCAAAGCACTGTGTAGTAGCTGCTTTTAGCACATTTATGTTTATGGATTGCAAGGACTCTGCTTATCCTTGGCTTCCCTGTAGACTCCTGAACCCCGTGAAATTCCTGTCCTTTCAGTGGACACTGACTTGCCATTTGGATCAGGTTGTCCAGGATTCTGAGGTGCCAGAACCCCATACTGTGTGCTCTCTCCTCAGAGGCCATCAGCAAGGCCAGATGATGGTTGGTTTGGAAGTCACTTTGGAAGCAGGTCACAGAGCCAAAACACAATATTCTTTAGAAAAGTGAGCTCCAAAATGATGCAGAAAAGAGTAGAAAGGAGTTTCTAGAACAGCCTCTCCATATCGCAGATACTTAAAAATAGCTGAAGATGTTGGGGGTGAAGGGGGTGGGGAGGATGATGTCATGAATCTGCACTGAGCATCTGCACATAGAAAGCTCAAGAGAAATGGACAGCGATACTGTAATGGCAGGACACTAGTCCTTACCACAGTGGCCAGATTATCCAGATAAAAATGATAAGGAAAGCCAACCTGGACCGGATATACCTGAGAGGCATTCAGAGTATCCCACACAACAGCAGGGGTGGACACATTCTTCCCTCATGCTGAGAGAAGTGTCTTGTGTCAGTCTTTGTAGAGCCCTGTGACAGCGGTGAGGTGATGGACACCAAAGGTACACATGCCATTGATACAGCAGTGCAGTAAAGGGACATTTCTTCCAGAGTTTTTACATAAAACTGTGGGACCAAAATGAATGCTCAGCTGCTGGGGAAGTGATGTAGCCATCCTGCACTCAACAGTAAGCTAGACTTCTCACCTTATCACAGAGGGAATCCTCAGGGTCTATGGGTAGACTACAGAGGGAAACGCATTACATGGCATTTTTACCCATTTACATGTACCAAAAAATGTACATTGTGAATAAAGGTATATTTTTGGGTGAGTATATATGATATATACATGTATACAGAACTCATCACCTATACAGCCATGTTAGTCTATGGGCTATGATCACATACACATGATTATATGTGTACATGTGTACTAATGTTCCTAAAAGGTCATGCCTGTAGCCCTATG
The DNA here is from genome assembly GCA_004025045.1 of Sigmodon hispidus. NCBI lineage: Eukaryota > Metazoa > Chordata > Mammalia > Rodentia > Cricetidae > Sigmodon > Sigmodon hispidus. Next base: position 199,187 of record PVIH01000600.1, read on the forward strand.
AAAAGCATGTGCAAATCCACTGTGTCAGGTGTGAGGGCTGGAGCTCAGAGCACAGGGGCAGGTGTGGAGCTCTTGCAGGTGGCCCTATCCAAGCAGAAGACCCTTGGGAGAAGGTGCTTAGTCTTAGAGGGTGGGGGAGGATGGAAAGACAAGGCGGATGGCCATCTGGGTGAGTCCTAGTTAGAGGCTGGCACCCAGGCTAGGGTTGTACTCTGTTTTCTTCAGTTTATTTATAACAAAAATAAAAAGGAAGGTTGACCATCGGGGCAAGGTCTGTTAGCTTGAGGTCTGTTACATCAAGGCTCAGCACTCACTGGGACTTGAGTTACATTTGGATGGGTACATTTGGTTGGCAAGAATCCTTTTTCCTTGCCAGTTTTGTCTGGATAATCTGGGTAGTGCTCTGGAAGGGAGGAGGGAGGAGATCCTCTGAAAGGCAGGTGTACCAGGCTCTCCTGGAATCACCCTGTGGTCAGCTCTGTTCACACTGGTAATGTAGAAATGGATTTCTAAACTGTGGCTTTAGATTGGGGCTATCTGTATGCAGGACCTGGGATATTTGTTCTGGTCAGCAGTCTCTGGTTGGGTGTTTTGTTTTGCTTAGTTCTTGCTTTTGTCCAGTTTAATTTCAAGTTCTATTTTGCTGAGACGTAATTTATACTGTCACTTGGGAAGCTCAACCTTGTGTCCCCAGCTGTGCCCAGTGCAGTTGCATAAATGTTGGAAAAGCCTGTAAGAACTCTTGCTGAGGCAGGAAAACCACAAGATCCACCATGAAAGTAACATTTGAGGCAATTATAGATTTATTTATTTACATCTTACTGATGAACATGGTTCCAAAAGATGACATTTGTTGCAAGCCAGTGTGGAGCCTAGCATTTATCTTCAGAACATTCTGAGGAAGGGCACAGGGTGCTCACTTTGCAGATGGACAAGCCTGACCTCACAGGGTAGGATGGCACCAAGCTAGTGCTGAGGTAAGAAGCAGGATAGACTGTCTTTGGCTGCAATGTCTGTCTCTGTATGAGACTCATGGTCTTACCTCAGTCAGCAACCTAAGGCAGGGCATCTGCCTCCCCTACCTGAGCTCTGTTGTCTTCACTGAGGGGATGACTGCAATACTGATTTCAAGACACTGGCAGTTTCTGTTTAGCTATGTATACTCTTGAGGAAACAGACAAGCTAAGACTCTGAAGAGGTGTTCACGGTTCACATAGCTGACATGCTTTGTCAACAACAGTTTGTCTCTGTCAGAAACTATAAATCAAGAGTAAGTATGTCAAAGCCAATGAAAAAGTGGCAAAAGATGCCTTGTGGATAACTCATTTATATTTATAACTGCATATAAATGTCCAGAAAGCTCCTCAGACCCATCAGCCATCATTGAAATGCAGATTAGGTTGACAATGAAGGTCTAGTCCACACTGATTTCAGCAACCTGATGTGAAGTTAAAAAGACAGCACCAAATATCATCACGATGATGGAGGTACCTTGAACTTCCGCAGCTGGTAGAAGTTTCATGTGATATGATCACATTTTGAAGTTTCAGTTTCTTAAATTATATAACCTACAGAAAGGTATTTCCTCAAAAAGAAAAGAGGATTGTGTATGCACTACAGAGATTTCCCCCAAGGTGCTCCGGAGTATGGATATATGGAGTCCTGAACAAGCCCGGGCTGGGTTAAGTAACTTTTAACAAAGGTGTTAAGGAAATTCAGTAGCCTTTCAACAAATGTGTCTGAAGTAAACATTTACTGAGAGGTATTATGTCCAGCCCCTTCCTCACATTGAACATAAAAATTAATTTGAAGTGAAACACTGATATAAAGCTACGTTACTAAAACAAAACAAACAAAAAATAGAGTTTCATGGCTGTTTTAGCTTTCAGGACAAGATAAAAAAAAACAATAGAAAAACTAGGTACCTCAATCTAAAAGTTAACACTCCCTGAAGAACATATATTAAATTAAGTTAGGCTTGAGACCATGCCCTGTGCTTGAGGACTCTGTGTAATGAGCTTCAGCTGAGCTTGGTAGTGAACGAGCCCAGACCTATCATAGCCCACAGCCTGGTACAGCCTGCCACAGGTGGCCAGCCATGTTTAGGTGAGGATGCCTGTTGGCAAGCATCGGGTTCTCAAACAGGTTTCCAACTGTACCATAGCATTGGGATAGTTGGGGCTCTAGAGCTGGTTCTGGATTTGAGGGTGTCCCATGTGCAAATGCTCAGTTAACTTCAGCTTGTCTGAGGTTTTTCTAATTTTACTCCTAGACACTTATTGAAGAAAATTGGAAATGCCATCACAAAAAGGCTTATGTATAATATTCACTAGTTCTTTAGTATTCAAAACTAAAAGGATGCCCACCACAGATACATATCTAAAATTTTAAATATGAAATGTCTTTACAATGGGCTAGTAAATACAAACAGAAAGGTGCAGGCTGCTGGCACACACATCAACACAGTCACCCCTCCCAGCACAGTGCACCAGACAGTAGACCCACTGGTGAGAGTGTAGAGGTGGCAGTAGATTATGCATGAGGCTTGAAATCTAGAGTCTCTTGCTTTACTGTGCTTTAACAGACTTGCTCAAAGCCTATCACCCCATCTTCTGGTTCCCCACTCTTGGCCCTCTGCCTGCCCCAGCATTGCATTTTGGAAGGAGTGGGCTAATCTTGTTTACAAACTCACAGCTGGAGAGCAACTTTACCTGGATGAACCATACCTTGAGTCTGATCTATACCTGATTTAGGGATGCACAGATGAGATGATAGAGCTGCTGTTGTAAAGGATTAAAGACTTAGGTGTTTTTTGATGGGGCTAGTGTAGTATGCAAATGAGAAAGAAGTTTGGAATGGCCAAGGTAGGATGTTAGTGTTCCTCCATCATCAAAGTCATATTTTGTAGTCATCACCCTTGGTACCCCCAAATATGGCAGGTTTGAATCTGGAGACAGGACCTTAAGTAGGCTGTTAAGGTAAATTGAGGTTGCATGAATCCCTATGAGGGTTAGGTTATTGCTATTATCCTCATAAGAGGAGAAAAGGGCATAATACAGGACTAACAATATGCAACCCAAGGAAAAACTTCAGAAGAAAACAGGAACCATAACTTAGACTTGTTGCCTCCAGATCTCTGAGTAGTAAGTTTGTTTCACATGTACATTGTTTGTCTTTGTTTTTCATTGCTGTGAAGAGAAACCATGACCCTAGCAGCTCTTATAAAGAAAACACTTAGTTGAGGGGACTCACAGTTTTAGAAGTTCAGTCCATTATCATCACAGCAGGGGACATGGTAACATGTAGGTAGACATGATGCTGGGGTAGCTGAGAGTCCTACATCTTGCAGGCAACAGGAAGTGAACTGACTGTCACACTGACAGAAGCTTGAGCAAGAGATCTCAAAGCCCGCCCCCATAGTGACACACTTCCTCCCACAAGGCCACACCTCCTAATAGTGCTGCTCCCTCTGGGGGCCATATTCTTTCAGACCAACACATTTTTGTCTGATGAACACCCTGGTGGAACACAGCTTTAGCTGGTGTGGAACACAGAGAGACATACAGTGCACAAGGATGCTGTGGGGGCAGATCATTCAGGACCTTTGTTCAGGGTCTATTGTAGCCTGTAAGACCAGCTTCCAGGACTGCTCCAGGGTAATAAAAAGAATGCTTTCTGAGTAGCAGGACTTAGAAATAATTCTTATTTATATGAGGGGATAAGACTCCTACATGTACTGATGACCATTCTCTTTATTTATCTCAAGCTTCTGAATTCTTTCCTGCTTTGTTCTGTACCCCCCTATGTACATCTCACAGGAGGCAATAAAAAGTTACAATATAGAGGAGTGAGTAACCATGACAACAAGCTGCTGAGGCATTTGTGCAGGGAGTTAGGTCTTTATCAGCCAGACTTTAGCAAGCAGGGAGCTGGCACTAGAGTTTCTTTGTGCCTGACCTTGGTTCTACAATGAGACACCTGGGAATTTTTCTTGTGTGTTTTCTGTGGAGCTTTATCTTACTAATTCATTTGCAGGGACTACAAGGCTACTTTGAATTTTCTCTGAGGTTTTAAATCAGCTAATTGTATGTAACTGTTTAGAACTGGAGAAACAGTGCTATTATCCTATGTTAGCCTGAGCCAGTGATATGAAACAGGGCCTATGTGTCTTAAAGTCCTTGAGAAACAATAGATCTAGTTATGAAGCATATCCTAGTATATTTTTAATTTATCAAAATTATACAGCTTGAGAAGAAATCATCTTCCTGACTATCCACAGATATATGTATGCCCAGTAGATGGAATATATTCACAAGATAAACACACAGGCACTGGGGGGGGGATACCCGTAGCTGTTCTTAGAAAAGAAATGTTGTACATATAAGAAAAATTACAGACAGAAGCAAACAGCATTCATAGTAGCCTGTGGCCTCATAACCCTTGCTTGATGAGGTTACCCCATCAGAGAATTATTCATCTGGTGGGCTGACCTTGTGAATACCAGTTGTCATCTGTCACATATTCTTACAGCCCATGACAAGAGTCTATTCATCACTCAAACTGGGAAGCTCTAGGATGTGGGTGTCTGTCTATTAAGCGATTCTTCCTCCTTGTTTTATTTTTTTTTGGGGGGGGATTTCATTGATTATTCTTAAAGCTTATCACTGCAGAGGTATTTTAGAGCCCATTTGTCCAGGACTTTATGATAGTGCTGATAGTACAGGACATTTCATAGTCAGTTTATTTATAACTTGAAACTTCACCTGTGACCTGTTTCAGCACCTCTTAATCCTTTGTTATGTCTTCCATAACATCTTATACGAGTGATTTCTAAATACATGACACTTGTTACTTTTATTCATAAGTGTTAGAAATTTATATTGTAGTTTATCTTATTTATGAATAATAAAATAGCATAAGAATAGACCAATAGAATAAAATATAGACTCTAAAAATGGGCGGTGTATACAGGGACTTTTGGTTTATGGCAGATAACATGATACAACACTGGGGAATATATTTTAAAAAATCAGTGGGGAATGTTCTGGAAAAACCCAGTCTGAGAGAGTGAGAACTGGCTGTAGATTGCTAGGAGACTGGAGAAAGGTGAGCTGAACTGGGACAGTACAGAGGTCATGTAGTGGGGTTGTATTAAAAGCAAAACACATGGGTGCCCACTGTTTGGGCAAGAAGAGGACTCTTGTAATGGCCGGGACAAAGGTAACTTAGCCCAGGATGACATATTCCTTGCACCACAAGCACCAGATTCTGCACCATGGAGCTATATGTACCAGTCTCACAGTTTTGTCTGTTTCTGCTGGACTGGAAAAGTGCATGGGGACATGGCAGTCATGCTTCATGTGGTGATATATTTTATATTTTTTTAAATTTATTTATCATTAAGTATACAGTATACAGAAGAGGGCAGTAGATGTCATTATGGATGGTTGTGAGCCACCATGTGGTTGCTGGGAATTGAACTCAGGACCTCGGGAAGAACAGTCAGTGCTCTTAACCTCTGAGCCATCTCTCCAGCCCCGATATATTTTATATTTAATAAAATTACTCTGAAATATCTTTCCAGTCTTTCGTTCTGTTTTTGTATTGTCTCATTTCTTTGAGACAGAATTTTCTGTGTAATGATCCTGTCTGTCCTGGAAATTGCTTTGTAGATCAGGCTATCCTCGAACTCACAGAAATCGTCCTGCCTCTGCCTCCCAAATGCTGGTACTAATGGCATGCACCACAGGATGACTGACTCCTTATGGATAAACAAAGACAGCAAAACTTAACACATAAAAATTAATTCTAGGTATATAGATACCAATGAAATAATTAGAAAAGAAAAAAATTTAAAGAATATAAAAGTATTCTTTGAGCTCTAGTTGGGACAAATATTCTTTCAAGATGCCAGTCAGTAACCCTGAAGAAATGACTAAACTGAGTTAAGAAATTATGTTGATTCAAATTAAGAGAAAAAACAAACTAGTGTTAATATGAATAGGAAGCTGCAAAGTTGGAGAAAGGTTTGCAAATTCTATAACCAATAAAGGGCTTAAATCTAGAACATGTAAAGAGTTTTGACAATAAATGTAAAAAAGAAAAGCAGCAATGTAGGAGAATGGCCATGCCATGCATACATCCCCCAAATATCCCAACAGCTATAGATATGTAAAAAGATAAACTCATTGACTGTGAATGGTTAAAGTGGTGACCTGCCCACTACGCCCTGGAGTAGATGAAGCTTATTGAACAGACAAGACTATGCTGTTCACAGTGACCAACAGTAGCAAATTATTCATTAGACCAAACAATTCATTTGTTTCATGTTTTAGGAGAGCCGTGGACACTTTGGAATGATTCAAAGACAATCAATTCCTGGTAAGAATTTCCTGCAGGAAATTTCCTGCCTTACCAGACAGGGAAGGGAAGGGGTTAAGCAAAGGGCTGAACTTCAGCCTCCACCAGCCTTATCTTTCTTTCTACACACAGCTATTTCACTTCCTGGTTCAACTCTCCTAGTGCTAGGATTACAGGTGTGAGCCACCGCTGCCTGCATCTGTCTGGCCTTGAACTCACAGAGATCCAGACCATCTCTTCCTCCTCCCGAGTGCTGGGATTAATGGCGTGGGTCACCACTCCCTGACCTTCATGGCTAAATCTGTGGTTTGGCTCTGTCCTCTGATTTTCAAACAAACTTTATTAGATACACAATGTATCACCACAAATTCTCTCTCTTTTTTGTCATATCTCAGTAGCATTTTTGCCTTATCATATTTTTTTAAAAAAATGTTTTATACTCCTCTATCTAATTTTTACACATTTTCTGCCATTGGGCCAATGTTTGTCTCTTGTTTTCTTTTATTGGCCTCACATTTTACTTTTTCTTTTCTACTTTTTAAAGTATTTTGACTTTATCTTACTTTAAAACAAAGTTTTTATGTGTTGGTCAATGTGTAATCTCAATATTCAGTTGCCCAAAGCAGGAGGATTACTGTGAGTTCAAGGCTAGCCTGGGATTTGTAGTGGGACTGTCTTTAAAAAAAAATAAAAGAACCCAAACAAATAAAACATTTATAAATAAAAGCCTGAATGTGTTTTACTTTATATCGACCTCTTATTTTTAATTTTGATTATGAATTTTCTTACGATTGGGATTATTTTTATGATGGTAAAGGTTTTCACATCCCCAGGTCTTTTCTTCCCCTTTACCCATTTATCTCTGTTCCCCTCACCTTTCTCTTTCCTTGGCCATGTATTTCTGTCCCTTTTCCAGCCCATTAGTTCACCGTATCCATGCTGCCTTCCTAGCACAGCCTGCTGTACCTAGTCTGCTTCCTGCTTTATAGCAGCAAACTGGTTCCATGCCAGGAGCTTTCATTGGTTTGTGTGTGTGTGTGTGTGTGTGTGTGTGTGTGTAATTCTCTTATGCTTTGATGTTACTGCCAGATTGGTTTTATGTGTAGCTCTATGGTTTGATGTTACTGCCACGGCAGCAGTTCGTGTTCTTCTTTCTGATTGGAGCAGGGATTTGAATCCTCAAGACTAGGACACTCACTGAGACCACCAAGGAAAATTAGGAGAAATATCCAAACCAACAGACATGCAGGTTGTCATACAAAGATAAAGGAGCATGAAAAGGCATGACAACATATCTCCTTCAAGAGACCATAATTCTTCAACTTACAAATTCATAGAGTAAGAGACTGCCTTAGTCACTGTTCTATTGCTGTAATGAGACACCATGACCAAGGCAACTCTTATAAAAGAAAGCATTTAATTGGAGGTTTGCTTACAGTTTCAGAGGCTTTGCAGGCACTCATGGTGCTAGATGACCTTATATGTGAATCCAGAGAGAGGGAGAGAGAGAGAGAGAGAGAGAGAGAGAGAGAGAGAGAGAGAGAGAGAGAGAGAGAGAGACTGGACCTAGCATGAGCTTTTTAAAATCTCAAAGCACATTGACAGTGACACATTGTTTTTAACAAGGCCTCACCTCCTAATCTTTCCAATCCTATCAAAGAGTTCCACTCCCTGGTGACTAAGAATTTAAATATATGAGCCCTTGGGGTCTATTCTTATTCAAATCACCTCAAAACCCAAAAGATGATCTCAAGTTTACTATAAAAATTATCTGTGATTTGAAAGAGAATATAGACAAGCAGATGAATTATAAGGATATCAACACTGGACCAGGAGGGAAAATGGGAAAATAGAGGAGAAAGTCAGCAAAAGGCATAAAGATATTTCAGCCAGGGAGTTGAAATTTGGGGGAAGAAAAGACAAATAGAAATACTGTAAATGGAAAAGCCAGTGGATCAAATAAAAATCAAGCAGAAGTCAACCATTGCTGATGGGCTGGAGCATGACGGAGGAGGCAACAGGATAAGGTGGAAGGAAAGAAGGAAGGGAGGAGCATGCCCACAATGTCAGAAAATATCACATCTCAGAATCCACAAGGTAGAGGAAATAGCTGAGATAAAAACCAAGGACATAGAGAACCAAGCCAATGACGTTATAGAAAACAAAAACAAAAAATCCCAAATCTAGAAAAAGAATTGGACTTCCAAAAAACACAAGATGCACTTGTTTCTTTAGAAATCTAAATTACTTGTGTATTTATTTAGAATTTATTTTCATAATGTTTTAAATTTATTCATTGAAGATTTTATACATGTACATAATGTATCTTGATCACATCTGCTTGACTCTTCCCTTTTCCAAGTCCCCTCAGGACCACCTAACATATCTCTCTCCCAACTTTGCCCATGTACATGTGGGCAGCACTGTTTTAACCCAGTAGATTAAAAACAATACACACAAGAGACATTTAGAAATCCCAATAGACACAACTAGAATAAGACCTCTCCACAGTATATTAAATAGTCAAACTATCAAAAATATTTTTAAGAAGCTAGAACAGAGAAATAGCATCTTCAAGCAGATACAAATATATGTATGTGTATGAAAAGGGGCCTCTGAGGAGAGAAGGATATCCAAGGGAGGGGAGAAGGAACAAATGATGGAAACAGAATGTATATGAAGCTTAATGGGGACAATATGGGGGGACAGAGAATAAAAGGGACCAGCAGCGGGGATTGGGGATGGCAATGAGATAATTGAATGTGTGAGTATATGTATGTGTGTGCATATTTATTTATAGGCTTCTTTCTATTTTTGTACAATGAAATCCTTTTCTTTGTATACCAATCAACATTTAAAAGGCTTAAAAGTAAACAAGAATTATCTTCAAAACTGACAAGTGAAAGAGAACTAAATGTTCATGTCAGGATGAACAAGTAAGATTATGATATCAATACTGTAGCAGATGGTCTCCAGAGCTTGCAAAGGTTCAGGATCAACTAACTTTCCACTTTACAATTATGCCAAGGCTCACTTCTACAACTGCTATACTTTCTGTATTTAGTACAGTGTTGAACCACAGGAGACATTAGCATCCGACTGTAAGGTAGGCATGTATCACAGTTAGTTTGTTCAACTGCAGCCTTATAGGGTCGCTCATCAACATTAGCTAGACTATTTGTCAAGTTAGAAGTATTACATGCATTTTCAAATTATGATACTAAAAACTTGTGATGATTTAATAAGGATGCAAGCTTTTGTTAAACTGGGAAGCATCTCTGATAAGATCAATATAATAATATAATCTTTTACAAAAGAAACAGTCTTGTGTTATAGGTCATTAAACACATTGACCTTAGAAAAATATTATTGAGAAACGAAAGCTACTCACAGGGAGGAAGAGATGTACACGTCTATTCTCAGATGGCTGTGTGATTTGAGATATGCAAAGAGTCTGTATGTTGGATCCAGGGTGGGGGTTCACTTTAAGGGGCAATGTTAGGAGGTGGTGTGAGGACACTGTACTATCTGAGCAAATACTTTCTCTTGATTTGGTTGTTTGGACCTTGCTGAGCTACAGATATGATCAGATTGCGTACTTATATACTGTAAGTCTATATTTATTTTTATTTGTATATATCATTATATACATATATTGTTTACAGTGCATTTACATATGAAGTGGATGCTTACACTTTCTAACACGACTCTTAAGAAGCTGGATGCTCTATCTGTGGATTTGTCTGTGGGATCTGTGATGGAGCGAAGTCTGAAGAAGTTTCTGCTTAAGAGAAACCACCCCCAAACCCACAGACTTCTAGCTAGGATCCTTCTTTTAAAAATTATTTTACTACTTTTAATTATGTGCACATATGTGTATGTGGGTATGTACACATGAGCACGGGTGCCCAAGGAAGCCAGAGGTCAGACACCCTGTAGAGTTTCAGACTTGACACCTGTGTCACTCTAGGTTGTAAGTAGTCAGACAAGGGTGCTGGGAACTGAACTCAGGTCTTCCAAAAGAGCAGCAAATGCTCTTAACCACTGAGTCATCTCTTCAGACTCAGCTGGGGTTTTTATTACAAGAGGAATCATTTGTTAGTTCTGAGACAGCCATAGCCAATCTCCTCCTTCCTGACACCAGCTTCACTAGCCAGAACACCTTGGCCATTGACTAAGCTGTTGTTTTGAAAGATCTCTTGCCAGTAGTGTGGAAGATGGGCTGGAAAGTGGCAGAAGAGGAGAGGTCATTTGAATTACCTGTCATAAATGGTCACCAGAGTAGGCAAGGGGTTGGGGGGTTAATTGCATATGAACATTTTGTTTCCTGACAAACTTATCAAGATAAAAATACCATATAACTTCTCCTACAGAGGATGCCAGCACATGGCTCAGAGAAGCTGAGAAGTAGTGGGTAGGAGAACCAGCCCTGCTTTAACTTGGGGATGTTTGAAGTTCTCAGTAGGTCTTCATGTGACTTCATTTCAACCTTTAGAGGTCTGCATGCAGAGCAAAATGCTCAGTTTTGTAGCTTACAGTAGGTCAATATTGTGTCCATAAAGTTTACCAAATGTCAGTGGGTAAATTGATTTCACAGATATTCACTTCCATTTTGGAAGACAGGAAGGAGGCGGTTTTCATTGCTCAATGGTCCCCACAGAACCTTTCCCTCCAGCTTCAGGACAGTCCCTCACTGTCCACCCTCTCTCACAAGGTTGTACCTTTGTCCCAGCCGCCACAGGGCATCCTTCACATCCTTGTTCCGCAGACTGTAGATGAGAGGGTTGAGCATAGGGATGACCAGGGTATAGAAGATGGAGACCACTTTCCCCTGCTCCATGGATGTCACAGCTCCTGGCTGTGCATACATGACAAAAAGAGTCCCATAGAATAAGGACACAGCTGTCAGGTGAGAGCCACATGTGGAGAAGACCTTGTGACGCCCAGATCCCGAGTGCATCCTGAGGATGGTTACAGCTATGTAGCCATAGGAAACCAGGACAGCTAAGGTAGTGCTCACAATGATGAACCCACAGAGGCCGAAGAGAAGGAGTTCATTGACAGCTGTGCTGCCACAGGCCAGCTGGAGCAGTGGGGGTACGTCACAGTAGAAGTGGTCAATACGGTTGGAGCTGCAGAAGGGCAGCTGGAAGGTGAGGCTGGTCTGCACAATGGAGTTCAGGAAGCCCACACAGAAGGTACCAAGAACCAGACAGGTACAAGTCATAGGGCACATGGTCACGGGGTACCTCAGAGGACTGCAGATGGCCATGAAGCGGTCGTAGGCCATCACAGCTAAGAGGAAAGTCTCAGTAGTTGCTAACAAGGAGAAAAAGAAGAACTGAGTGGCGCAAGCCTCAAAGCTGATGATTTTGGAAGAGGAAAGGAAGTTGGACAGGGCATTAGGGGCAATGGCAGAGGAATAGCAGAGGTCAACAAAGGACAGGTTCTTGAGGAAGAAGTACATGGGGGAGTGCAGGCGGGCATCCAGGGTGATGACAATGATCATGGTGAGGTTGCCCAGGACAGTCACTATGTACAGGGCCAGGAAGACAGCAAAGAGCAGGGCCTGGGTTTCTGCACCTCCCCCAAATCCCACCAGCACGAACACCCTCAGGGATACTGCAGAGAGACTTCCATTTCTGTGCACTGGTGTGGCCATGAGTGGGGACAGATGTAGAGAGGTAGACTGAGGCAGAGAGAGGGAGCAGGTCTCACTGGTGCCTTCGGATGTTCCCCAGGCTGCAGGAACCTGTTGGTGACATGCTGTCCACTGTGCAAAAGAACACTAGCTGCTCTGATCTCCTACCAGATGGACTGGTGTGGCCTGAAAGAGACACATTTCCCCTAGGTAACTTAATTTCTGTCAAGTTCTCTCTGTGAATGTGACTGAACTATGCCCTAGGGGTTCCACAAAGCATCTAGATTCTGGTTACCATCAAGGTTCAAGCAGCATTTAGGCATTCCTGCATTGCATCTGAGTTATTCATTCTCCATGGCAGAGGATGCTTCTGAGCAGTGCCTTTGGTACACTTGGCTGCCAAGACTCACTCTACACCTTCCATGCTTCATCTTCTGGATGAAAGAATGTTTATGAGGGCTTCCTGTCCTTCAAGCTTTGTGTTGGTTGACCTTTTCATTGGCAGGCTGAATCTGGGGCAGGGATCAGCCATCTCTACAATGAAGCAGCATGTTTTTGTGGCTTGCAGAATGCTGGGCACACCTCAGCAGCTCTGGCTCCAAGTCTCATCCAGAATGGCAACCAGTGTGCAGAAGTCATCTGATTGATTGTTGTAGGGTCCCTGCTAATGTCTAGATGTTGGAGATTGTGGTGAGGTTGTAGCTCAGAACCATGAGAACTCTGAGAAGACTGGGGCCCAGACTTATTTGGGACATGGTTATGGTTTCCTTCCAACCCCATCTCACTGCAGCTCTGTGTTCCACCTCAGCTTTGGGGATTTCTAAGGTTTTTATCCTTTGCTATTGAAAAGTGAACAAAACTAGCCTCTGACCACTGTCCTTGGGCAATGGGTTCATGATCACTTTCTCTTATACTGATCATGGTATTGACAACACAGGAGTGTCCTATGTGAAGCTGAATGTCACTTTTCTGTTTGTTCCTAGAAGGGATTCAAGAAGCCCCATTGTCCTGGGGTGGCTTAGAGACCTGGGCTGGTTGAGCCCAATAACACACCTACTATTTCCCTCCATTGTGTGTGTGTATGTATGTGCACGCGTAGGAACCTAGTTGAGACAACTATGCACTGTTGTCTCAACTGTGACTATCTCACTGCTAGCTCAAAGGCATAAATGTATTGGCTTTGCATTCACACTCTCAGCAATTCCCACAATCTTCCCACTGCCGGATCACACTTTCCTTCACAGTGTGAAATGCTAGGAAGTGTTAATATCAAGGCTGTCCCTTGCTTTCTTCCTGCAAGAGGAAAGACAAGCATGACCTTTCCAGTTTGCCAAGGACGCAGGGTATCTTCTGTGACAGTGGAAATAGAAGCTTGGCAGAGGGATGCGCATGCTGCACCATTATAAGAGAGCTGACTGCCACAGTCTCTGAAGAGACAGCTTCTGCACCCCTTGGTTCTGCCTCTCCAGAGCCAGTGGCATCCCAAACCCATTCCCACACACCTGACCTGTGCAAAGGACAGGACATGTCAGCTTACTGAGACAGGTCCCAAGTACACACTGTAGACTCGTGCCATCATTCTGCTCTCTACCCACATGATTTCCTACTCCTCACGGGTGACATTGAACTTACCTTTCCTAGGTGAGAGTCAGGCTACCCCAAGATCACACAGCTGACATCCAGGTTCTCAGTGCTGTGGTATTGCTGCTGGGCCTGGTCTCTGCTGAACATGGAGAAGTGCACACCAGTGGCTCTTGTCTGGTCTGCAGATCAGTCATAGCTCTGGGTAGTAGAGTAGAGTGAGTGGGCACAGATGGCCACCAGGGTCCCTGAGGGACTTTAGAAGGGAGATTCTAGTTACTTTAGCTGCAGATCTTCTGAAGAGGGACACAGACCCTGCCTCCTGTCTTGTCCCCATTAGCTGGACAGTGTGTGGAGGCACCTGCCCTTGGGGTCCTCTGCTTGAGAGGATTCTCTGCACTTGGTAGAGCAGGGACTTGTAGCCTCTGGTGGCCAATTAGGGAGGCACTGGCCTCTGACAGCTGGGATTCTAATTTCCTGGGCTTCAGAGCTGCAGTGTGCCTGTGTCCCATCTCTGCCTCTGTTATAAAGTTTGTGTCTCTTGGGAAAAGACCACAGACTCAGACCAATTACAACTAAAAGATTTATTGATTAGCTGCTAGCAAGATGAACAAACTTTGAGCCAAATTTGAGATTGTTGTAAGAAGTGGGTATTGAGGGAAAAGGCTTTAAAGAGGATAACCTCAAGAAGACATCCAATATCTATGCAAGATATCACTTCTGGGAAGAAATGATATGGCCTCACGGCATAGCTCTTGCCCCATCTATGTCTTAGTTAGGGTTTTTATTATTGTGAAGAGACACCATGACCACAGCAACTCTTATAAAGAAAACATTTAATTGGTGTGGCTGGCTTACAGAGGTTCAGTCCATTATCATCATGGTGGGGAGCATGATGGCATGCACACAGACCTGGTGCTGAAGCTGACAGTGCTACATCTTGTAGGCAACAGGAAGTCAACTGAGACACTGGGCAGTATTCTGAGCATAGAGAGCCTCAAAGCCTGCCCCTACAATGACACCATTTCTCCAACAAGGCCATACCTACTTCCACAAAGCCATTCCTCCTAACAGTGCCACTCCTTATGAGATTATGGGGGCCAATCACATTCAAACTACCACGGTGAACAAGCAAAAACTGGTCTGTTCTGTGAGGTTAAATGGCTCAAAACAATTTTAGGTCATCTATGTAAGTGAGTTACAGAAACCAAAAGAAGCGGTTATTCATATCATAAGTAGATAGTCATGGCCGTATACTTTGGGGTGAGGTCACTGAGTCAGGACTTCTAGGAACTTAACTTCCTGGGACTGGTATTAGAGACAAATGGCTAGTAGGTACCAAGATGGATGCCTAGCATAAAGTGGAGTTTCTTTAATGTCATAATACCACCTCATTACTACTCTTTGGTGGGTTGACAGGAAGCCCAAAGATCTCAGCAGAAATAATTCAAAGGGACCCTGTGCCCCATGTACCTCATCAGAGCAGTCATCTCTGGGTAGGGATGATATGCCTCACAGCATAGTCCTGCCTCTGCTGCTCCCCGTGGCCATGTTGATGTGAGGAGGATGTATAAGGACTCTGACCTGAAGCATCAGTTACCCCACACTTTCCATGCCCTTTCTTGGCTCCCCTCAGTACAGTTAGAAACCTAGGAAAATAACATCAATTTTCTTCCTTCTTTTGTTGTTTTAAGTAAAATTCTTTCATGCGGAGGGAGTTAAAAGTTTACCTCTTTGTGTCTTTTGGGAGTCAGGTCTGCCCAGCTCCATCCTGACCTGGAGTGAAGCTAATGTATTTTTGATAATGACTCTCTGGGCCAAATTAAGTCCACATCTTGGAATACAACACAGCTAGATTCAATTTATTTTGTCCAACTTTCTGTCTGGGCTATGATTCTAAACAGCAAGGGTACATTTTCTTTCTACTGTGGCCCTACCAGTCACAGCCTTGGAGAAATTCCCAAGTGCATCCTTGGACCAAAGAATTTTAATTCTAGCTCAGTGAATGCAGATTGTATTTAAGTATCCTGCTTAGGCTGGGGTGGCCATCTTGAAAGTCATTCTAGACCAGTGCTTCTCAACCCATGGGTCACAACCCCTTTGGGGTCAAGTGATCTTTTCCAGGGGTCACATATCAGAATTCTGCATATCAGATACTTACATTATGATTCTTAACAGTAGCAAAATTACAGTTATGAAGTATCAATGAAATAATTTTATGATTGGTGGTTAGCACATCATGAGGAAGGCTGAGACCCAAGTGACCTGTGTGTTCTTGTCCCGCCACAGTCCATATTTGCTCACCATGTATGCTTCTGAGTTGGGATCTGTTTCTGCTGCTTCTTTGCGGATGTATGCGTTACATGCTCTCTAGGTATGCAATAAATTATTTTATATGTCTGTCTAATATTTTTTTATATATCTGTCTAAGGTAATTTATATATTAATGCAAAGTTAAATCTATTATTGTTATAATTTGCACATGCATCTACCTCTATTTAAAATATTTTACATATTAATGTATATTAAGCATATTGTTGTCATTTCCACTATGCAATTTCTACCTCTATTTAATTATACTAGTCATAATACACATATATATATTCCACCTCTGTTTAAGATATTTTGTATACCTCTGTTTAGATATTTCATATAATAATATATATTTATGACACTATTGTCATTTTGTACTATACATTTTACCTTTGTTTAATGTTTATATGATTGTCTTACTTAAAGTCATTATCTTAAAACTACACACCATTTATAAATTGTCTATTTTTAAAATATAAACTTTGGTCTTAAGGATGATAAGAATTATAAATCACAGTTACCTAGTTTTGCCATATACTAGTCATGTTGTTTAACTTTCTCAGATAGACAAGAGTCTTCAAACACTTCATAGACCTAAAAACTATAGCATTTAATGTTTTGTTATTCAGAATTTGGCTATGAGAGATACAATCACTCCTGGCAGATCTGTTTCTTTCCCCAAGATGGTGCAATGAGTTTATCTTCCTTGGTGGGATAATGGTCTATTGGGCAACATCTGCCTTGCCTCAGCTACTAACAATAAACACATGGTTCAATCCAGATGAGCAAGGCAAAAGATAAAGACTGCTAAAATCTACCAAGACAAGATAAGAAGGTTTCTCAAAATACTCTGCTTCTAAAGAGAGCTGTCAAATTTCCTAGGCCTCTCTCCAAAAAAAAAAAAAAAAAATAGATACTCCAATTTTACAAAAAAGCTGTGGGTGATTGTCCAGGCAGCTGGCTGTTGCTGTCTTCTACTAAATTTTAGAAGTTACTCACTTGTGCTTTGAGCTTATTCAGATAATATGCTTTCTTTCTCAAGTCTTGATGAGGTTAAAAACTAAATAGTTATGAGGATCTCATATCTTAGCTAAGAGCATTTAGATACTAAATTCATATTATCAAAATAAACAACTTTAAAATAATCTTCAGATATTGCTACTTACTAATATTCTAGACATTTAAAATATGCTTTACTTGTTGTTTGTTAGTTGTAGTTTGATCTTGTTTATTTGCCTTTTTCTTTCCTAGGCATTACCTTATAATTGTTTCCATTATATATAATTTATGTTAAAATTTAAGACTTTCTTCGTTAGACAAAAGAGAAAGATGTGGTGGGATCAGGCGCTATTTACCTTGACCTAGAGGTATAGCTTTATGTCCTGAGAACTCTTGTATGGGGTGTGGCCAGGTCAGTCTAAAACCCAGGGGCACCCTGTATTTCTTTTCTGTTTTTTCTCCTACCCTCTTGGAAAGAGGATCCCCAGCCACCACTGCTGCTGCCTCATGGAACAATTCAACTTTCCAAGAATCACCTTATCTCATATGTGATTGATTCATATAAACTCTTAATAAATATTAATCCTTTTTATAGAGAAAATGTGGTATGCTCCTAAGCTTTAGACTGGCCTAACCATGCCCCATACATGAGTCCTCAGGACCTAAAAGCCATACCTCTAAGTCAAGATAAATAAATAGCCCCTGATCCCACCACATCTAGGAGTCTTGACCTGGGTGGTTTGGTTTGGTTTGGGTTACCTTGACACAAGCAACGTTCATTTGAAAAGAGGAAACTTCAGTTGAAAAAATGTTCTCAATAGATTGGCCCATGAGGCTTTTTCTTGACTGATGTAATGTGGGATAGCCCATCCCACCAAGGGCAGCGCCATCCCTGGGCAGATGGTCCTGGGGCGTGTAAGAAAGCAGGTTGAACAAGTTATGGAGAGCAAACCAATAAAGCAGTGTTCCTCCATGACATCTGCTACAGTTCTTGCCCTCAGATTCTTGCCTTGAGCTCCCACCCTGGCTTCCTTCAATAGACTGTGATTCAGAATCTGTAAGCCAAATAAACCCTTTCCTCCCCAAGATGCCTTCGGTTATGATCTTCATAAAGCAATAGAAAGCAAACCAAGACACCTCTGCCAATGTTGGTCAGTACTTTACTGCAGCATCAAAATATATCAAACACTAAAATTGCGTTTTATAATAAATCTCCTAACATTTTAAAATTTGGCCAAAAAAAAAAAATCAAAGAAATTGATGGTGGCCCAGATCCTATTCCTAGGTCATGGCATCCATCAAAGCAAACCTGTGGCCCTACAGAGAAGAGGCAGAGCAAGAAGATGATTTTTGAAGGAGAATAGAGAATTGTCTGGTTAAAGTGCAATTTAGGTGTGTATGAGAAAGAATGGAGCCTCCAAAGCAAAGTGTGCAGGTGTGAACTTGAGGAATGCCTGAAATCCCAGCCCTTACAAGGCTGGGGTAGGAGGGCTGTGAGCTTAATGCAAAATAAGACTCTGCCTCCAGAAAAAAACGAGAGACATTCTGACAGCTGTGATTGCTAGTATTTTGCTCGTGGAAGGATGGAACACATGACACGCTGCCAGGAGGCCATGTTGAGTTTATTGGGAATGAGTGGGGGAGGGGAGGAAGGAAAGAGAGAGGAAGGGAGGGGGAGGAGAGAGAAAGACCCCTGCCACGTGTTGGGTCTCTATAAAGGAAAGGGCTACCATGTAGACACGCCCCATGACGTGAGGGGCCGTGGCTGCAACACAGGACTCTGGAATCATCCAGTTTGCCACATTCAGGAGGCAAACTAGGGTGAGGTTTACACACTAACAATGATTATGGTAATTTAAAATCTGCACAAAGTCAGAATAGCTAGAGAACTTCAATACCACCCATCACCTTCAATAGTAACCAGCTCAATCAGCTTGGGCAAGTATTATGGGAATCTTTCCCCTCCAGCACCCAGAGCTTCACATTATTTCAAAACAAGTCTCAAACATCATATCATTTTTTTTTGCATGTATTTTCTACACATCTCTAAAATGTTTTTTAAATATTTATTTTTATTTTATGTGAATTCGTGTTTTGCCTGCATGTATAACTGTGTAAGGGTGTCAGATCTTGGAATTACAGACAGTTGTTAGCTGCTATGTGGATGCTGGGAATTGAACTCAGGTCCTCTGGAAGAACAGTCAGTACTCTTAACCGCTGAGGGCATTTACTTTTAGAAAAGTTCACAGTAGCATTTGCATTTCCTAAAGGAAAATGATTTCTCAATGTCATCAAGTATCCTTCAGCATCCACACATGCAATGACCCCAGTATACAATATGATTTTTGTGCAGCTATTTAAATAAGCTAAAAATGTTCTTACAGATCTCTGATGCCTTCTATGTGTGCAGGGCCATCCTATTACTTTGGATATTTTTTTCCTGTTGTTTATGAAGAAGCAGAGGATGTTGGTTGCATTTATTTTAAAAATAGATGTGTAGAATTTCACATGGATCAAACTTGATAGTGTCATTCCATTAATATTCTGTTATTCTGCTCCATCTGGTGTGTCTCCTGCAGCTGAACCTAGAGGCCTCGTTGGAATCCAGTGGTCACCATATGGGTATTGTTGACCTGACTACATTCAACAGTGGGAGGCAGTGGGTTCTTCTCTCAGGAGAAATGTACCTGGATGTCTTCTTCAGTATGGAAACAGCCACTGACAGCATGGTCAAGCATCATTAATTCAATGAGGTTTCTAAAAAGGTGATAATTACAGTGTTTCTGTGGTGCAGTCTTGGCTTGCAGATAACTACTGCTCTCTGAGAAACTACTTCTGTCTTGTCTTTGGGCCTTAGAGGAGAATAGACATTTGATCATTAGCCACCATGTCCTCTTATGTAGATTTATTTATATGGGAAATGCTAGATATATGTGGGTTCCATCTAGCTCTGTGGTTCTCAACCTTCCTAATGCTGAGATCCTTCAATACAGTTCCTCATGTTGTGGTGACCCCCGACCATAAAATTATTTTATTGCTATTTCATAACTGTAATTTTGTTACTGTTATGAATCATAATGTAAATATCTGACATAAAATGTGAACCATAGGTTGAGAACCACTGATTATCTTTAAAGATAATTTTTAAAATGGCAAGTTGGCTCTTCGTGCCCCCTAGTGGTCAATACTTTTTGTGTCAGCAAGAACTCAAGAGCAAGATTTTCACTCTACTGGAATTGTGGCTTTAACTCATGCTAAAATTCTCTCTTTCTCTCTCTCTCTCTCCCCTCTCCTATTAGGAGTCACTTTAATCAAGTAAAAGTCACTTCATAATCAAGCAAATAGTGTTAGAGTGTGGACTGATGCAAAGTATCATCTGAGCATGGTGGCTTATGCTTGTAATCACAGAACTATGGAGGCTGCATCAGAAGGGTCATGTGTTTGAATCCAGCCTGAGCTATCGTCGAGACCCTGTCTCAGAAGCAACAAAGCCAAACAATGACCCAGAATTTTGTCACCTGGGATGTAAAAG
Organism: Sigmodon hispidus; assembly: GCA_004025045.1. Taxonomy (NCBI): domain Eukaryota; kingdom Metazoa; phylum Chordata; class Mammalia; order Rodentia; family Cricetidae; genus Sigmodon; species Sigmodon hispidus. The sequence continues at coordinate 219,613 of PVIH01000600.1, forward strand.
CCAAATCAGGACATAGAAAAGATATGACTTTCATTTGAATATTTAGAAAATATAAAAATAAAATACCCGAAGTTGTTAAGCCATGAACACTCGGATATAATTGTTTAAATAGAGCTTAAGGGAAGGTATGGTTCATAGTAAAAATGTTTGATCAAACTGAACAAGTGAAAAATTATTTTGTCTATAGCTAAAAATGGTTTAAATGTATAAAGTGCGTGGCTGAAGATAGTTTATGCTTTGGTTGCAGGGCATAGAGAAATCAAGGCAGAACTGAACTGGAAGCTTCTTCCCTGCTGCCTGGAAATAATGGTGGCAGAAAAAGCTGCACAGGGTGCTTGAAAATTGTCATCAACAGTTTTGCTCAGTGGCAGACACCACATGCTCACTGACCACCCCCCCAGGCAAGAGGAGCCAGCCCACTGGTGCAATAGTGGCATGGGTGTTATGTGAGAAACCAACCATATTCTTTTTTTTTTTCTTTAATTTTTTTCTTTTTTTTTTTTTTAAAAAAAAACTTTATTTATTTACTTATTTATTTGCCTTGGTGTTTGCCTGGAACTGGAACTACAGACAGTTGTTAGCTGCCATGTGGGTGCTGGGAATCGAACCTGGGTCCTCAATAAGAGCAGATGGTGCTCTTAACCACTGAGCCATCTCTCCAGCCCCACCAACCATATTCTTTTTGGATTTGAGGCCCACTCTACAGAAGGGAATCTAGTACCATAAGCCTAGTTAGACCCACTCTCGTACATGCCCTATGACCTCTATGTCACAGCTGCTGAGATCCAAGTGCATTGGCTATTCCTTGCATGGAAGACAACATACCACATACCCACTCCATCTTCTGGGGCTTATATTAATCCTTCCCTTTTTCTCTAGCGTTTTTTAAACCTTAGATGGGGTAGTGGAGATTCCCATTTGGGGCAGAACATTCAGTAGTTGCTTATTCTTGGTAATTTGACCAGCTATGAGGTCAATTGTCCATTGTTCACTGCACATGTGTGTAATTAAGTTTCTGTCCCACTAGGAACTCACAAATATCCGGCAGCGGCTTCTCAAATAATTGACTTGGAGGCTTAAGACTTTTTATAAATGCTGAGCCAGTAACTCAAGCACATTACTATCTAGCTCTTACATCTAAATTAACCCACAATTCTTATCTATGTTTAGTCACGTGGCTTGGTACCTTTTCTCATCCTGCTTCCTCTGCATCGCACTGTCAACTTAGTGTCTGCCTTTCCTCTTCCCAGAATTCTCCTAGTCTGGTCACCCTGCCTCTACTTCCTGTCTGGCTACTGGCCAATCAGCGCTTTATTAAATCAATATGAGTGACAAATCTTTACAGTGTACAATAGCATTATCGTACAGCAGATGTGTCTATCAAATTTCCTTTTAAATATTTATGTCTATAGATTATAAGCAGCTAATGATTTCTAGAGGAAAGGTCAGGGATGGTCCCAAGTTGTATAGCCTCTAGCAAGTTGTCCACACTCCTGTAAATTATCGCTTACTCATGCTCCTATAGTAACTCTAATTAAACTCATTTGTTTATCCCCTTAAAGAGGGACATAAAAGTAGAGGCAGGGATGGGAAGGGGAAAGAGATCAACAGGGATTGGAGGAAGAGGAAAGGACTATGGGGTGATTATGATCAAAATACCTTACATCTTCACAATTGTTCCTTCTAACCTTATCAGCATACCGTTCTCATCCCCAAACCCGTACCTCTGAAACCGGTTTACAGTCTCAATTACAAGAGGAAGTTCTTTAGAGAAATAAACAGATCAATTCATAGATTTACTTAATCTTTAAACTGCTTCATGTTTGCACCCACTTGGGTTATTTTCTTTGAGCACCATACCCGCAGAGGCCACAAATCACACACAGCTGTAATTAAACACTAAATGTGCCTCTTAACTCCTGCATTCAAATAAACACCTTTAACGTGTGCATTCCAAATGAACACTCCACTTGCTCTGAGTGTGAATTTTGCTTTTTTTTTTGAAACAGGGTCTCACTATATAGCTCTGACTATCTTGGAACTCACTCTGTAGACCAGCCAGACTTTAAAATCACAGAGGCCCACATACATGCCTCTGCCTCCCGAGTGCTAGGATTAAAGGTGTGTGCTAGGATTAAAGGATTAAATAAACCTGGTTTATTTTACTGTTCTTAATTAACCTCAGCTTTTCTTCACCAGAGCTCACCCTGAACTGGCTACAGCTGGGTGAAGCGTTTTAAGGACTTGTGCAGTATGCTGACAGCTTCAGGTGACATCTGATGTCACCTACATCTTTAGGGGATCACTCTGGATCCTCCGAATACATCGCCTTAGACTGCTTGTCCATCCCGATGGCACCTGGGACCCTCCGAGATTGTTGGTGAGTTTTTTCTGACTGATCTACCCAGAAGTACTCTAACTAGTTACTTTCATAGCTTTACCTGCCTTTCCAACAGGAAGTCTACCTAGTATTTGCTGTGTGCAAGCAACACTGGAGACAGAGACCTCCACAGACGTTTCCATCTCCTCCTTGTGAGTCAGATGGGACAACCACAGCTTGGAGGCCATCACTGAAGGACTAATTCTCTGATGATGTCCTAAGCCACTGTGTTGCCTCTGATCAATCAAGAGTGCTGTCTGAGGCACTGTCACAGTGAATGACCTGGAGGCGCTGAGGGCATCCATCAGCACACTTCAGATTTCAGCCTTATTTAGATGAAACCTCTTGTCTTCTTCCTGTGGACACTGGGACTCCCATGGGCCCCTCTTCTGGTCCTTGCTAATTGCCTTATGCAAAGCTCAGTCTCACATGTAGTGATCTGGACCAGACTCCCTTCAGATCCCACCTCACAGATTGACAATGGCAGCCTCAAACGCCCCCCATCAGACTCTTGTACTACTTCTGGGTCCTACGTGAATGGGGTTCTGTGGACAGATTGACAATGGCAGCCTCAAACGCCCCCCATCAGACTCTTGTACTACTTCTGGGTCCTAAGTGAATGGTGTTCTATGGAAGGGGATGGTGATGCTTCAGTCTGTTGCCTTGTTATCGTTCATAGGTGCAGCTCAGGGAGGGAAGGTCCTTTGTATTCAGAGCCATTTATTTTTGGTACCATCTGTGGGATAAAGTTAATGCACCTCCTCTAGGAGTGACCACACCCATATAAAGGCACACTCTTCTTTGTATTATTTGGTCCTACCATTTAGAGGGGAAACAGCTAAGGAAGTTCCTCTTCTTGGTCTTAACATCAAACAATGACTCAAAATATTTATTGTCTTTTTTTAAAAGAGTTACTCTCTTAAATTATTCCTATTTATGACATATTACCAGGAAATTCACCACTCTCTTTGAAACTGTTTTTCCATGGATGATTCACTTCCTTCTCATTATACGAGACTAAGGACTCAGCTGCCACATGCATCTAATAATGCTACTAACAATTATAGTAAAAAAAAAAAAAAAAAAAAAAAAAAGGTATCTCCAACACTTGACTGGCGAGGACAACAAGTGTCCAGCAGATGGCAGTGTAGGATAGGTTGGTACCACACAGGCAAGAAATAGGGAGCCTCAAGAAGTTCTTATGATTCTTTTAAATATTTTCTTTCCTATTCTTTTAGATATATAAGCAAACACAGGAACAAGGCAAAGCCCTTTGAAACCCAACATCTCTTTCTAGAAACTTGCTACCAATCTGCACTTCTATAATGGAGGTCTTTAAAAAAATATTTAATTTTTTTTATTGTACCCACCACTGTTCCCCCTCCCTCACCTCTTCTCAATCCTCCCCAGCTTCCCCCACCCCATCCTCCATCCATTCCTCAGAGAGGGTGAGGACTCCCAGGGTGAGTCAATGCAGTAGAGGTAAGACCAAGCTCCTCCTCCAGTATCCAGGCTGAGCAAGGTGTTTCTCTGTAGGGAATGGGCTCCAAGAAGCCAGTTCATGCTCCCGGAATAAATTCTGGTCCCACTGCCAGAGGCTCCATAAACTACCCAGGCCATTCACATTTATCCACATTCAGAGAGCTAAGTTCAGTCCCATGTAGGTTCCCAGCTGTCATTCCAGAGTCAGTGAGCTTTCTATAGATTGGGTCAGCTGTCTCTGTGGGTTTCCCCATCATGATCTTGACCCCTTTGCTCATATAATCCCTACTCTCTCTCTCTTCCACTGGACTGGGAGCTCGGCCCAGTGCTTAGCTGCATCTGTTCCTACAGTTGCAAGATGAAGGTTCTATAATGAGAATTAGGGTGGTCATCAATTTGATTATAGGGGAAGACCAGTTTAGGCACCTTCTCCACTACTGCTTAGAGTCTTAACTAGGGTCATTAGTGGGTTCTTGGGTGTTTTCCTAGCACTGGCTTTCTCTCTAACCCCACTATGGCTCCCTGGCTCCCTCTATCAAGATATCTATTCTGTTGTTCTCCTTCTCTTCCCCCCCCCCCCCGCCAACTCAACCATCTCATTCCTCATGTTCTCTTCCCATCTCCCCTCGTTTCCCTTCCCCTATGGTCCCAATTTAAATTATTCAGGAGATCTTATCTATTTCCCCTTCACAAGGAATCCATGAGTGTCTCTCTTAGGTTCTTCCTTGTTACCTAGCTGCTCAGAGGTTGTGGGTTATAGCCTGGTTATCCTTTGCTTTACGTCTAAAATCACATATGAGTGAGTACACACCATGTTTATCTTTCTGGGTCTTGTTACCTCAACTCAGGATGATATTTTCTGGTTAATGGAGGTCATTTTAAAGGCAGATAGTTAAAAATAGATATTGCTCTATTTGGCATTAATATAAATCAAGAAATAGAGAAACTCAGCTTAAAAAAATAGAACCTTGGGTTGTGATAAAACCATGCAGTGAGATTTCACAAAAGGGAAGACAAAATGGGTTGAGATTCCCCGATGTTTGGATGTTCGTGTCTGAGCCCAGACACAATGAGGACTGTGAGATTTGCTGAGCCCTGTGCTTATGGAAACAGAGCATCCCTTAGAGAGTTGGAGTGGTTTTGAACAGGACATTCACAGGCTCATGTGTTTGAACACTTGGTCCCCAGCTGAAGATACCATCAAAGGTTCTGGAACCTTCATGATGTGGAGCCTCTCTTGGGGAAGTAGCCCCTGTGGAAAGTCCTTGAGATTTTACACCTTGGCTGTTTTCTGTCTGCTCTCTACTTCCCAACTTCAGATGCAATGCGACCTACTGCCCACATCCCCACTGCTGTACCTTTTCAGGCATGATGGTCTAAGCACCTCCGACCCCCAAACTGTAAGCCAAAATAAACCCCGAATTGTTATGTCGATCATAGGACTCTGATCTCTCCTTAGCAGCTTTGGTTAGAATGCTGGTACACAGTGGCAAACAATGTGCAGACTCTCGTAACTTGACGTGAGGAGTTCCTGCCAATGTCTAGATGTTGGAGATTATGGGAAGGGGTACCAACATGTCCTGAGAATCACCAGGGCTGTGGCACAAAACATGTATGGGAATGCTCTAACCTGATCTCATTCAGCTCTGTTTCCTCATCCAACCTCAAATTTGGGGGTTCACAAGGTCTTACTCATTGCCATTTAAGATCACACGATACTGGCTTCTGTCCAGTGTCTGTGGGCCATTCATGGGTAAAATGCTTGCTGGTCCAGCACAAGACTGGAATTTGCGTTCCTAGCCCTTAGGTAAAATGCCTGCTACCTCCTCAATACAGAGTGTGAGGGATGGAGTTTCTGAATGACACTGCCTTCTCATGACCTTCGTCCCCTGTTTTGTGAGAGAACATTAGGCACCCTGCTTGCAGCCAAAGAAAGTCTCATGAATGACAACAGAGCGAAGCCAAACCCTGATACTTGGTTAGCGGTGCTCACAGCATCTTAATTCAGCTCTAGCTTTCTGGGTCTTTTTCTTCTCTACTGTTGGGGAGTTTGTGTCCCTCTGACGGCAAACTGGCTTCTGACTAAGGAGTAATGCTCTCACAGGAAGGGTGGAAGCTGATTCTTTACTATTTGCCCACTAACACCCACAGGGTGGAGATGAGACTGCCCTTTAAAGGTGAGCACAAAGACACAGTCAACTGTTCTTTTCTAACATTGGATTAGTATGGAGGACACCATCTGGGTTGCTCCTTCATTGCTAAAACCTCATAGGATGGCAAAAGAATAGTGTGATAGAGAAGAGAGGTAAACAGAGGAAGAGAAGGTGGGGGAGAGAATATTGCTGAAGTTGAGATTCATGCCATTTACAGAACAGAACTTTCTAGAACTGCTCAAAGAAAGGAAGACTTTGACCAGCTAAACATGAAATCAGGGGATGAAGGCTGTGACTAGATGGCTACAGAAAACAGATGGAGACCTGCAGGGTGTTCAGAGAGGGAAACCGGAAAGAAGCCTTCAGCCCTGCCTAGAGGTCAGCTCTCTCTCCCTGCAGGTCTCCTGGGCAGGAACACAATGGGATTGAGGACTGGAATCAGACACCACACAGGGCAGGGAGGGACACAGACAAGCCCGATGTCACCAAGGCTTCATCCTTACTTGAGGAAAAACAACATCTTGATTTTGTCCCAAGCTGCTGGGCCAGATTTTAATGATTCCCTGAACTGTGACTCTAACTATGGCTTCATCTATAGCTCATGGTTGGAGGTTTATGGTAGGAGCTAATGGCATTTCGGCTCCTCATGACTCCAGCGGTCCGCTGTGATACCCCATGAGGAGAGCAGCTTCATAGGCATAGGGAGGGGAGAGAGCAGCAGCGATGGTTAGCAGAGGAGAGAGTCTGCAGAGCTATCCCCTTATCCCATGCTCTCACTAGATCAAGGTGGGGATGGTTCCACACACAGCTCCTGAGGGTCACGGTCTTAGATTCCCAGAGGGAAGGTCCCACCACATTGACGTTAGATTCAGTGATGAAAGAAAAGGAAAGAGTCATGAGACATCTGCAACTCTGTAGCTTTACTGGGGGATGTTGACAATGGCTCCCAAACCTGCTTCCAGTCAGTATCGTCTCCTCTGTCAAATCAAAGGGATTCAGGATTTTTCCAACTATGGCCCATTTGGTGGCAAAGAATGTGCCTTATTCACATTCTGTAAATGCCTGCCTCATAATATACATTAAAAAAAGACAGGTAAGAGAGTGAATGTATGGATGTGTTGGTGGATGTATGAGTGGATGAAGACATAAATGAATGAATCAAAGAAGTCAGTGAGGTTTTCAAAAGGAAGAAACAAAAGGATCAAGAAAACAGGATAGGTGGACATAAGAACAAGTAAGACACTGTCTTTTAAGGATACATTTTTATGTGCCTAGCATAGCTCCTGATGACGACACCAGCCACTCTCCTTCACCAGACGGTGTCGCTGACCCAGCCTCCTCAGGGCGTCCTTCACATCCTTGTTCCGCAAACTGTAGATGAGGGGGTTGAACATGGGGATAACCAGGGTGTAGAAGACAGAGACCACCTTGCCTTGCTCCATGGAAGCAACACCTCCTGGCTGGCCATATATAGCAAAGCCAGTTCCATAAAACAAGGACACAGCCGTCATGTGGGAGTCACAGGTAGAAAAGACCTTGTGTCTCCCTGACCCTGAGCGCATTCTGAGAATGGTCACTGTGATGTAGCCGTAGGAGATGATGACCACAAGAACAGCACACACAATGATGAACCCACAGATGCCAAACATGACAAGCTCATTGAGAGTTGTGTCTGTACAGGCCAGCTGAAGCAATGGGGGCACATCACAGAAGAAGTAATCGATGTGGTTGGAACTGCAGAAAGGCAGCTGGAAGGTGAGGCTGGTCTGCACAATGGAGTTCAGACAGCCAATGCAGAAGGTACCCAGAACCAGACGGGCACAGGTCATAGGGCACATCGTCACAGGGTATCTCAAGGGACTGCAGATGGCCATGAAACGGTCATAGGCCATCACAGCTAAGAGGACAGCCTCAGTGGCAGCCAACAAGGAGAAAAAGAAGAACTGAGTGGCACATCCTGCAAAGCTGATGGACTTGGAAGAGGAGAAGATGTTGGCCAGGGCATTGGGCACAATAATAGAAGAGAGGCAGAGGTCAACAAAGGACAGGTTCTTGAGGAAGAAGTACATGGGGGAGTGCAGGTGGGCATCCAGAGTGATGAGTACGATCATGGTGAGGTTGCCCAGGACAGTCACTAAGTACAGGGCCAGGAAGACAGCAAAAAGCAGGGCCTGGGTTTCTGTACCTCCCCCAAATCCAACCAGTACGAATCCCTGGCAGAGCCCAACTGAGAGATTTCCATTTCTGTGCACTGGTGTGTCCATGATTGGGGACAGATGTAGAGAGGTAAATGAAGGCAGCAACAGGGAGCAGATCTCACCGGTGCACTCAGATGTTTCCCAGGCTGCAGGAATCTTTAGATAACATGCTGTCGACTGTGTAATTTCAGTAACTACTCTGCTCTCCACGATGCTCTGGTGTGACCTAAAAGGGGACATTTGCTTAGATTTACTTCATTCCTGATTGTGCTGATCTCTCCCTGTGCACAAGCCTGAACTGTGTGATCTGAGGATCCAAAGAGGGTTATAATCCAGTGGCGCTCCTAGTGCAGACAGCCTTCCAGTGCCCCTGTGCCTGTCTCTGCTTTCTGTCCTCACACTACCAAGGGACACCCTGAGCAGTGCCATTGATGCAGCTGTGTCCTGGGGTCTCACCAAACACCCTACCCCTGTTACTCATGTTACAGCTTCCAAAATGCTCACAAGGATCATCTGTTCTTTAACAAATTGGGGTGGGTGGTTCTTTCCTTTATAGGAATGTATCGGAACAGGAAACTGCCCTTCCCAGACTCAGTGTGTACATTATGTCAATCATAGGATTCTGACCTCTCCTTAGCAGCTAGAATGCTGGTACACAGTGGCAATCAATGTGCAGACTCTGTTAGTTTGATGTGAGGAGTTCCTGCCAATGTCTCAATGTTGGAGATTATGGTGAAGGGGCATGACCATGTCCTGAGAAACACCAGGGCTGTGGCACAAGACATGTTTGGGACATGCTCTAACCTGATCTAATTCAGTTCTGTTTCCTCATCCAACCTCAGATTTGGGGGTTCACAAGGTCTTACTCATTGCCATTTAAAATCACATGAGACTGGCTTCTGTCCAGTGTCTGTGGGCCATTCATGGTCACTTTCTATTCCCATTATGTCCACAGTACAGAACACACAAAATGTCCTGTGGGGCTAGCTATGGTTGCTACTGTTTGTCCCCAGGAAGAATATCAGAATATTCCACAATTAGCAGCCTGGCTGGAGAGGAACAGAATGTCAGTTCTACATCCTGGGAGCACAAGTCCCTGAGCTGAATGCATTCAGTTGTAGAACCATCTACCATGTGCTACATACAATGAGGACCTGGAATCTGGAGGACTCCATCTGAGCCCACCATGTACCATATTACTAACTTTCCCACTTCAAGTTTAAAAGTATGCATGAAGACTTGTGCTCACACCTGACCCACCTGACAGGAATCTAAGCACTTACTACATGGGTTACCTTTGCACTCAGTGTGGTGTGTATAGATATGTCCATGTCATCAGTGGGCACTGTGCTTCCTGCTGGAGTAAGGACAAGCATTATCTCTTCAGCTTGCCAAGGATATAATCTATCTAGAGACCTAAGTGGAAGGAGCAGGTGGCCATGGACATCGATCAGATTTACAGTGATAAGTCTGTGCTCATCTCAACCTGCCCCTCCTAAGCCAGCATCATCATCATGTCCTTTGATGGATGCAGAGCTTCATCCACCTGGATGAAGAATTGGACCTGGTGTTCAAGGTTGTGTACCTTGCACAGTCTCTCCTACAATGTCTAACCCTGAGCAGTACTATTGTGAGAGCTGGACACAGTTGAATAGCTTTGTCTACAGAGCTAGTCCACAATTATTGCTGAGCATCCTCCCCATGTTTCCAACATACTGTGTTTCCTACATTTATCATACTTTACAGATAGCATGCTGACCTTACCTTATCTATATAAGACTCAAGACTTACACAAAATCAGATACAATCACCAAGCTCTTCAGATCCCCATGCTGTTGAGGCTGGTCTGTGCTGAAGATAAATACCAAGGGTTCCTTTTCCTTCATCATTTTGGCTCTGGCTTTTTTGACAATGAAATCATTTGGGTCTGGGCAGAGGTGTAGACCTGGAGCCTCATGAGAGTCTATGTGTGCAAGTCCTGGCTGAAGCACACTTTGTGTCTTGTGAAGTGTGAGGTCTGCGTTTCCTGGCCTTTCTTCCTTTCCCATACCTGTTATCAGAGCAAGGTGTGGCTGTCTATAGCTGGGTTCACTCTGTTGTGGAGGATACTCTGCATGGTAGATCTGGGACTTGCATTCTCCAGTGGCCAATTAAGGAGACACTGTCCTCTGTGGCATCTGGGATTCAAACTCCTTAGCCTCCAGAGGTATATCACTGGCTCTGGACAATCTCTGCCTCATAGCTACCCTTTCCTGGTAAGTTGGCAGGAAGCCTAGAGTCTCAGGGACCTGAGAAAGCCCCATCAGAAGTATGACAGATGACTGAGAGGAATTCTAGCCCAGTGTCCCTCATTAAAGTTGTTACCCGTGTAGGACATCATGGCTTCTTGGCCACAGCATTTTATCCTCCAACCTTCCCAGGCTATACTGATGTGATGGAAGAAGGTAGGGGGTCCTGTATGGGGCAGTTCAATCTCCTGCCACTACCAAATGTCAGCCATGCTGATGGTTATTCTTTTTGACTCATTTAGGTTCTTTTTACAAACTCATTTGGGGGCCTACTACCTGCCACGTTCCCATATATTTTACACATGTAGACTTACTCTTAATTATAAATGTGCGGCCCTGCTTGGCTTATTTCAAGCCAGCTATTCTTAACTTGAATTATAGGAAAGTACCTAAAAAATAAATATTACATGCAAGAAAATAGGTTATTTCTCTGCATTTATTCTCCAATCTCGATATAATAATGAGGATAAGAAAAGAGGTTTATCGGAGAAACAGATACCAAGGCAGTTTCTTAAACTTGAATGACTGAGCTGACAGAAAGAGCTGGAAGAGCCTCAGCAGGTGGGAAGATGGTTAAGGAGCAGTATAAAGCATCTGAAAATATACATGTCCATCAGGAAGGATGAGAGGTTAGAGGCTGATGACATGAGACACAGTCAATGAAGACGGGTCAGGAGGCTAGAGAAAAGAGACTTCCAAAGAGACAAACACAGGAAAGTGTGAGAAATTACAAATGCTTTTTGAACTGTGAAGACTGGATAGGGACCAGAAGAGTGGAGAATGTGGCTCACACACTCTCTACTGCTAAAACAACTGGATCTGTGACAGGGCATGTGAGAGAATAAAGGGATTTAAGAGAGAAGAAGAGAATATGATTAATAATGAGATATATGCCAATCACAGTGCAGAATTTCCAGAACTCTCCAAGGAAGGCAGACTTTAATATCAGCTGAACATAAGCCCAGGAAATAAGATTGAAGTCTGGGGGCTGAGACTAGATGGTCCCAGGAAGAAAATGTAGACCTGCAGGGTGTTCTGGGAAGGGACAGTGAAAAAAGCCTTCAGCCCAGGTTGCGGGTCTGTCTGTAGTTTTCCTGGTCAGAGGCATCTAGGAAATGAAGGCTGGGATCAGACACACAGGGCAAGACATAGACTAACTCATGTCTAGATGATGGATGGGTGTGAGAGAGGACATATCTCAGAAGGCACTCAGCCAGAGCCTAGGTCTGGAGGGTTAACAGGACAGGGAGGCACACTGAGGGCTCAGACTCAGGCTCATGGCCAGGACCAGAGAGAACCTTAATTCAGCAGAACTCCAGAATCCATAACAAGAAAATGATGTTCCACTCTCCACTTCTCCTCACATAGTTGTAGCCACTGAGACTTCATCACTACTTGGAGACATCTGTGGTGGCCAAAGGCCCCTTGATAAAATCACAAGGTGCCAGGCCAGGTTTGAAAGGTTCCCTGAATTGTGACCGTAACTGTGGCTTTATACTGCTGGATACTGAGGGGACATGCTGCAGCCAGTACAATATGGGATCCTTGTGTGTCCAGCCATGCACTGTTGTCCCTGTCCAGCAGGTCCAGTTATTCGAGGGTTTCAAGGGGAGGGCACTTGTGAAGCAAATGGGGAGAGAGAGAGAGGAAGCCAAGTGCATAAAGAACGACAAGAGTCTGAGTCACATCAAGGCTTCGTTTATTGAATGAATGCTGAGGCTTTTTAAGCAGTGCTTTAGAAGGGGAGGGGGGAGCAGAGAGAGGGGAGTGCAAGGCTCCAGGCAGAGAGGGGAAGCAGAGAGAGGGGAGTTAACCAAAGAGGAGAGTGAAAAATTATCAGAGGAAGTCCGGGTGGGCAGGATCTCTTTGGTCCCATGATTCTGCAGCTGACTGATTACTGTTTGAAGCCCTATCTAAACGTACATTGTATGATGGGCCAAGGACATCTTGATTTTTTGCAAGGCCTGCAGTTTAGCGAAAAACACCTTATCATGGGAGACTCCATGAAGCTTACTTCTGTAACTAACCAAGGATGCCTAATCTTGAAGGACTCCAAGAAGCCTGTTTTTACAAAGCTAGTAATTTACCAAGGATGCTTCATCCAAGAAGCAGGAAATTCTAAATAGTCCTGGGTCAGTCTCCAATACACTGTGATGCTCCATTCAAAGGAGGCAGAATCATTCTCAAACCAAGAAGGAAGAGTGCAGGGCTGTCCCTTCAGCCCATCCTACAATAGAGCAGTGTGAGCATGGGTCAGCTCACAGTTCCTAAGGCCACAGCTTAGATGCTCAGAGGGAAGTTCCCGCCTCCCATCACTGAGGTTGGATTCAGTGATGAATGAAAGGAAAGGGCTGTGGAGCATCTGCTGTCATGTAATTCACTGGGAGATGCTGACCATGGCTCCCAGGCCTCAGGGACTCTTGTCTCAACTCTGCCTAATCAAACTAAAGAGAAAAGAATTCAGTCTTTTTCCAAGTGTGAACTATTTGCTTTATTATGGCAAACGAAATGCCCCATTCATATTTTGTAAATGTTTGGATAATAATGTGCAGACATAAAAGGTGGGATAGGTGATTGACAAATGGGTGTGTTCATGGATAAATGGTGAATGGAGAAAGGAGGAAGGAAGGAGTGAGCATGTAGCATGCTAAACCACCAAAGCAGGAGAAACAGGATAATACAAAAGCAAAATAAAGACACCTAGTATTGCCCTAGAATGGATTCTTTCTATGATGCTGACACGATTTTTACTCCCCTTCTTTCTTCCCAAGGCTGTATCTCTGTCTCAGCCTCCTCAGAGCATCCTTCACATCCTTGTTCCGCAGACTGTAGATGAGGGGGTTGAGCATGGGGATGACCAGAGTGTAGAAGACAGATATCACCTTTCCCTGTGCCATGGATGTCACTGCTCCTGGCTGTGCATAGATGACAAACGCAGTCCCATAAAACAATGACACAGCCATCATATGAGAGCCACAGGTGGAGAAGACCTTGTGCCGTCTTGATCCTGAGTGCATCCTGAGGATGGTCATGGTGATGTAGCCATATGAGATAAGGATAACCAAAATCGTGGTAAAAATTATGAACCCACAGAAGCTGAAGAGAAGGAGCTCATTGAGAGCTGTGCTGCCACAGGCCAGCTGGAGCAGTGGGGGTACGTCACAGTAGAAATAGTCAATACGGTTGGAGCTGCAGAAGGGCAGCTGGAAGGTGAGGCTGGTCTGCACAATGGAGTTCAGGAAGCCCACACAGTAGGTACCCAGAACCAGGCAAGCACAGGTCAAAGGGCACATGGTCACAGGGTACCTCAGAGGACTGCAGATGGCCATGAAGCGGTCATAGGCCATCACAGCTAACAGGAAAGCTTCAGTGGTTCCAAACAAGGAGAAAAAGAAGAGCTGAGCAGCACATCCCTCAAAGCTAATGACTTTGGAAGAGGACAAGATATTGGCCAGAGCATTAGGGGCAATGGCAGAGGAATAGCAGAGGTCGACAAAGGAGAGGTTCTTGAGGAAGAAGTACATGGGAGAGTGCAGGCGGGCATCCAGGGTGATGACCACCATCATAGTGATGTTGCCCAGGATGGTCACTGTGTACAGGGCCAAGATTACAGCAAAAAGCAGGTTCTGGGTCTCTGCACCTCCCCCAAATCCCACCAGCACAAATCCCTGCAAAGATACTGCCAACAGACTTCCATTTCTGTTCACTCTTGTGGCCATGATTGGGGACAGATGTAGAGGTAAATGAAGGCAGCAACAGGGAGCAGATCTCACTGGTGCACTCAGATGTTTCCCAGGCTGCAGGAATCTTTAGGTAACATGCCGTTGACTGTGTAATTTCAGTAACTACTCTGCTCTCCAAGATGCTCTGGTGTGACCTAAAAGGGGACATTTGCTCACATTTACTTCATTCCTGAGGTTGTGCTGATCTCTCCCTGTGCACAAGCCTGAACTGTGTGATCTGAGGATCCAGAGAGGGTTATAATCCAGTGACACTCCTAGTGCAGACAGCCTTCCAGTGCCCCTGTGCCTGTCCCTGCTTCCTGTCCTCACACTACCAGGGGACACTCCTGAGCAGTGCCATTGATGCAGCTGTGTCCTGGGGTCTCACCAAACACCCTACCCCTGTTACTCATGTTACAGCTTCCAAAATGTTCGCAAGGACCATCTGTTCTTTAACAAATTAGGGTGCGTGATTCTTTCCTTCATTGGACAATATCGGAACAGAAAACTGTCCATCCCAGGCTCAGTCAGTATCATTATGCCTCACACAGGACTCAGACCTCTCCACAGCACCTGTGGCTGAAATGCTGGTAGACAGTGGCAATCAATGCGCAGACTGCCTCTGCTTTAAGTGAGGAGTGCCTGCCAATGTCTTGATGGTGGAGATTATGTTCCAGGTACAGCACCATGTCCTGAGATATACCAGGACCGTGGCAAAGCAGATTTGGAACATTCTCATGGTCCCTAACCTGTTCTCATTGCCAGCTCTGTCCCCAGTTCCAGTATCAGCTTTGGGGTTCACAATGTCTTACTTTGTGCCATTTAAACCAAGTGAGGCTGGCCTATGCTCGCTGTCTATGGGCCATTCATGGTCACTTTCTCTTCTCACACATATCCTGTGGGGCTAGCTATCATTGCTACTCTTTGTCTCCAGAAGGAATATGAGGATATGCCAGAGTTAGGAACCTGGCTGGAGAGGAACAGAATGTCTGGTAAACATCATCCTGGGAGCTCAAGTCCCTGAGCTGAATAGATTCAGTTGTAGAACCATCTACCATGTGCTACATACAATGAGGACCTGGAATCTGGAGGACTCCTTCTGAGCCCACCATGTACCATATTACTAACTTTCCCACTTCAAGTTTAAAAGTATGCATGAAGATTTGTGCTCACACCTGACCCACCTGACAGGAATCTAAGCACTTACTACATGAGTTTCCTTTGTACTCAGTATGGTGTGTATAGATATGTCCATGTCATCAGTGGGTGCTGTGCTTCCTGCTGGAGCAAGGACAAGCATTATCTCTTCAGCTTGCCAAGGATGTAATCTATCTAGAGACCTAAGTGGGAGGAGCAGGTGGCCATGGACAGCTCTGCTGTTTGATCAGATTTACAGTGATAAGTCTGTGCTCATCTCAGCCTGCCCCTCCTAAGCCAGCATCATCATCATGTCCTTTGATGGATGCAGAGCTTCATCCACCTGGATGCAGAATTGGAGATGGTGTTCCAGGTGGTGGACCCTGCAAGGAGCCTCCTAGAACAGCCTGCCCTGAGCAGGACTAGTGTGAGGACTTCCCACAATTGGATACCTATGTCTACACAGCCAGTCCAAAATTATTGCTGGTCGTCCAATCCTAATTCTCCAACCAATGGTTTCTCCTACATTTAGTACTCTTCACAGGTAACATGCTGATCTTACCTTATCCATGTGAACTCAGAACTCTCATATCAGATGTATTATTTAAACTCCTCTGGTCTCCATGATTTTGATGATGGTCTATGTTGAAGATTGTCACCAAGGATTCCTTTTCCTTCATCATTTTGGCTCTGGCTTTTTTGACAATGAAATCATTTGGGTCTGGGCAGAGGTGTAGACTCGTGAGAGTCTGTATGTGCAAGTCCTGGTTGAGGCACACTCTGTGTCTTGTGAAGTGTGAGGTCTGGGTTTCCTGGCCTTTCTTCCTCTCTCATACCTGTTCACTGGGAAGGGTGTGGCTGTCTATAACTGGGTTCACTATGTTGTGGAGGATACTCTGCATGGTAGATCTGGGACTTGCATTCTCCAGTGACCAATTATGGAGACACTGCCCTCTGTGGCATCTGGGACTCAAACTCCCTGGCCTCCAGAGGTATATCACTGGCTCTGGACAATCTCTCCCTCATAACATCCTTTCTTGGTGATTTGGCAGGGAGCCTAGAGTCTCAGGGACCTGAGAAGGCCACATCAGGAGTATGGCAGATGACTCAGAGGAATTCTAGCCCAGTGTCCCTCATTAAAGTTGTTACCTGTATAGGGCATCAGGGCTTCCTGTCCACAGCATTTCTTCCTCCACCCTTCCCTGGCTATACTGATATGATGAAAGAAGATAGGGAGTCCCGTATGGACTGTTCATCCTTCTCTTACAACCAAGAGTTAGCCATGCTGTTGGTTGTTCTATTTTACTCATTTTATTCCTTTTAAAAATGAATTTGGGACCCGTTACCAAGCAAGCTTCCAATATCAATCACACATGCAGGCTTATTCTTAATTATAAATATGCAGCCATGGCTTGGCTTATTTCTAGCCAGCTTTGCTTAACTTAAATTATCACACCTATCTTTTGCCTCTGGTCTTTTACCTTTCTTATTTAGTCTTATCTTTCTTTCCTTCTCACTGTACGGCTGGTCATGCGGCTGCGTTGCTGGCCTCTTATTTTCTCATTCTTCCTTCATTTGCTCCTTCCAGATGTCTCCTATTTTATTCTCTCTGCCTGCCAGTCCCAGCTATCCTTTCTACTGGCATGCTATTGGCTCTTCAGCCTTTTATTAAACCAGCCAGGGGTTTGAAAAAGGGACAGTAACATGGACTCACAGAGTTAAATAAATGCCACATGAAAGAATGCAACACATCTTTGCATCATTAAACAAATGTTCCACAGCAGAAATCTTTAACAACCTTAAAAGAATATTTTAATTATTTAATATATATTGTGACATAGTTCATATCTAGTAAAGTTTGCCTGAATAAAAAACATAGCCACCTAAAAATTATCCACTAAAGGTAGGGAGTGGTGAACCATGCTATTAATCCCAGCACTAGGGAGGGGCAGAGATCTGTCTGGATCTCTGTGAGTTCAGCTCCAATTTAGCCAGGCAGTGGTGGCACATACCTTTAAGCATAGCTCTAGGAGAGTTGAAGGAGAAAGTGATATAGCTAAAGGATCAGAGAGACAAAAAAGTGCCACTTCTCACCTAATCAACTCCTGAGGAATCCTCATCCTGAATGCCTGAGTCCTCAGCCAAAAGAGCATGTGAAGGGCTGCACTCCTACCTTCTCTTCTCTGCCCAGCTATTTTACTTTCTCCTTCATCTTTCCTAATACTAGGATTAAAGCTGAGGCCACCACCACCTAGCTCAATGTGGCCTTGAACTCACAGAGATCCAGATAGATCTTGGCCTTCCAAATTCTGAAATTATAGACATGCATGGGTTACCATTCCCTGACCTTCATGGCCAAATCTGTGGGTGGCTCTGTCCTCTGATTTTCAGGCAAACTTTATTAGATATACAATATATCATCACAAATATGTTTTAATTTTTTAAAATTATATAATGTTTTTAAAATAACATTTCCCCCTTTTGTCTAAATAAACATGAAAGGTTTTAACTTCAACATAGTGAAAATTACATACAAAACAGTTATCAAGTAAGAATTAATTTATAATGTCCAGTCCGTTTGCATTTAGCAAATTCTGAGAAAATACTACTTTGTCTATCTTAGTGAGTCTGAAGTTTTATACCTAACTTACTTTCTATCATAACTAAGGAAAAACTAAAACTCTAATTATTTAGTCTTAAACCCCATCAAAGACCCAGAAGGATGTAATATTACCTAAATAAAGAGAAAGTGCATTGCCAGAAATTTTCAAAACTCTAGAAATGAGAGAGACACTGACTGCCTGAATAGTCATCCCAAAACTCTTCATTGTTGGGGCATTTATCTTTAGCCTACAGGCTGAGAGTACCTTGTAGATTTTTCAGTGAAACAGGAACTTTGATAGACTGACATGTCCTGTATTGGCAGACTTCATCTGTCACTTTCCTCTGTGTCCTGTAGAATGTCTGGCTTTTTTTTTTTTTCTGTGAAGTAGGAACCCGTAGGGTCCTTCCTGACCTTTCCTTGCACTTTGAGCCATGAGGCAGGGCCTGTGATTGCTGGCTGTACATTCTGTGCTTAACACCCAGTTCCAGTTAGTTTCTGGTTTCCTGCCTGTGGGAGTTAGAACAGGTGAATTTAAGTTGTTTCCCTCAAGTTAGTAATTTTTCCAGTCACCTGTGGAATTTTCACCTGGGCTTTGCCCCAGGTATTTAAGCTTGACCCTGATTCTCAATAAAATGCATTCTCGTTGCACTAATAACCCAAGTCTCTTGTGTTTTTCATCTCTAGGCCCGTGCCTGACTTGCTGATAACCCAGGTAGCAAAGGTGCTACAGGTGGAGACCCCACAGTGAGATCGGGAACTTGGGATACCCTGAGAGACTACCCTTGGGAGATTGGCCAACAGGTAAGATAAAGGTTGAGAGTGAATTGAAGTATGCGTGTCAGTAACTCAGTAAAGATACAAGACACTGCTATTAAGACAAAGACTACACAAGATTTTACTAAGGTTGTACTGGAACATAGTTCCTGGTTTGCCCAGGCAGGGTTTTTACTATTCCAGACTGGGAAGAGGTAAAGATAGAATTGCAAACGGCACTGCAAGAGCATGGTGCAGAGGAACTTCCCATTGGGAAATGGAAGAAGGGGCCTTTCCGGGCCCCCAAACAAGTATACTGGGCAATGAGTACCACAGGTGTGCCAATCCAATTTATTCCTAGGAGAAACACTGTACAATTCACGACCTTGTCCTCGGCACCCCAGGGAGTGGCCCGCTGGACATCAGTGCCGCCTCCTAAGCCATACAAACACCACAGATGAGGGTGCAGTTACTGGGAGCTGTAGTGCTTGGTCCTCTCCCTGCAGAATCAGTAGGAATTATACTAGACAGAAGTAGTTGAGCTTTGAAGGGAGTTAGGGTTGTTCCAGGAGTGATAGACTCAGATTATACCAGAGAACTGAATGTTAGGTGGAAGCAGGTTTAGAAGTTTGAGTTTTTCCTCAGGGCCAGATAGAATGAGTCTGAATACTCTGAGTCTTCTTTGAATTTTTCTCTTTCACTCAAGGGTAAAAATTGTACTTTTAATGCCAGGGATTGCTTTACCCCTCCTTTCTTTCTTTTGTGGTGATAAATTATCCTTCTAATGTGCCTGGAGTTTTGAACTGTTCTGAGCAGGAGCATCACCTGAAGAGCTACTGGAGACCTGAATGAACAGCCCTGGTGATTTGTGTGCCTGGAGTGGCACTGCTGCCAGTACATGTCTCTCATGATGATCAGCTCACCTTACATCGATTCAAGAGGGATTTGGGGTTCTCAATAAATGGCATTCTCATTGCACGAATGACCCAGGTCTCTTGTGTCTTTTATCTCCAGGCCTGAGCCTGACTCACCAATCACCCAGGTAGTGCAGGTGCTACAGGAACCCTGAAGGACTATCTCACCTTGTTTTAGCAAAGTTCAGCAATCACTTTCCTGTGTAAAGCAGCCAAGGCAAAAGTAGATTCTTGCCCAAAAGGTAAATCTTGAATGGATCATCCTGAATTACTTTGAGTCCTCAGCAAAAAGGGCAGGGGGTCACAGTGAAATCAAACTTCTATGGAGTTTCTTTGATATCTATCATCCTCTTATAAAATAATTTAGTACTGCCAGGAGATGTACCTCATGAAAAGCCCTAAATTAACAAAACATTTTAAATGTCACATTTACTGGTCTTTGAATTGTTAGACCACTAATCTATCTAATATATATCTTTATATAACCTAGGAAATATACCTAATATATCTACTGATTTGGTTGTTATAGATGAGTAACTACTAACCTATGTTTCTTGATTATCCTAAATAGCTTATAATAATAGCTTTTCAAAACTAGAACTTTACCTTAGATTTGAAATGAACTATGTAAGTATAATGCCATAAAGAGAGTAGAAACATACATATAATATGTATTAACAAAATAATCTTAAAATTGTGTCAATATACAAAAGTCCTTCAGACAAGAGTAGAAACATATACACAGTATAACAGGAATTTCCTTAAATGTGTATCAATATACAAGTCTTTAAAACAAGAGTATAAACATATATACAGTGTGTTGTAGCAAAATTACCTTAAATTTGTATCAATATACAAGTCCATACAAATACAAATTATTTGAGATTAATAGTTTTTTTAAGTTTAAAGTAGATTTAATAATCTACTTTATTATTTAAAGTAGAACCAATAATGTCTTCTTTTATCTTATCATACATATACCCCCTTCTCATTTTAGAGCAGGATCCTGAATCAGAAATTTTTTGAATAGTTTTCTTCCTTACCAATACCAATAAAAATGAATAAACTACCCACCTAAATAATAAACAGCCATAATGCACCAAATGACCAAATACCATTTACCCCAACTCTTGGGAAAGTGAACATGATTTTCTCTAGACTGCTTCTTGTTTTCTGTAGGAAAAACATTTTGAGAAAAACTGAGATAGTGGCCAATTCTGGGAGGACAAGCTATAGCTTTTAGTGATAGATAGATATCACCCATCAAGTTAATAAAGCTGACTTATATTAACCTGGAAGAAATCTACAGCCACTTGTTTCCTATGGAAACAAAAGTAAAACCATTTCTCCAAATCATTTTGACTTACATTTTTGACTTTTAAAAAAAGTTTTTATAAACCTAAAGTAACTAGGTTGGTTCAACTTTGCAGTCCTGTTCACAATCCCATGTATTTCAGCATCTGTCTTTTGCTCATCAGCATTCTAGAGATTCAAAATCCGCACAATACTATATAGAATACAGACTCCCTGTGTATTTCCCATTTTTACATGGCTTATTCTTTATTATGTTTACTCTCTCTTTAGAGACTTTATTTTACTATTTGAAAGTATCCCTTTTTTTCTATGACTATACCTTTTTCTTTTCACAGGCCTATTGACATTGGTAAACGCACTGAAGCTTGTTTAAAGGTTTTTCCCCTCTGGACCACTTTTACTGCATATCTTTTAGCCTTTCTGACTGCTCAAGCAATCTTTAAATTGATTGACACCTGAATCCTCCTTTTGTCTCTCAGGTGGCTCTGTCTGCTTCTTGGGTCATGAAAGTCAAGGCTAATGCTCACAGCCCAGGCAGAGGTAGGAGACCAAGAACTGCATTCACCTTCTTAGAGCTCTAGAACGCCGATGCTTGCATTGTGGCTGGAATTTTTCTTTAGTTTTTTGTTGTTGTTGTTCTTGTTTAACATACTTGCTGCACAAGGGCTTGCCAGAAAGTGAAAATACTTAATGGAGCTGTGTCTGTTATTTTATATGTTACATGTAAATCTGGGCCCCATGTTGGGTGACAAATTGTTGTTGTTTGTCCATTTTTACTCTTTTTGCTCTTTATTCTCTACTAATTAGGGAGCCAACTACCCAGCTACCAAATAAATTACAGACACAGCTTTGTTCTTAATTATAAATTGCTTGCTTTTAACTAGCTTTTCTTAAATTATTGCATCGATCTTTTGCCTCTGGGCTTTTGCCTTTCTCTATCTGCAGATCATTCTTTCCTTCTCACTTTGTGGTTGGCTGTGTGTCTAGGTGGCTGGCCTCTTATTTTTTCACTCCTCCTTCTTTGCTCCTTCTATATTCCTATTTTATTCTCTCTGCCTGCCAGCCCTGCCCATTCTCTATCTTGCCTTGCTATTGGCCATTTAGCTCTTTATTAGACCAATCAGGTGTTTGCAATAGGGTCAGTAACACAGCTCCACAGAGTTAAATAAATGCAATATGAAAGAATACAACACATCTTTGCATCATTAAATAAATGTTCCACAGCATAAACAAATGTAACACATCTTAAAATAATATTTCACAACATTGCCTTTTCAATTCATTGGCCCTTCAGTACTATCAGGATCCAGGGTAGATAGTCTCAATTTGTTTTCTGTCTGTTGGTGTTGTTTTAATTTAACACAAATCCTACTTTAAGGAATTAAAAATTCAAGCCACCATGTTAGCTCCACCAAGATGTGGCTCTTCTCTTTGATGAGTGATTCATGCCTCCCTTGATGTTTAGCTATGTCTCCCACCATGCCTTCATCCCTGCAGAGTCCATATGCTGTCTTTATGAGGATGGATCACAATGCTCACTAATTCCTCACTTGATAATTGTCTTTGACAACTCATCAAGGGACACAGCTTGGTCAGTACTTGGGATTGATGCCTTCACTGAGCTCCTTCATCACCCTCTCCTACTGTTCCCTGCCCCTTGTTCTAAATCCTTCTACCCAACAAATTCTTCTCTTCCTTTATTTCTCTCTCTCTCTCTCTCTCTCTCTCTCTCTCTCTCTCTCTCTCTCTCTCTCTCTGTCCCCCCCTCTGTTCTATTCAATTTCATTAGGCTTGGTTGCATGAGCAAGGGTATGTTTGGGTTACTTATTTGATTGAAGGCACTTTACCCATGCCATAACTAATTAATATGATCTCCTTTTCCCAGAAATATTAACACCTAATATTTCTTAAGCGAGGGATGGGGCCACATAAGCTCCTCCCCATTCATAATTAATATTGATTGGTCCAAGGCTCTGCAGGCAGCCACACCTCTTTATTAGTTTATGAGCACAGCAGCCATGTCATGTTGAGAAGATTTGACTTCACAGCTCATCCCCACCCTTTGGTTTTTATATTGCTAATAGTTTTAGTTCTTTGTTGTTTTCTGTGAGCCCTTATAGAGGCTTTTCATTATTAATTAAATTTTCTGCAGCTGCCTAGGAGGCACCCAGTAGAGCCAGTATCAATTTATTAGCAACGATGACTCCTCAGTTTTAGAAGACTCCTTATAATACAGTTGACTTTCTCTCAAGTTCAGAAACAATGGCATCATAGTGGTGCCTGCAGAAGGTATTGTTTAGAGATCATTTTTAGAGTTAAGAGTGGTAGTTTTTAAGTAGTAAAACCATGAAGGGATGAAGAAGAGGAGAAAGACAGAGTGAAGTCTGAATGAGTATGAGAGCACTTGGTTTGGAGTTATGAAAGGCCATTGAGGTCAATGAAGCAGAAATGCAGCAAAGAAGGTTCAGTCTATAAAGATAAGGGGAAGTCATGAGGATCTCTTGCTTGGTAGCTTAAAATCAACATCCAAAACTTTAAATAGGCACAAAGATCATATAAACAGAAATTAAAGTATCAAAAGATCAAAAAAATGTATAAATACAAGAAAGCATCAATGTGAAATAAAAGTTTTCTTAGGGTTGATGAGATTCTTTCCTATTTAGTCTGTTACCTGCCAGTTCACACAGGAGGAAAGAAGGAGCATCATATCACCTATCTACAAGTCTGCACACATGTGACCATTGGTTGCGATCTCTTACTCCCCCTACATCATAGGCTGTTCTATTGTGTTCTGATACATTATCAGCATCTAACATCTGCATGTAACCTCTTTGTTCTCAAGCAGCATGCGGTGGGAAAATGTCCCATCAGACCATACAGATAGCAAAGCACACAGCACACTGTTAAAATGATATTTTTCTAGTAATGATAGGTTTTCTTGTTGGTTACCACTGATCAAGCTCCGGTAGTTCTTAAGCTATGTCACTTTTCATCTCCATTCTACATAGGTGGGCAGAGACCTTTGATTTATGTATAGACAATGTCTATGTTTCCATTAAGCTTGAGAGACGGTTCAGCAAATGAAACCTAAAGTCTAGGGTGGGTGGAGCAGGATTAAAAGACAAAGAGAATTAGTGAGCATGAGAAGAGAATAAAAAGACTTCATTCCCCTAGGGTCTGGCTCAAACCGGCACTGGATAAAGAGTTAATTATTTTAATATAATTCACCAGGTCACTGCAAAGAACATTGAACAGAGTCTACACTCTTTCCTGAGAGATTCAAATAGGACAGATAAAACAGCTAGTAAAGACATCTATCCAGTTTTAGATGTATTTTCTTATCTATTTTATAGACACAACCAATGTACCTATAGATCACCTTCAATTCAAATTACAAAAAAAAACCCTCCTTTAAAATAAATGAGTGGCCATGATGATGATGAATGAGTGTTCAATAGAATGACATATCTCAGAAGGCACTCAGCCATAGTCTAGGTCTGGAGGGTAGAGGATAGGGAACAGGACAGGGAGGCACACTGAGGGCTCAGACTCAGGCTCATGGCCAGGGACAGAGAGAACCTTAATTCAGCAGAACTCCAGAATCTACAACAAGAAAATGATGTTCCACTCTCCACTTCTCCTCACATAGTTGTAGCCACTGAGACTTCATCACTACTTGGAGAAATCTGTGGTGACCAAAGACCCCTTGATAAAGTTACAAGCAGCCAGGCCAGGTTTGAAAGGTTCCCTGAATTGTGACCGTAACTGTGGCTTTATACTGCTGGATACTGAGGGGATATGCTGCAGCCAGTGCAATATGGGATCCTTGTGTGTCCAGCCCTGCACTGTTATGCTCCACACAAAGGAGGCAGAATCATTGTCAAACCAAGGAGGAAGAGTGCAGGGCTGTCCCTTCAGCCCATCCTACAATAGAGCAGTGTGAGCATGGGTCAGCTCACAGTTCCTAAGGCCACAGCTTAGATGCTCAGAGGGCAGTTCCCACTTCCCATCACTGAGGTTGGATTCAGTGATGAATGAAAGGAAAGGGCTGTGGAGCATCTGCTGTCATGTAATTCACTGGGAGATGCTGACCATGGCTCCCAGGCCTCAAGGACTCTTGTCTCAACTCTGCCTAATCAAACTTAAGAGAAAAGAATTCAGTCTTCTTTCAAGTATAAACCATTTGCTTTATTATGGCCAATAAAATGCCCCATTCATATTTTGTAAATGCTTGGATAATAATATGCAGACACAAAAATTGGAGTAGATGATGGAAAAGTGGGTGTGTTCATGGATAAATGGTGAATGGATTAAAGGAGGGAAAAATGAATGTCAAACCATGAAAGTAGGAGAAACAGGGTAATAAAAAAACAAAATAAAAATAAATAAATAAATTAAAAAAATTTTTAAAAAGCAAAATAAAGGCACCTAGTGTCCCCCCTCCCAAGGATGCTTTCCTTCTATGATGATGACATGATTTTTACTCCCCTTCTTTCTTCCCAAGGCTGTGTCTTTGTCTCAGCCTCCTCAGAGCATCCTTCACATCCTTGTTCCGCAGACTGTAGATGAGGGGGTTGAGCATGGGGATGACCAGGGTGTAGAACACAGATATCACCTTTCCCTGTGCCATGGATGTCACTGCTCCTGGCTGTGCATAGATGACAAACACAGTCCCATAAAACAATGACACAGCCATCATATGAGAGCCACAGGTGGAGAAGACCTTGTGTTGTCCCGATCCTGAGTGCATCCTGAGGATGGTCACGGTGATGTAGCCATAAGAAACCAGGACAGCTAAGGTGGTGCTCACAATGATGAACCCACAGAGGCCAAAGAGAAGAAGTTCATTGAGAGCTGTATTGCCACAGGCCAGCTGGAGCAGTGGGGGTACGTCACAATAGAAGTGGTCAATACGGTTGGAGCTGCAGAAGGGCAGCTGAAATGTGAGGCTGGTCTGCACAATGGAATTCAGGATGCCTCCACAGTAGGTACCCATTATCAGGCGTGCACAGTGCATAGGGTACATGGTCACAGGGTACCTCAGAGGACTGCAGATGGCCATGAAGCGGTCATAGGCCATCACAGCTAACAGGAAAGCTTCAGTGGTTGCCAACAAGGAGAAAAAGAAGAGCTGAGCAGCACATCCCTCAAAGCTGATGACTTTGGAAGAGGACAAGATATTGGCCAGAGCATTAGGAGCGATGACAGAGGAATAGCAGAGGTCAACAAAGGACAGGTTCTTGAGGAAGAAGTACATGGGGGAGTGCAGGCGGGCATCCAGGGTGATGACCACGATCATCGTGAGGTTGCCCAGGATGGTCATTGTGTACAGGGCCAAGAAAACAGCGAAAAGCAGGGCTTGTGTCTCTGCACCTCCCCCAAACCCTACCAGCACGAACCCCTGTAAGGACACTGCCAAGAGACTTCCATTTCTGGGGACTGCTGTGGCCATGTGTGGGGACAGATTCAGAGAGGTAGACTGAGGCAGAGAGAGGGAGCAGATCTCACCTGTGCAACCAGATGTTCCCCAGGCTGCAGGAACCTGTTGGTGACATGCTGTCCACTGTGATGAAGTTTACTTTTTCCTCTCATCTCCTTCCAGTTGGGCTATGATGACCTGAAAGGGGAGATTTTCTTTAATCAGGTTGTTCTGAGCTTCATCTGTGCAGGAAGCTGAACCATGGATCCAGGGACACAAAGAGGCTTCTCGATTTTAGTGATTCTCAGGTGCACACTACCTTCAGCATCCCTACAGCTACTTATGGGTTGTTTGGTCATCACCTCCAGGGACATTCGTGAGTGGCACCATTTGTAGAGCTACCCCTGAACCCCACCCTGGCCTTCCATCTTACTGACCATAGAATGGTTCTGCTGACCTCTCAGTCACTGGGGTGGGCATCTTATCATCTCTAGGCATGACTTGTATGGAAATGGCTCTTACTCTGAGGCTGTGCCTGTGTCTCCTGCAGGGCTCTGATCTCACCTAGGTAACTCTGACTCTAAGTCTGGTCCTCAGTCCCAAACATCCTGCAGAAATTCTGCATGCTTGAGGAAATGAGAGGTTACTGACAGTCAACATCTATATGTAAAGAGTGAGCAGTATAGGCCTATGTTCTGAGCAACACCAAGATGGGTGATCATACATATTTGGGACCTGTTCACGGCTTACAGACTGATCTTACTGCTAATGCTGTTACCTGCTTCTCTTTACCTTTAGGGGTTTAAACATTTCTTTCTCTTTTTAATTTGAAAAGCAGACAATACTGGCCCTTTCTAGCACCTTATATCCATTCATGGTTACTTTTTTTTTTTTTTATCATCCTAGGGACCACAAAAGTAGAACAGGAGCATCCTTTGGGACTGGCCACGGGTCACTACACTGTAGGTCCCTGATATGGATGCAGGAGGCTGCTGACATCAGGAATTTGGCTAGATGTGGGCAGGTGTCTAAATTACTCACCCTGGGGTGAAGTCTCTAAATGAGGTGGGTTCAGTTATTGCAAAACCCACCACTGCCATCCTCCGTAAACCACACACAATGGAGACAGGGATCTTGGAGTGCCCTGTTTGAGCCCACCATCTACTTTGTAGCCAGTTTTCCCAGTGCAAGCTCAAATGTGTATTTGGGGCTTTGTGCTCATCACTCTTAGACACGCCCACCATGGGTCTTGGTGTTGATCACACAGGTTTCCTCTGTGGTAAATGTGATAGAAATGCCCAAGGACCTTTGCTTCTTGCTGGAGCAAAGACAAGTATGGTTTCTCAGTTTGCTGAGGGTACAGGGCGCCCGCGGAACGAGTGGGAAGAACATCAGTGAAGTGTTCTCAGCCCAGCCTCTCCTGAGCCAGCATTGTCACAGCCTGCTGTGAGCTGCTTGGACACAGAGTGTTATCCTACCTTACTGCAGAAGCAGAGCTTTTGCCTAACAAACTATGCCTAGGGTAGAAGCTCAAGGTCTTTGAGCCCTGAACTTGGTCAAAAGAACAGGACTGTTCAAAACAGGAGAGTTTGTGCTGCTGAGGTAAGCTGTCTCGAATGCTGGACCCACTGCCTTGTAGCTGAAGAGTCTCCTACATTTACTGTCCTGACACTGACATACTTACAATTTCTCGTGAGAGTCCCCCCTGCAGCAAGATCACACAGCCAACATTTATCTCCCAGGGTCCTCGGGCTGGCAAGCCTGGTCTTTGCTGAAGATGGGCATTGGTTGTCGTGTGTTCTTGAAGTTATCTATGGATTTCTTGGCAGTGGAATGAGGTGAGCATGGACATAGGTGGGCACCTGGCTCCCCGTGAAGGTCTATTGTGTACGTTCTTGCTGTCTCAGACTCTGGTTCCTGTGAAGAAGGAGGGTCTTGCCTCCTTTGCCTTGGTTCCCCTCAGGTCCCTCTCAGGTTGCCAGTGTGTTGGGTTCACACTCTCTGCATCTAGCAGGGCTGGGACTCTCGGCCTCCAGTGTCCAATTAGGAAGACACTGTCCTCTGTGATGGCTGGAACTCCACCCCTACCCCTGGGCTCCAGAAGTGCAACATTGCTGGCCAATCTCTTCCTCACTGCATTCTCTCTTGATTAATTGGCGGGAGGCTTTGGTCCTCAGAGAGCTGGAGAAGGGCCATCAGAAAGCATGATAGAGCAGCTCAGAAGGACCAATGCCCCTCATTAGAATAGTTATCGGGGAGATGCCATTTGCCCCCTAGTTACAGCCCTTCCCTGCTGCCATGTGCTTAGAGAACTCAACTCCTTGAAGCACACGTAGTTCCTGCTTAAAGGAACCCCGCATCCTAGCCAGTCATAGTGACAGCTACCAGAACTAAGGGAAAGTGCTTCTTCTGGACTGCAGTGACCTGCTTGAGTGACTTCACACCCAGGGTTTTGGATGGCATCTTCATATTGGATCACAGTACTCACTAGTCCTGCACTTGATGCTCACCCTGGCTCACCCTGATAATAATCAGTGCTCACATCTTTTTAGCAATTTAATTTTCAAGCTATGTACACATGTTGAACAGCTTCCCCCTCACAGACCCTAGCTTTACTTAGCTCATTCCCCTCTTGTTTTAGTTTTTCCCAGACGCTGTTACTTCTGCTTTCGTGGCATATGTACGTGCATGGTTTTATATGTCTATATAGAATCTGGGATCCACATGTTTCCTCTGAGCTTGTCTTATGTTATTTAATATAATTACTTCTAGTTATATCCATTTCCTAGCTGATGAAATAGCTTGATTCTTCTTCTGTTATATAGCAGTCAGCAACAGTGGTGCTGTTTCCTGTTTCCCTTCAGAAACATGGAGTATGTCTCTGCATGGCACATGCAGGCCTGGGTTCTCATCCCTCAAAATCAGTTTTTCTTCACCATCTTCATACAACATGTCTGGTAGACACGTTAAGCTTGTGTTTAGTGAACACATCTATACCTCTCAGTGAGGCTGGGTCTATGTTCCTGTGTCTCACGTGTTTGTGTTCATGTTTCTGAGAACCGTTTCCCTAATGAAATGCTATGTCCTTGAGCCCAGCACTAAGAGAGTTTCTTGGCTAACCGGGCTCCACCAAGACTCCTATGATGTCAATGGAAACATCTGAGCCCAGCATGAAGGAAACTCCTACTTGGGACAGTGTTCTCCATACTGGTCAGTCTTCCCTAGGGCTCCTTGAAGAACAGCGTAGGGTTGCAGCCACCAATTGCCTAAGTTTTGCACTGACAATGATCCTTTTTTGATAAAACAATGTATCCTGCTTCAGAGTGGTGCTCAAAGGCTCCTGGGGGGATGGGAGCATTCCCTTTATGTATTCCCATTTCATCCAACTTGTTCTTGTGGCCAGGGCTATTGAAATATTCATCTGATTTCATTTTTTCTTAAGTTGTTTTAAAAGCATATTTTATGTTTTATTTATTTTGAGAGCTTTATACAATATATTTTTATTATTTCTCTTCCCACAACTCTTTCGAGAGCCTCATCCTCTTCCCTACCCACACAATTTCATGGGCCTTTTCTTCCCTTAGAAAAAACAAAAACCCAAACAAAACAGCAAAACAATAGCATTTCTACCCCCATTTCAGTTCAGCTTTTCTTCAGCAATTCCACCTTTTTGCTGAGTTCTGTTTGCATGACTCATATTGCCTCCCTTATTTCATTCACTTTGGGTTCTGTTTCCTTGGAGAGTGTCCACATCTTCTTGAATTGTTCAAATGTGGTTATCACCGTTTTCTTAAACTCTCTGTCAGGAAGACCTTTGAGGCCATTCTCGTTGGGGTCCATTATTATAGGATTAGTCCTTTTTGAAAGAGACATGTCCTTTTTTGGAGGAGACATGCTTTGGGGTTGTTTCTGGTTTTGTACTGGAAGTTGAGCATCTGGGATTGGCTGGGCGAGTGGACCTGTGGGCCTGGAGGCTGGTGGTCTGGGGACTGCTTATCAGTCAGTAGGTGTTGAACACCACCTCGTCCCGCAAGGAGCACACAACACCGGATCCTTCTCTTTGCAATTTATTCGGGCCTTTAATTATCTTCTTGTCTCTCACTCACTCACTCTCACTCTCACTCTCAGACTTATGATGAACGACCCACTCACTCACACACTCTCTCAAGAACGACGAACGACCCAGGGGGGAAGTCCGCTCGTGGCTAAATACCCTCTGGGCTTCCAATCCCGGTAAGCCACGTAGACATTGCCCATAGGTCCCCAGGCGCCGGAAGCAAGCCACCATCCTTGCCTACAGCCAATAAGGAGTTGTTTACTCCCGAGAACACTCACCTTCAGAAAAGGTGGAAGGTGGAAACCAGCGCCACCTTTAGGGCGTGGTACAGTGAAGCTCCCTACAAGTAGGGGCATTGGGGAGAACTTCACAAGTTAGGGGAGAATCCACTGACATGCCTTACTTCTTGGCACTAGGTTCTTTGCAGACAGGGAAGTTTGGACCCAACTGTGAGGTCTTAGAGCCCCTCTCCTGTCAACACTAGGATTTGGGCAGGATGGGAAAGTTTGAGCTTGGTGATGACACCTAGGGATGCTTTACCTGTTGGTGCCAGGGGTAGTATGGGTAAGGGGAGTTTGGGCAGAGTCTCATGCTATCCTTAAATGACATGTGGTTTCACTGTTGGCATTGATTGTTCTTGTATTTATATTTCTGTGTGATAATAACACAGAGTTTGAATTTTCCTTTCTCAAGCTAATTGTCTGGGTGTTTTCTTTCTTTTTTCTTTTGTGTATTCTAAAAAAAAAAAAAAGAGTCAGTTATTCAACAATGCCACCTCAAACCCATCCTAGCTAAGGTACAGAAATGCAGGAAATAGTCAGTATGGCTTGGGACTATATCAGAGAGGTTTAATTAGATTGCTCAACAGCATGGTAAAGTTTTAGAATGAACTGAACCAAATACATAAGTGATCCTAATGCATTCCATTCTGTCATAAGCTTAGGTTCAATGTTCTTCCAGATATTCATAAATCTGCTTTGTTACGTCAGTTTTGTGACCAAAGATTCCACTCAGAAGTTGTCATACATGTGTATGCTCCTAGATAGTATCTACGGATATGTGTCATCTGGTGTTTACATCATAAAAGGTCTTCCCCAAAAGGATTAAGTTCAAATTGACATATAAAATGAGAGGTATTATAACATTAGCCTTAGTTTTCTTTAGTTCATAATGTAGTGGGAATTTTAAGAAAGAAACCCCAGCTCCAAGCAGTCCCAATGGGCTAGGCTTAGTCACGTGTCTCAATATGTCACTTATGACAGGAGATGCCTGGAGTAAAGAAAGAAAGTTTGATTGATGTGACTGCACTGCAGAGAGTGGATAGCAAGGTCTAGTGACCTAGTGGGGCACTGACATGGGTGTTAAGTTGAAGGGGACAGGAACTGAGACAGAGGACAAGCAGTGTAGTGTGGTTGGTTGTGCTCACCATGGAGGTTCTCTGTTCTAGTTCTACAGTGGCCTAAGAAACTCTCTGCTGTTTGAAGGAAAAGCTGGCTCCCAGGGAGTTATTTCTGCCCCAAGGAGCATCCTCATCCTCATGGATTATTGTCCTAATATTGCAGAGTCTACCCTACGAGACTTTGCTGTTCATGAAGTAATGGAAGAAGGGAAACAAGAATGTGAGGGGGAGGAAAGCATATAGGAAGCTACCCAGAAGCAAGCAAGAAAGCAAGACTAACCATAAACAACACACACAAACTGCTCCAGTAATGAGATGCACCTTCCATACAGCCATTGCCTCCATTCCCAGACACTGTTCCTTACTGCTCACCTTCTCTCACATAGATGCACATCTCTGTCTCAGCCTCCTCAGGGCGTCCTTCACATCCTTGTTCCGCAGACTGTAAATGAGGGGGTTGAGCATGGGGATGACCAGGGTATAGAAGATGGAGACCACCTTGCCTTGCTCTTTAGATGCCACTCCACCTGGCTGGCCATATATAGCAATGCCAGTTCCATAAAACAAGGACACGGCGGTCATGTGGGAGCCACAGGTGGAGAAGACCTTGTACCTGGAACCTGAGTGCATGCTGAGGATGATCATGGTGATGTAGCCATAGGACACCAGGATGGTTAATGTTGCCCCCATTAGGATGAAACCACAGATAGCAAACATCACCAGCTCGTTCACAGAGGTGTTGGCACAGGCAAGCTGGAGCAGAGGGGGGACATCACAGAAGAAATGGTCAATGCGGTTGGAACTGCAGAAGGGAAGTTGGAAAGTGAGGCTGGTCTCCACAATGGAGTTGAGGAAACCTCCACAGTAGGCAGCCAGCACAAGGCAAGCACAGACTGTGGGGGACATGGTCACTGGGTAGTGCAGAGGACTACAGATGGCCACGAAGCGGTCATAGGCCATCACAGCCAAGAGTAAAGCCTCGGTTGTCCCCAGAAAGGAGAAGAAAAACAGCTGTGCAGCACAACCAGCAACACCTATGACTTTGGAAGAATAGAAGTTGGCCATGGCTTTAGGGCCAATGACGGAGGAATAACAGAGGTCGACAAAGGAGAGGTTCTTGAGGAAGAAGTACATGGGGGTGTGCAGGCGGGCATCCAGGGTGATGAGCACCATCATGGTGAGGTTGCCCAGGATGGCTACCATGTACAGAACCAGGAAGACAGCAAAGAGCAGGGCTTGAGTATCTGTACCTCCCCCAAATCCCACCAGCACAAACTCCTGCAGGGACACTGCAGAGAGACTTCCATTGCTGTGCACTGGTGTGGCCATGACTGGGGACAGATGCCCAGAGGACATTGGTGGAAGTAGAAAGGAAACAGTCCTCACCTCTAAATTTATATGTCCCATGGAGTATGGAGACTCATCAGTGCCCACAATCCAAGAGTCGTAGATCTCCTTCTAGATAGACCAGTGTGGCCTAAAAGGAGACATTTTCTCCGATTTTCTTAATTCATGAGGATGTGTCAAGTGAGCCCTGTCTGTGCAGAAGAAGCCTGAGCTGGGCTGTGAGGATACAAAGATGGCTTCTGAGCTGAGTGACTTTTAGGTACAGACAGCTTTTTAGTGTCCCTACAGTTACTTTTGAGTTGCTTGCTGTCTACCTCCAGAGACTTTCCTTGGTGGTACTGTTTTTAATGACATCCCCAAATCCCACCTTACCATTCCATCTTACTCACTGATCATAGAATGGACAAAAGAATCTGCTAAACTCCTAGAAGCTGGGGTAGGTGACCTGGTCATCTCTAGGCTGGGCTCAGAGTAGGGACCAGGTCTCTTCAGGCTGTGCCCATGTCCTCTTCAGGACTCCTGCCCTTGCCTGAGAAGTTCTGATTCTAAGTAGACATCTTCAATCAACGTGCAGACTCTGCTTCCTTGAGGATGTGAAGGGTTCCTGCAAATGTCAAGAATTGGAGATTGTGGTGAGGGTGTAACTCAGACCGTGTCCTGACAAACACCAGCACTGAGCCCATACATGTTTAGGACATGCTCATGTCATTGAACCATATCTCACTGCCATCTGTCTCCTGTTCTACTTGAGCTTTGGGGCTTTCAAGGATCCTGTCCTTCAAAGGATGCCTGTGTCATTAGTACAGCCATCTCCTGAGTCCTGCTCATAACTCCCACACCTCATCATACTCATTGATTCAAGAATATTACAGGGGCCTCCTATTCTTCCAGAAGTTGGGCTGTGTGATCCTTCCATCTACAGGCTAAAAAAAATCATGAAACAGCCCTTTCCAGGCTGAGGATGAACCGTGTGTCTGTTCCATGCAGGACCAAGTCTTCTTATTCTGAACATGAAATTCAGTTGTTATAAGTGCGTGACAGGGATTTCCTGTCAATGTCTTGTTGGATAGAACCTGGAGAGGAGATAGCCCAGCTCTATCATTTAATAAAAACCAGCAGGATGTGTCCTTGATATATTTGAGACAGCCTTGTACCCTCAAAGCTAATCTCACTGCCAGCTCTGCTTTGTACTTAAGTTCAAGTTTAGGGAATTTAAAAGATTATTCTCTTTCCCATTTGAAAACTAGATAAAATTGGGTCTGTCCAATGCTCTCAGACCATTCCTGGCTACTTTTTCCTATAGTGCTCATATCACTGAAAGACTAAGAGTATCCTGAGTAGGGCTGACCATGGTCATTACAGTATTGATTTATACACAGGACCAAGACAGAAGTTGCTATGGTGAGGTACATGGGTAGATCTGTAAGGTGACCATCTCTCTCATTCTGCAAGTCAGAAAAGTTCCCAAGTCAGAGTGGGCTCACTCTCCACCTTCTGTTCTCTACAGTTCACCTTCACACAGGACTGATATGGTGACTGGGGAGCCTCATCTGAGCCCATCAGGCGCTATAAAGCTAAATTTCCTACCATGGGCTTAAAAGTATGCATGAAATTGTTTTGCACTCACTCTCTTGATACAGTCATCAGGGATCACAGTACCGACCACACGCAGGTTTCCATGGTAATGGGTGTGCTATGGAAAGGAAGATAGCCCTTTGCTTCCTCTTAACCCCCCAAATGAGTTTGATATCTCCAGCTTGCTTATCTAATGGCAGCTGTGAAATGACAGGAGAGCAGGGCTTGAGAACGTTTCTCTGCTGTGAGAGAGCTGGGTGACTGCGGGGGTAGGGGGATGGGGGGACAACCATTGCACATCCCAGCCCTACTCTTCCTGGGCTGGCAGCACCACTTCCTCCTGCAATCTGCTTGGATGCAGAGCTTCAACCCAGCCACCTGCAGAACGGGAGCTAGTGTTCAATAAGGTTCATAAAGGGGTAGGTCCCTCCAAAACTATCCACTCTAATCTGTGCCAAGGCCAGGGTGATCAAGATAGGGTCTGCCAGCTTACCGAGGCAGGCCTTGAGTATGCATGGTTTGCTCTACCCTTCTGAACTCTACCTCTATAGCTTTCTGCTCCTCACAGGTGAGACAATGAACTTACCTTTCATATATGAGTCATGTCTACCCCAAGGTCCTCACTCATGCTCCCAGTGCCCCATGATGTTGAGCCCGGTCTTTGATGGCTATATGGAATGGACATCAGTTGATTATATACCTTAATCAGATCATCTGTGGACTCCTGCAAAACGGAGGAGTGAAGTTACTATTATCAGAGGTGGGCCTCCAGATGTCTGTGAGGGTCCAGGATATGCAGCTTCTGGCTGTGATGGGTTCTGGATTTTGTAAAGAAGAAAGCCTGGGCTTACTCACCTTGCTTGCTCTCCTGTCAATGAAAGCAGGAAACTGTATGCAAAGGACACTCTGACAGAGAGAATGCTCTGCATCTAGCCATGGGGCTCTTGGCCTCCAATGGCTAATTAAGAGGGTGCTGGCTCGATGACAGCTGGGAATCGAACTCTCTGGGCTCCACAGGTGGAGGACTAGCTAAGGCCAATCCTGCCTCATTACCAGCCATGCCCTATGGGTTGGCAGGAAGCCTGCAGTTCTCTAGGACCCCTTGGAAGTACCATGAGGATTTCAGCAGAGACAGCTCAGGAACACCAGTTGTAACTCAACAGAGCAGCCACCCTGTGAGCGATGTGGCTTCTTAGCCACAGCCCATTGCCCTTGTCACTCCCTTCAACTTGCCATGTTGATATGGGGAGTACGATGTTGGGGTGCTTCTGTAAGAAGGTCAGTTCATTCCACCCTAGACAAGCACCGGCTTGTTTTAAGCCTGTAGCTCCGCAAATATGAGACCTTCAACATCATTAGAAGCCTGGGTAAATGACCATCATCCCCTTGTGTCCTTTTCCTAATTCTTTCTGTCTTGAAGGACTGTAAACCAATAAGTAGTGCTCCAACAGAAAGACAGAAAAGAGAGAGGCCTGAGTGACCCCCTCTCTCCCTCAGCAGTTAGCTGTGTTCTCACACATGGATATGGATGTTTCAGGGTTTCATTATGTCCTTACATCACAACTCTCAACACTCTTTAGTTTTGCTCTGAAGATCTTCCTTGGATTTGAGGCAGTAGCTATGTTTCTGCTGGTGGGATGAGAAGGTCCATCTGAATTCTGAATTCCATTTAAAATCTGAGAGTCAATCTGTATGTTCTTTTTCATCCTGTCAAGAACACATGAAGACACAACTGGGCCTCTGCTAAAACTTCTGTCATTAAGGTCCTATTGATAGCATCCCAGGATTTATAATGGCAACCTCCATCCTGGTAAACATTTCCTGTTTCTCTTAAGAAACAGAGCATTTATGCCCATGCAAGAGAAGTATTGAGTTTCCTTTCTGTGTAGTTGGCTCAATGGGTTAAAAAAACACTTGCTCCACAAGGGTAAAGAACTGAGTTTGAATCACCAGAACGCACCCAAAGTGGCCTATCTTCCCATGTAATTCTAAAGTCTTCCCAATTGATTTGAAGGAATAATTTGTAAAATTTTCAAGGAGCTGGCTAGCAGAAACCTAGAATTCTCTGAGAAAAAGTACGTAGGCATGAATGATGCTAGCAAGGGCTCAGAAGACCAGACTGTTAGAAGTAATGTGGACAGTGAAGACCTGGCCCATAAGGCCTCAGATGCACCATGACCTCTAGGGGACACTGGACTGTTAAAGTCTGACAGGGTTTGCGTACTTTTTTGTCATGCCATGTGAATTTGGAGGATGCTAAATTTAAAGGTAATAGATGAATTAGTCTGGTGGGAAAATATTTAAGGCAGTCTACATTTGGACTGTGGAATGGTTATTGCTGGATATTTGTAGCCAGGTTTTAAATGAGTATTAAAAATAAACAGCAAAGCAGAGATATTTAAAACTTAGAATTTAGGCCAGAAAGACTGCAAATCTTGGGACCAAGGAAGACATGGTGTTTGGAGAGATTCACAAGGAACATTAGAGAGAAGCCAAGTACTTTGCATCATGATGATGGAAAAGATGTCCTGAGTGCATGTCAGGAATTGGTCCATTACAGGCTAAGGTCCATGATAAACTCATTGAGAGACTTTCCTTTTACAAGAGAGTTCAGAGATCCCTACTCACAGGCTACCTTGAAGGCATTTCCCCAAGATCTGTGTCATCATACACAACTATCCAAACACTTAAACAGCAATATGGATAGAAACTATCTACTGCCTGGGATGGGGTCAGAACTTGGCACCATCCACTAAATGGTAGTTTAGCAAATATACAAATGCAAGCATTATTAGGTCAAGGATACATTCCATTCAGATTGCAGAAGAATGCCTTGGGAGGTCAGACAGCAGATAGGAAGGTTGCTATACCTGTGGGAAGGACTTTTTAGTGTCATGTGTAAATCATGGGTTGCAATCATGATCCCAGAGCACTGAGGCACATGGGATGTCTACTAGTCAAGGCTGTAGACAATGGGAGAAACTGTATGGACTCCAACATGCAAAGCCATGGGGGTGAGATTTCTCAAGGCTAGTGATGTCCACCTCTTGATACCACATGTCCTAGGGAATGAACATTGTGCTGGGGGCATCTGATGGATTTGAGTCTTTTGTCTACTGTCGTTATCTGGTTTTTATTATCTACAGTGGCTGCTCCTTAAGCAACGGCTAAAGCCACAGAGCTGTGACCTGAGGAGATTTTGTTCCCTCAGGCACTGACACTTTTAAAGCTACAAAGGAAACTTATCTAAATCTAAAGAACTTAGGATCCAATGATTTAGGTGGAATTCTGCTCATTCAGAGAGGCTGAATAGCTAGTAGCTAACCTTTTTCCTTTGCTGGCATCTTCCAAAACCCCCCACATCCTTCTCCCAGCCCCTACTTTAAAAACCTTGCTACACTTGTGGTTCCTCCTTACCACTTCCTGTCAGCTACTTGCTGACTCAGCTTCCTGCTCAAAGGTTAATTTTATTTAATCAAGCATGTCTTTGAGTTGTTAACAAAAGCAGTAGAAAAAATGCAACATACTTTTAAAGTATTATTTCCCAACAGTCCACTCTTATGTTCCCATTATATATTTTGGAAATTTTATTCTATGTCATTGTGGTTTGGCAGTTCTATTACTGTAAAGAGACACCAAGGCCAAGGCAAGACTCATGAAAAAAATAATTTAATTGGGGGCTTGCTTACAGTTTTAGGGGGCTAGTTCATGATCATCATGGCAGGAAGCAGGCAGGCATGGTACCAGAGCAGTAGCGGAGCATCACGATCCACAAAGCAGCAGGGAGAGAGAGAAAGCCCACTCCCTTACCTTCTCCAATAAGACCATACCTCCTAATCTTTTGCAAACAGGTCCACTAACTGCTGACTAAGCATTCAAGTATATGAGCCAATGAGGACCATTCTTATTTGTTATGGGCTGTTCCACCTGGGCACCTCTTGGTGGAATCCAACTGGCTTCACATGTCTTTGGAATCAGTATCCTCATAATACAGAATCATTGAGATCATTCTCTGTGACTGGTGTATTTCTGAGCATAATGTGTTTAGTTAACTGGATCTTTTATTCTCTGTCATCTGGGCTCGATGGCTTCATCTCATGGCACTGTTTCTTGTTAATCACCTGTTGATTCCAAATGCTTCATTAGGATCTGGTTGTTATCACCAGTACTGTGGCTGCCATTGGACTTCTGCTTCTTCCTTCGGGAGTTCTGTGATGTCAGATTCTCTTTTGTGATACCATCAATCATTGATGAGCAAAGTTTATTTTCCCCCGTGCTCTGGGTTTTACAAAATAATTAGATGTGTTTGTCACCCTGACTTTATTGTTGCAGGACTGTGAACATAGGTTGCTTCCTCCTTGAAAAATGTCCTACTTCTCAGGGGTACATCTCAAAGGGAAGGCGAGATAAGCACTCTATTTATATATAATAACCAACTAGGAGATCACCATCTTTCAATGATATGTCCAAGCATAGGTATCAACTTATATCTGTTTGTCTATTGAGTTTATGTTCCTTCTTCATGTTAAAACATTCATCTTTGACCATTACAATTACTGCCAGGTCAGCATTAGAAGAAATAAAATGTCTTTATTGAAACCAAAGTTTGTAAAACCAAGATATAATCCATGATCAATCAAGAGAATATGTTACAAAATACAGATAATTAAAAGAAAAGGCTGAAAGGGTATTGCTAACTAGAGGGCCAGCCTCCAGAATCCCAGGAGAAACAAAAAATTCATGAATGTGGTGAGAGCTAGACTTTTTCTATCTGGGGAGAAAATAAGGAAGCACACATGCTTTCTGATGGTAA
The DNA here is from genome assembly GCA_004025045.1 of Sigmodon hispidus. Lineage (NCBI taxonomy): Eukaryota > Metazoa > Chordata > Mammalia > Rodentia > Cricetidae > Sigmodon > Sigmodon hispidus. The sequence goes on from PVIH01000600.1 coordinate 259,169, forward strand.
CTTTCTCTTCTACTTCATTTTAGAAAATCCTCTAAAATTTCTTTTTACATATATCTCTCTCCTACACAGCCATACATCTTTATATACAATTATATCTATTTACATATGGCTTCACATCTTTCTTTCACCATACAGAATTTTACACCGTTCTCTCATATTCTCCCATACAGCTCTTTACAATCCCTTCACACAGCTCCTCTACATAGCAGCAGCCCTTTCATACAAATCTCTCGTACACACACTCACACATTGCCACGTCATTCATTCATTTTTCACTCATTCACTCTCATATTCCTCTCATGGTTCATCTTTATCTTTCATAGCTCTGTCTATAGACATTCAGCTATATCTTTCAGCACATACAAACACACACACATATTCTGTTCAGCTCCTTACATAGCAGCTCTCTACAAACTCTACTAGCCCCCTCTCTCTTACACACACACACACACACACACACACACACACACACACACACACACCTCTTCTCCTCCTCTTCCTCTGTCCAACTCTGCACAATACTATGTTACATTTTCAGGGCCTAACCCATTCTCATAACACAGCAGTCACACAGTTTCTCTCAGGCTGGATAGGTCTCACTGACTAGCCAGTGAGTAATGCTTGGCCTTGCATGTAGCCTGAGAGCTAATCGTTCCCAGTCAGAAAGTGACATTGGAATTCAAGACTTAACAATAGCAGTTAGTTGGCTAAACCTTGATCCTATAACATAAACTGAGGCTGGGAGTATGAGTAGAAAGTCAATTACTATGAAGTTACCTCGTGCCTGACCTTGATTGAAAAATAAACACCTGAGAACATTTGTGCATTTTCTGCAGGAGCAGACAGTCTGTTTTGAATTTGCTTTGAGCTCTTAGCTAAGTGTGTAAAAAGCTGTCTTTGTAGCTGAGAATTCTTTTATTTTTCCATGTCAGTTATGAAAAATTTCTAGTGTTATGTCTATTCATCCAGAATCATACAAATTAAGCATAAATCTTCCTGACCATTGACAGGTATATGTATAACCAAAAGATGTAAAACACTATCAATGAGCTGTGGAATAAACCCCACAGCTGTTCTTTGAATGTAGTGACACATGAGGAAAATTACAGATAGGAACAACTGGTCATTCACAGTCAGTAATCCCACAGCTCTACCAAATGGGGCTCCCATCAGGGAGTCACTCATTTGGTCAGTTAACCTGCCAAACACTAGTTGTCACCTGCTGTATACTCCCACAGCCCTCAGCAAAATGTATTATATTGTAAACATACAGAAAAGAAGGAAGACCAATATGAATATCTAAGTAAAATTTTATTTTAAGGATTAATTTATAGAGTTATTTTACATGAATATATTTAATCCAACAGATAGCATTAACATTTTAATTTGAATATAAACAAAGATTTAAAATATGTAAAGTTGGGCTGGGAGATGCTCAGTAGATAAACCATGTGCTGCACAAGCCAGACTTGAGTGTAGATCCTTATCTCAACACCTACTTAAAAGGTGGGTGTGGCCATGCCTGTCTGTCACCCCAGTGCTGTGAGACAGAGACAGGGAATACTGGAAGATTACTGGCCAGCTAGCCTAGACATGTAAATGGACTCCAGGTAAAGTAAAAGATCCTGGCTTACAGAAACAATATGGAAAGTGATAGTGTACATACATATGTACACATGCATGCATAGAAAACACACACACACCACATACATAAAAGAGACAGAAAATAAAATAAGGATGAATCATGAAATCTAAGAGGATAGCGGCTCTCCACAAGCTCTCCATAGCCTCCCCCCCCACACACACACTCTCTCACACACACCCATACTTCTCTACTTTCTCTGTTTACTTATAAAAATAATTAAAATAAATATAGCACAGTTCTCTCAGCAACTGATGAAGTAGACAAAAAATAGCAAGTAAATGTTAGAACTGAACAAAGAACGATAGCCACTGTACTTAGTTGACCTAAATAAAACACTATACCCAGCAACGTCAGAATACAATTTCTTTCAACACAGAACACAGCTGAACTCACTGAGTACTGCAACTTCTGCTGTACACAAGCATGTGAAGGACTCACCTTATGAAGGGAATGCTGAGCCACAGAAATCAAGAACAAAGACAAATAGCTTGGGCTTTCTTCTAGAATGTTCCCAGAAGGCTGTGGAAACTGTGGACAGAATCTGATCAAGTGTTCGAGTTGGGGCAGAATGCCTGAGGTTGTATGGAGGATATTATGGGATTGTACATCTTTTCCCTAGTGACAGTTCAGTGAACACCCAGAATTGTAGGTTTAAAATGAACTGATTTTAATATATGTATATATACATATATAGTATGTATATGTTCACTAGCACAAGGGAGACTTTATGCTAGATGTGGTTCACTAGAACCATGGGCAATATATTTAAAGTTATTTTGTGGTACTTATAAAATTATTTATGTGTATGTATGTTTATCCGATAGTAGAGACAAGTATGTACAGGGGCCTTTGGTTGTATGTTCATAAAGGGTCACCAAGATATACCTAGCACTGCATCTGTGGGATCAGGAAGGGGGACTTGATTTTAGAGACTTATTATATTGTCCAAATATTTATCTCCTTTCATAGGAAAAATAAAAACCTCTTTCAATGTCATCAAATGTAAATCATATTCACTGTATCACACTGAAAAGTGGCTTGGAATTTGCTCCACTGCTCAGCAGAGCAGGCAGACACCTGCTTCCAACTTAGCCAGGGTCTGGTCTGTACGGTGCCTTCAAGAACCTTTGTAGAATGGATGAATTGAAGAGTCCATGCAGTGTTTCCTTGTAAATCTTCCCTCCTTCCCTAAAAAAAGCCCCTCACTGCCCACCCTCCTTCCCAAGGCTGTGTCTCTGTTTCAGCCTCCTCAGGGCATCCTTCACGTCCTTGTTGCGAAGACTATAGATGAGTGGATTGAGCATGGGGATGACCAGGGTGTAGAAGACGGAGACCACTTTTCCCTGCTCCATGGATGCCACAGCTCCTGGCTGTGCATACATGACAAATACCGTTCCATAAAACAAGGACACAGCTGTCATGTGTGAACCACAGGTGGAGAAGACCTTGTGTCTCCCTGACCCTGAGCGCATTCTGAGAATGGTCACTGTGATGTAGCCATAGGAGATAAGGACCACGAGAGTGGTAGACACAATGATGAGCCCACAGATGCCAAACATGACAAGCTCATTGAGATCTGTGTTGGTACAGGCCAGCCGGAGCAGTGGGGGTACGTCACAGTAGAAGTGGTCAATGCGGTTGGAACTGCAGAAGGGCAGCTGGAAGGTGAGGCTGGTCTGCACAATGGAGTTCAGGCAGCCTCCACAGTAGGTACCCAGAACCAGACGAGCACAGGCCATGGGGCACATGGTCACAGGGTATCTCAGGGGACTGCAGATGGCCATAAATCGATCATAGGCCATTACTGCTAAGAGGAAGCCTTCAGTGGTAACCAGAAGGGAGAAAAAGAAGAACTGAGTGGCACATCCCTCAAAGCTGATGACCTTAGAGGTAGAAAGGAAGATGGTCATAGCTTTGGGGGCAATGACAGAGGAATAGCAGAAGTCGACAAAGGAGAGGTTCTTGAGGAAGAAGTACATGGGGGAGTGCAGGTGGGCATCCAGGGTGATCACAATGATCATGGTGAGGTTGCCCAGGACAGTCACCACATATAGGACCAGGAAGACAGCAAAGAGCAGGGCCTGAGTTTCTGCACTTCCCCCAAATCCCACCAGCACAAACCCTTGCAAGGATACTGCAGAGAGGCTTCCATTTCTGTGCACTGGTGTGGCCATGAGTGGGGACAGATGCAGGGAGGTAGACTGAGGCAGAGACAGGGAGCAGGTCTCACTGGTGCCTTTCAGATGTTCCCCAGGCTGCAGCAACCCATTCTCTGCATGTTGTCCTTGCCCAAAATCCACTAGCTTCTGTGATGTATCCAATGAGCTTGAGTGGCCTAGAAGGGGGACATTTCCTCTGCTTGACTCAGCTCTCAGGATTTACTGAGTCCTTTCTCTGAAGGAGGCTGGGCATTACCCTGAGGACACAGAGAGACTTCCAGAGCTCAGTGAATATAGACAATATTTCAAGGTCCCCATTGTCCTCTTAGTCACTCAATCCACCTCATCACAGACACCACCGAGCATCTCTATTGGTACAGCTGTCCACTCAGTCCACCCGCACCTGAGACTTAGGCCTCATGAGGACTTCCTGCCCTTTCCAAGCTGGATGATCTTGTCTCCTCCAGAAGGTAATAAATGTATCAAACAGCCCTCATCATGCTGAGGCGGTGCCCTGTATACCCTGCAGGATGCTCAGCAGCTCTCGGTCCCAGTTTTGTCCACAATAATAATCAACATATAGATCCTCCACTTGCTCAAGGATGTGAGACGTTGGACACTGTGGTGAAGGGGCAGCTGAGACACAGTTGGATATATTTATAAATATATTATATTTGGCACATGCTTATCATCTCCCACTGGATCTCACTGCCAGTTCTATGCTCTCCTATGCTTCATCTTAGGGGCTTTATAAGGTCTTGTTCTTTGCTACTTAAAACCAAAGAGAAATGTCCTCTGGCTTTCTGACCATTCACAGTCACTTTGTCTTATTCTTAGTGATCATAGCATCAACAGATTAGGGATGTGCTCAAAGTGGCTGCCATGACAACCATGTTACTAGCCAATAGATCAAGGTAGGGAGGTGCTGAACTGAGTGTCTTGGATAGAGAGAAGAGGGTGTCTGTTCTCCATCACACTGGAGCCTTGGGGGACTTCTCTGGTTGGAATGAGTTTGTTTGTTATGCTCTATTCTCCTTCACAGTTCACCCTCACACAGGAGTGATACGGAGACTGGAAGACACATCTAAGCTGGTCTTGCCCTACATGAGTGATTTTTCTCACTGTGAGCTCAAAGATGTGCATGGATTGGCCTTGTGTTCACACCTGACTCGATGCACCAGCCAGGGGTCACAGTACTGACCACAAAGGTCTCCATAGTGATATTGTGATACATAAATGAAAGTTTGTCCTTTCTTTCCAGTTGGAGCAAGGACAAGCTTGCTCTTCCCAGGTCGCTGAGGGGAAATATTATCTAAGGATGTTGTGCAAGGAGAGGGAGGCATGGGCTGAGGGTTCAGCTCTGCTGTGGGAGATCTGGTAGACACTGTGTATGAAGGAAAAGCCTGGGCTCCCCTTGGCCTTGTCTCTCCTGAGCAAGTAGTATCACAGTGTCCTGTGAATTGGTTGGATGAAGACCTTCAGCCCACCTGCCTGCACAGTTGGAGCTGGTATTTAATAAGGCTCCCAAAATACATATTCTAACCTGTGCCAAAGCCTGGAATGATCAGGATAAGACATGCCAGTTTGCTGAAGCAGGCCCTGGGTGTACTCTGTGTGCTCCAACTTTCTCCACACACACACATACATGGATGGTTCTCTACTCCTGACAGGTAACACAATGAGCTTACCTTTCTTAAGTAAGAGTCAGGTGTACCCCAGGGTCACACAGCTAATATCAGTGCACCCAGTGCCCCATGCTGATGAGCCTGGTCTGTGATGAATATGAAGAGGTAGACATCAGTTTTGGACCTTCTTCATGTCAACTCTGGACCATGGAATGAGGTGGGCCATATGACCAGAGCTGTGCACCTGGGTCCCCGGAAGAGGCTGGCTGTGCAGGTTCTGGCTGCGGCAGGTTAATGGATCTTGTAAGAGAGAAGCAGGGCTTCCTCACTTGGCTGATCTGTCACCTCTAGCAGGATGTGGAGGGGCCTGCCCTTGGGGTCACTCTGCTGGATATGATGCTCTGCTCTCACTAGTGCTCACTCTTGGCCTCCAGTGGCCAATTAAGAAGTTTCTGGCCACTGGCAGCTGGGACTCTAACGCTCTGGGCTCCTGAGGTGAAAGGCTGGCTGTGGCCAATCTCTGCTTTGACACCACTCTCTATGGCAGTAGTTCCTGACCTTCCTAAGGCTGTGACCCTTTAATACCTCATACTGTGGTGACCTCTCCTAACCATAAAATTACATTGTTGCTACTTCATAACTATAATTTTGCTACTGTTATGAATCATAATGTAAATATCTGATGTGTGACCCCAAGTGGGCTATTACCCACAGGTTGAGAACCATTGATCTATGGATTGGTGGGAACCCTGAAGTCCCCTGGAAACCTTTTGAGGAACCACTAGAGTTACAGCAGAGACAACTGAGGACCACCTGTATCCTGTGTCCCTCATTAGAGCAGCCACTCCAATGGGGCGACGTGGGTCTCCTGGTCACAGCCTCATTGTTGCTCCCCCAACTCAGCATGTTAATATGGGAAGAGTCATATGGGGAACCCTCCCTAGGGTAGGTGGCCAGCTCACCACACTCTAGATGGCCACTAGGTCTACACAGTCTGCTAACTGCAATTCAAACCCTCGGTGTCACTAGAAGCCTGGGTGGAACAATCTCATCCACTTTCTGTCTCTTTCTGAATGTTTCAGGTTTGAAAAGCTAACATAATTTTTGCTTGGAGGAATTTGAGCCAGTAAGCAATGATCCAACCCTGAAGAGACAGAAAGACAAAGCTCCCTCACAGGGGCTAAAGTAACCCATCCCCTTCCGTTAGCTGTGATCCCACGTGAATGTCTCTGGACTGCATTATGTCCTGTGTCATAGACAACAACACCCTTTAGGTGTGCTCTTAAGATCTTCTCTGAGTTTGAGGCAACAGCCACATTTCTACCGGTGGATGGAAGGTCATAAGCTGTTCACCTGAACTCTTAAGAGATAGATGTTCTGCATACTCTTACCCATTCTGACTAGAATGCATCATCAGGGCACATCTGTGCCTCTACTAACATTTCTGACAATGGCCAGCAATGTTGCTTTATCTGCAGGAAACCCTTGACAGTGTCACACATAAACTGTGTTTGAAATTTGGGCTGCAAATAAGTGCTCCTCAATGCTGGTTTGAATTCACAAGTGCAGGTCTGAGATCCTATGTATGGATATGAATTCCTGAGTACTGGGTTAGATCCAGGGTGCAGGACTGAACTCCTGGATGCTGGCACAAATACCCAGTTCAGGCATGAGTTCCTGTGTGCAAGTGTGAGTTCCTGGGTAGAAGCTGAGTTCCTGAGTGGGAGCTACTGTGGATAGATGTGAGCTCTTGAGTATAGATGTGAGCCCTTATGTGCAGGCATGACCTCTGGAGTGCAGATGTGGACTCTCAGTTGCTCCCTTACGAATATATTACGATTTATTTTTCCTGGCACTAACATGACAAAGTGTGCCTTCCTGATAATAGCTGCATAAGCTCACAGCTGGTTTCTATGTCATTCTCTCTTTGTACTGCATATAATCCTTGAGATTCCTCATACAATTGCCATGTGTGTCTGTGCATCTCAGCACTGCTCAGTGACATCATTTTTTGAGATGTCCATGTACCTAACATGGTGTGATAGATAATTTTGCCTGTTAGGATGACTAGGACATTGGGTATTTGAATAATTAGTCAAATCTTATTCTGGGTGTTTCGTTGAAGATGCTATGAATATGTTTAACATTGCAGCCATTGACTGGGTAAAGAGAATTTCCCCTTTAGTGTGGGTGGTCTTTGTTTAATCCGTTGCCAATCTGAATAGCACCAAAGGTCTGGCTCTTCCCTAAATACAAGGGAACATCTGCTGCCTGCTTGTCTCAGAGCTGAGATGAGAGTTTTGTTCCTTCCCTTGGATTCAGGGCACAAACTCCAGTTGCCCTGTGCCTTCTGCTTGACCCCTGCAGACCGTGAGACTTGTTGGCCACGGTACCCAAGGAAGTGGTCTTGGGTTTCCTGTGGTCTCACTGCCCGGTACACACAATGCTTTCTTTTAGTGACCGTGACTTTGCTACTATGGTCAGTGGTTACTCCACACATTTGTCATCCATGTTCTGTTGCACAAATCCCAATTGGTCTTATAATAAAACCTTGGAGCAAGATATTGGGGTAAAGCTGAAAGATCAGAGAAGCAGAGGAACAAGCCACTAGAGAAACTTCTCATCACTACTGAATCCTTGGGCTGAAAGGGATAGATTCTGTGTCCATAAATCCTCAGACTGAATGCTTCTGAGTCCTCAGCTGAAAGGGGGAAATGAAGGGATCCAACCAAATTCTTTTCCTCTCCCACCTTATATTCCCTTCTCTGCTCAACCTTCCCAGTGCTGGGAAAAGGCATGTGCTTCCCTAGTACTGAGAGCAAAGGCATGTGATCCCAAGTGCTGGAGTTAAAAGTGTTTTAACCCAGATCTGTTTCTCTTTTAGACTGAGTTAAGCTAGTGTAGCCCACTGTGGTCTTGAGCTCACAGAGATCCAGACTGATCTCTGCCTCTGCCTTCCAAGTGCTAGCAGTAAAGATGTGTGCCACTCTCCTGACCTCTGTGGCTAACTCTGTGACTGGCTCTGTCTTCTGACCTTCAGGCAATCTTTATCTCTTAAAGGATACACAAAATAGCACCACTGCTCCTTTATACCACACACCCTGGAAATGGTGATGCAATTCTTTCAGGGTGTTGTTACTTAGGAAGGCAAGGCACCTGGGCCCCAATGGAAGTGTTGCCTTTCCTGTAGATCATATACCCAAGCCTAATAATCCTGTATTACTAAGGTCAGTACCCCACAATATTGTTCCTATAACCCAGGGCACAGCTGTTCCTGTTCACTTTAGATCTTCCGGACTACACTCCATGCTGGGTTTAGTTCCTGATTGGAAAAGACAGTGCTCAGAAGTTGAACACTAGATTCCTCCTCCTACTCATTCTCTCTGCCCACCAGCCCTGCCTCTCCTTTCTCCTGCCTAGCTATTGGACATCCGGCTCTTTATTAGACCAATCAGGTGCCTTAGGTAGGCCAAGTAAAACAAATGCAGCATGCACAAGTGTAACGTATCTTTGCCCAGTTAAAATAATATTCTATAACAGAATAGGGTAAAACAAATCTTGGAAAGAACATCCTAACTATTACCTGTGAGCAGAGTACTCTAGAAAAAGCTTTTTTAAATGAAAGTTTATATCTTCATGCCTTTGAACCTGTCATGGGCAGCGGGTATCCAGTTTCCGATATGCTTCAAAGCTTCTTATTATCATTATGTAAAATAATTGATTTATTTTCAATGACACGAATTCCTTCAGAAACCACACCTGCTTTTTCTTCCTCCCTCCCTCCTCTCCTCCTTCCTTCCTTTCTCCTTCTTTTATGAAACAGACTTTCACTCTGGCTCTGGCTGTCTTAGAGCTTCCTATCTGTATCAGTCTGGCCTCAAACTCACAGAGATCCACCTGCCTCTGCCTCCTCCTGTGTTCTGGAATTAAAGATATGCCTGACTCTTAGTCCCAGATTTACATGGGATTTCCCAACCAAGCTAAGGTTGTCAAAACATTCTCCTAAGATAAAAGAAGTCAGCAAGAATCATTCCACAGCCTGAATACAGAGCTTCCTTAAAATATTTTTACCAAATTATTACTATGTTGCCTTTAAATTTAGCCTCATAAAATGTGTCAAAACACGTAAAATGTAGACAAGTTCTTTGCCAGAATGTAACATAGACTAGTTTAATTTTCAGAAAAGCCTTCATTTCCTTGTGAAATCTCATGACCCAGTATGGTCTTCAGACCTTTGAAGATAATTATTAATCTGTATTTATAGAATTCTTGGCTTCTCTGGTCCACATCTACAAACTTCCCTAAAATCCCTCCCACAAACCAGTTCCAAAGGCTTCTGTCCCACATTCCAGAGATCCCAGCATGATTCTATCCTGATACAAATGTCCTATGTCAGCCAGCTTTCCATTGCTGTGACATGATACATGACCAAGCAAATGGAGGAAAAGAAATGCTTATTTTACCTCTTTTTCTAGAGGCTTCAGTCCATAATCATTGATTATATTGATTCTCTGCCTGTGATGATACAGAGCATCATTTCTGCTGGATTGTGTGGCAGAGACTGCATGTCTCAAGATATAAGGAAGCATATATGGAGGATCGATTATAACCTTCATAGTTACATTCCTAGTGTCCTACTGCATCCAAGCAGATCATAGTACCCACAGTTTACAAAACTCCCTATAGTAGTGACATCAGGAAGGTACCAAGCTTTGAACACATGATCCTATGGGACATTTCACAACAAAACCATGATAATTTTAGAGATAATGCTTTTTTGTGATGCTATTTATTTTATGGATCATCACAGTCAATTTTAATAGTTCTAAATAGAAAACAAGCTTCTGAGTTGAACCCTATCATCCAAGATTCATTTTCAAGGACCAGTCTCCCATATGATGGTAGACATGTTACATACCCTTTTTACACACCTTGTTATTCTTTGTATATTTGTATCTTTGCTCTCTGCCCCTCCCACTTCCAGAATTCAGTGATACTAAGTTAGAAGGTAGTTTGACAACACCACCAATTGACAAAACAGTAGGTGGTTCCATCCTAAGACTTATGACCTTCCAAGACATGGGCTGGACTTTTTTTTGACCAGGTTTACACAATCAGGCATGAACTCTCCCCTGTGGAACAGGCTTTAGAGACAACTGGAAAGCATTGCTTACCCTGCAACAGTTAAGCCGCCATTGCCCAAAAGGTCATGTGCAAAATCTAGCACCAGCTAAGACCATTGATGGACATTCCCCTAGTCCGTGTAGCATCTTCTCCCACTATGGAAGCTAGTCAGCAGAGAGTTTCCAGTCCGAAGTTGGTTTCTCTGTGTCCTACAACCAAAGAGTGTGGTGCCTTCAGCATTATGGTCCTACCAAGGTCTTATACTTATGGCAGGAATCCAAAATCAGTAGTGACCTCCAGGGCCTCCTTGGCCCAGGCTAACACTGACAATTTCATTTTATAATCTATCACTTTTGGGAACAGCATTGTCTACACTTGCAGGGTACCTCCACTCAAACTTTTATATTTTTAAATATGTTAAAGCTTAGTGTCTTAATAAGGCTGTTTCATCCATCCTTAGTTGTGGCTAATCTACCCCCATCTCCTCTTTGCCCCCTCCCTGCTTGAATTTTTAACCCTCTGCTTTTACCATTCTTTCATGTCATCTGTATTGTTTTCATTTATTCTATATATCGACCACAGTTTCCCCTCCCTCATCTCCTCCCATCCCTCCCACACCTCTTGTCTACCCCCCCACTCCTCACAAAGGGGCAGGCCTCCTACGGGTATCAACAAAACCTGGCATATTGAGGCAAGACCAAGCTTCTCCTTCCTGCATCAAGGCTAAGTGAAGCATCCCACCATAGAGAATAGATTCCAAAAAGCCAACTTGTTTGTCTTTTCCTTGATTTCTTAGATTTTATTTAGTTTTTTTTAATACTCTAGATGCTGATCCTGTCAGATTATAGCTGAGAGGATTTTTTCACATTTCTCTTCACCCAGTTGACTGATTCCTATGCTGTATGAAAGCTTCTAAAATTCCATATGAGTGCATTTATCAGTCATTGGCCTGTTTCCTGTGTTACCAGAGTCCTGTTCAGAAAGCCTTTGCCTGTGCCTATGAGTCTAAAGTACATTTCCCATCTTTTCCTGTGGACATTTGTACAGGGTGAGAGAAAAGAACCTAGGGGGTTTGGGGACTTTTTTTTTATTTAAAAGTTCTTTTACATACTAACCATGGTTCTTCTTCCTTCCTCTTCTCCCATTTACCCCTCAGCTTTCCCCCACCCCACCCCACCATCCACTTCTCAAAGAGATCTCAAATATCTCCAATGTATATTTTGTTATCTTTCTCAAAAATCAGGTGACTGGGGTTGCATGGACTGAGTCCCCTATTCTATACAATTGATCTATGTTTTATGCCAATAACATAATGTTTTTATTTGCTATGCTCTACAATATAATTTAAAATCAGATATGATGATATCTCTCACAGTATTTTTGCTTTGGATTGCTTTAGATATTCTTGCTCTTTTGTAACTCCACAAAAGTTTTGAGATGATTTATTTAATGTCTGTGAGAACTGGCCCTGGTATCTTAATTGTGATTGTGTTGAATCTGTGGATTGCTTTTGGTGGGATGGTCATTTTCACATGAATAAATTTCCTGATCCTGGAGCAAGGGAGATCTTTCTATCATCTAATTCCTCCTTTTATTTCTTTCTCTAGTTTCTTAAGATTTTCATCAGAGGTCTTTTGTTCTCTTGGTTAGGTTTTGTAGCTATTGCAAGTAGGATTGGTTCCCTTATCTTCTTTTCATTGTATGTCACTGGTATAGAAAAAAGCAACTGACTTTATGTGTTAATTTTGAAAATTGCCCCTTTAATAAAATCATTCATCAGCTGTAAGAGTTTTTGGTGGAGTCTTTGTGGTCTCATATATAAAATCATATCATCTGTAGATAGGAATACTTTGGCTTCTCTTTTGATTTGTATCTTTTTTCTTCTCTCATATCATTGTTTTAGCTAAGACTTTAAGCACCATATTTGATAGAAGTGGAGAGTGGACAACTTTGACTTAGTCCCAAACTTAGCATAAATGCTTTGGTGTCTCCTCCAATTATCATTATCTGATGTTGGGTATAGGTTTGTTATTGTAGGGGGTTCTGCTCCCTCCCACTCTACACTCTCCAGGACTTTTTTCCTGAAGAAACATTCCATTTTGTCAATGTCCCTTTTTATCTACTTAGATGGTCATGATGAACCTTTATATGAATTAAACAAAAGAAGGGGAAAAGACCCAAATTAATAAAATTAAATATGGAAAGGAAGAAATTGCAGCCAGCACAATGAAATTTAAAATGATCATAAAAGAAATACCTTTAATTTCAATATTCCACTAAATTGGAGAATTTTAAGAAATGGGTGAATTTATAAATGCATATGACATATTAAAATTAAATCAAGATGGAGGCTGGAGAGATGGCTCAGAGGTTAAGAGCACTGACTGTTCTTCCAAAGGACCTGAGTTCAATTCCCAGCAACCATATGATGGCTCAAAACCATCTATGATGACACCTGGTACTATCTTCTTTATTCTGTATACATAATAAATACATTAGAAAAATTAAACCAAGATGAAGTACATATTTAAACACTTCCAGATCCATAGCTAGCAAGGAGATTGAAGCAGTGATTTTAAAAATATATCCAAGTATAGAGGTAAATGTGGTAGGTGGGAAATAAGAGAGAACGGAAGGAGAGGAACAGATAGGTCAATGTGATTCAAACATATATGTGTGTAAGAATATTAAATGAAATACATTTTTAAATCCCCAACTAAAGGTGCTATGTATCAGAATTCTCCCAGAATTTCAAAGAAGCATTAATATCAATATTACTCAAGTTATTATTTTATAAAATGGAAAAGAAAGGAAGGCTTTAAAATCTTTTTTATAAAGCCAATATTACTTTCATACCAAAACAAGATAAAGGGACAACACACACACACACACACACACACACACGCACAGCTACAGACTGATCTCCCTGATGGACATAGGTACAAAATTCTCAATAAAACTCTACTACAAATTCAAGATCACATCAAAAAGGTCATGCATTGTGACCAAGTTGGCTTCATTCCAGACATGCAGAGATAATTATAACATTATTTTTAAACTGCCATATTCAAATTCATATTCCAAAATATACTAATCAACCTACCTTATGTAATTATAAATTCAAGCTAAAATAATCTTGCTTAGCCTTGTCTCAACATGCTGTGAGCCAAACACTAGTGAGGCTTAGGTGTGTTTTGTGTCTAGATCAGTGCCAGTTGCAAGCCAGGATCGAGCATACATCTTTGGAACACAAATTCTGGCACAGTTTCCACCTGAAAGTCACCTTTGGTTGCTTGCTCTAGGCTCTGTCCCTATTGGAAATGAGGCATCCATCTCCCCAGACTGTACACTAACAACACAGAACTTATTTTCCATTCCCAAAGTAGCTGCTCCCCTGGGTTCCACCTTCAGACGACCTCTGCTAATTTGCTGGAGACTGCCTGGTTACTGAGTTTCTAATGAGCTCATCAAATATGGATGAACGGGCCAAGGATAGGGCCCCAGAGGATCTGGATTCTGAGCTAGCACACTATGGAAGTAGCCCATGAGGACTTAGTCTGTGTACTTTGGGGATCCTAATGAGCAATCTCACTAACAACAAGTTCCCATTGAGCAGAAATCATCAAACATAATTATAAGGTGTTTGGACTTTTGACCTGGCATTCATTAGGCCTACTTGGCAAGATGCTGCTACAATTTTTCTGTCAAGACCATATGCCAAGTGAAACTTTACAGTCCACAGGCCCAGGTGAATACCTCATTCTTACCTGTAAAACCTGGTTCTAAAAACCTTGGTGCAACACAACACCAGAATCATGAAACCTGTAGAACTCTAAATGTTCATTTAGTCAAATACACTCAAATAAGGAGAAGTCATGGACAATGTAGAATTTTGCTCAGTTTTGTGAATTGTTTTATATTAATCATAAATTTAAGATTGATCAATCATAAAACCTTTACAAACAGGGTTTTTTATAGGGATATGGAAGACTCAGCAGTTGCATCACCAAAAAGCCCCATTCAGGATGGGAGATGATTCATGAAAATTGCTCACCTGAAGCTCCATTCATGACTTGCAGGCAGCTCAGAGGTTGGTCCTTGGGGAGGCTCTTCCCCTGAGTAAAATTGTTATTGCTCATATAGTCTTGGGAAAGGACTATGTGAATCTTGTAAGTTTTAGGAACTTCCTAAGACTTGTGAGTAGTTTACTTTCTGAGATTTGTAAGTTTTATTTAGTTTTCAAGTCTTAACAAGCCTTTATCCAGAATAAAATGTTATAAGTCATAGGAAAAAGCTGTACAACAATACAATAAGTCATCTATTATAAAATATGAGGAATGGGAAAAAGAAAAAAGTGCTTATTCAAGCACCTGAAGAAAGCTCCTGTGCTTACGATGCATTGCAGCAGAACCAGATGGTTAAGGATTTTTAGTAAAGCATTTGTTGCTTTTAAAAATACCATCCTGAATTATTCAGACACAATAGCTAGAACTGAGTAGGAATCTACACAGATATATATAAATGTGCATTTTAAATAAGTGAAGTTTGGGGCTATTGTCCTTTTATTGGAGGAGATGTTAAATTCTACCTCAGTTAATATAAAAATAAATTCAGATTGATTAAAATCAAAACACAACAATGCTAAAAGTTCACGTAGGACAATGTTTTATAAATGGTTAAGAATGGTTTTACTCGTTTTGTATTAGAGATGCTGTTTATAAAAGTACAAACCTTAGAAGTGATAATCTAACAAAAAAAAATCCTCCACAGACAAGGATGATGAGCAATACAAAGCATTAAAACAGTGTCAAGAGGCAAAGCAAAAAAAATAAAAAATGAAGCGCAGACTCAGAGGGACTACATAACAAGAAAAGCATTTTAAAGCTGGAAAATGAAAAAAAAAATTAGGCACAGCACAGAAAATAAAATTCAAATGAGCAGTCAACATGAAAAGATTTTATATCTTAATGAGTTACTGGTCATCTGTGCAAAGTTGAAGTATGATGCTGAATATGTTCTTAGCATTCTTGTTGTGGTAAAACACTCTGACAGGAAACAACTCAAAAGAGAAATGGTTTGCACCAATTCACAGATCACGGTTGATCACAGTTCATCATAGCTTGGGAAGTAAAGAAAAAGGGAGCCTGAAGTAGTGGTCACACCAGACCCAAACTCCTGATTTTTTTTCTTTCAGCACAAAACATCCTGAAATATTCAGATATATTAGATAAAACTGTGTATTAGTGGGGTGTGTGTGTCTGTGTGTGTATGTGACTGTGTGTGTGTATATGAGGGTGTGTGTGTGTGTATGTGAGTGTGTGTGTGTCTGTCTACACAGACACATCCCTATACTAAGGGGAGCTAAATGAGCCTTTTGATGATGCAGCTGCTTTTCGCCATATCCCCGTAATAGCCTTTTTGTGAAGATTTTATGATTATGGATCTCTTCCTTATGATTAACACAAAACATAAAACTGACAAAATTGCATTATCTATGGCTCCTCCCTATTTGAACATATTTGACTAAATGAACATTAGGGGTCATCCAGGTTCCCTGATTCCAATCCGTGTGACACAGTCAGGAAGCAGAGGGATGCTGCAGGTTGCTGATCAGTCCCTTGTACAATTCTGGCTCCCACCCATGAAATGTTGCTGCCCACAGTGGGCAGGTCTTCCCACCTCAATGAATATAATCAAAATAAACTCTTCAGATGCCCCAGGACCATCTCCCAGGGGATTCTAGATCTTGTCAAGTAGACAAAACTGACTATCATAAACACATTCAACCTAAATGAAAAGAAATTTAAATCTTAATGGTTGAGAAAATATTAAATTTTTATAGAATAGATTAAACACATTTTATTGATAATGCAATGACTACAAGATTAATAGCATCCTATATGGGACAGGAATGCCTTCTTTAACTTGATACCGTGTAAGAACACTCACAATAGATGTATCCAAAAGAAACCCTTTAGTTCCCCTTCTCAGGCTCTCCTTTACCAGTTCTCTTTCACTCAAGTCCAGAACAGATTCTCTCCCTTAGAAATTTCTTTCCCCTCTCATATTATCACCCATTTCCCACCATTATCTATATCATAGGGGCAAGTTTAAAACCGGAAGCAACGGCATATGTGTTGGAATCTATCCTGAAATCTTCCTCACTGTTTCCAGAGGGCTGCCAGGAAGGCTGCATTGCAGCTGAACAGCGGTCTCTGTAGATCCCTAACAGTAGACAAAGAGCATCAGATTTGACCTAGCTCCATTGTCCTTCAAACAGTCAAGTTGACATTTCACAGTGCCAAGGTGACCCATTTCCCCACAACCCAGGGTCATTGCACTTATCATTTCTTTTTAGAACTTAAACTAGTAAAATATATATTGATACAATTTATCTTTTTAACTACTTTAGAGTACCTTTTATGGAACTGAGTGTTTTCATTGCTTCGCAGCCACCATTACTACCCATCTCCAGAACTCTTCACCTTCCTCACTAAGATCTGCATCCATTGAAAAGAACATGTTTTTAATCTGTAGCAACCAAAACAACATGATCCTGGCATGGAAGATGTCACATAGACCAGTGAAACAAAATAAGGACCCCAGTAATCAACACACACACACACAGACACACACACACACACAGAGAGAGAGAGAGAGAGAGAGAGAGAGAGAGAGAGAGAGAGAGAGAGAGAGAAAGAGAGAGAGAAGAGAGAGAATTGATTTTCAACAGCTGTTCCAAGAGTTTGTGGGAGGTGAGATGCTCCAGTTAATAAACGGTACAGTAAGCTGGATCTCCCTATGCAGACAGAAACAAAAGCCCCTTCACGCACTCACACACACACACACACACACACACACACACACACACACACACACGTGTCTCAGAATGAGTAAAGATGCGTGAGAGTGATCCAGAAAGCTACTAGAATAAAGCTCAGGTGAAATATTTAGGATATGGGCTTGAGAAAAGATGTTCTAGATACCGAAAGCTAAATAACAAAACAAAACAAAAGCCCCATAAAAATTAGATACCTCAAACTGAAAAGCTTCTGCGCAGCCCTGGAAATAATTGAAGAGAGAATAGAAGACATGTATTGGAAAAGGCAGCCTGTTCAACAAATGCTGTTAAGAAAACAAGATCCAGAGATAGAATACTAACACTCCCAACCTTTCTTCCTTTCCAAAAGTCAACCAGAAATTCACTGATGACTTTAACACTAACCTGGAAATTGAAAAGGTCCTTGAAATCACAGAGAAATGCCTCAAAATTGAGGGAAGGGCAGTGAGTCTCTGAATGGGAGGCCATAGTCCAAAAATAATGGCAAGAATTGACAAGCAAAAATAGATCAAATTAAAACCAAAACATACCCTCCAAACCACAAACAATAACAACAACAACAGAGACTAAAGAGGCATCTACAAACTGGGGGAAAATTGATAGCTTCTGTTCATCTGGTGGGAATTGATTTCCAGAATGTGTAAAGAACTAAAAACTTCAAATACCAAGAAAGCAAAGAACCCAGTCAGTAATCCAGGGAGTAAACCAGGCAGACAATTCTCAAAGGCAGAAATAAAAATGGGAACTAAATACATAAAAATGATCATCATCTTTGGCCAACAGAGAACTATAAACTGAATCAGGAAACTCTATTTCAGCCGCTAAACAATCGCTATCATCGAGAAACAAATTCAAGCACTGTCATGGAGGCAGGGCTGAGCAGGAGGACTGAACGGCTGTTGGTGAAATGTAAACTAGCCCTGACACTACAGAAGTCAGTATGAAGCTTCCTCAAAAACTAAAACTAATTTGCATATAATCCGTATGTATATATCAAAGTCAGCTCGCTCGAGACACCTGCACATCCATGTTTACCCAACACTGTTCACAACAGCCAAGTCATCCACTCAGCATAAGAACAGACTGGTAGACAGACAGACCAAGAGCATGTGGCATATACAGACGAAGGAGTGTCATTTATCCATAAAGAAGGCAGAAACTATGCTGTTGTCAGGGAAACAAACTGAATTGGAGGCCATGAGGCTAAGTGAAATAAGCCAATCAGTCATGGATAGTATTATGAGTTTGTTGTTATTGTTCTCACAGGTGGATTTGGAGGAAAATGAAAGGTAAATTAGTAAAAGGAGGCAGAGGGTCACAGAGGGGCGAATGTGATCAAACCACACCGCGTGTTGTATAAAAGTGTGACATGTGGACCTAATTAGTCTTCTCAATAAAAACCAGGAGTCAGGGCTGGAGAGATAGCTCAGGGGTTAGGAGCCCTGGCTGCTCTCCCAGAGGACCCGAGTTCAATTCCCAGCTACCACATGGCAGCTCACAACTGTCTGTAACTACAGTTTCAGAGATCTGACACCTTCATACCAATGCACATAAATAAAAAGCTAAATAAATTAAAAAAAAAACTAGGAGTCAGATATCAGGATAAAAACATGCAAGATCAGAGAAAGGAAGCAGCCACCAGTGACGTCTGGCCTCTCCAGATCTTAAGAACAAAACGGGGGTGAATTTTGCCTCCGATCCCTCTTATAGTTCTGTTCCCATGTCCTGATATTGTGCTGGAATTCAAGGTTCGTACCACCACCACCTACCCTCTGTGGTTAACGGTGCCTAAGCTCTCCTTCTGAATTCCAGGCAAGCTTTGTCAGAACAGAAACAAAGTATCATACAACATTTCCCCCTTTTTGTCTAAATACAATAACTGTAGGCAAGAATTATATTAACAATGTCAAGTCCATTTGCATTTGACAAATACAGAGAAAAATGCTCCATTATCTATCCTGACTTGGTAAATTCAACATGTTATACTATTTCCATCCTAACTTTCATTACCACATTTCTATACTCCCTACCTCCCCCTTTTTTTTTTACAATGAGAGCTCCAAATCTAATCTCCTTTGTTTAGCTTTTTTTTTTTTTTGACAATTGCTAATAACAACTTGCACCCAACCCCCTTAAATGGTAGTAAATATCCATGGCCCATCTTTTGGAAATGTGAACATCGTTCTCTAGACTATTTCCTACTGATTGGGAACATTGGTAATCTTTAGGGTACCCTGAGAAAATTCAGGATTATGGTCAAGTTCTGACTGGAGAATTCTATGAGGCTGGATCATCTCAGCCAGCAGCCTTAAATTTATTCTGGATGTAGAAATTAAAGAAAACTGCAATAGAGATGCACTGAAATGTTGGCTCATCTAAGCCATCTGCTCTCATAAAAGATTTTTCAGGGACGTTTTCCTCAATCAAACCTGATTTTTCTTAACCCAGAATAAATTCAGAGCCTCTTATTTCCTGTAAAAATAAAAGCAAAATCTCTTTCCCAAAGCAACATATCTTTTGACTTAAATTTAAAGTCAAGATAAATATATAAATATATAAAATATATAAGCTGGTTTAATTTAGTAGCTTTCACAATCAAATGTCTCTCAGCAGTTATCATTTGCTCATTAACAGTCAAAAATGCACATTAAAATGTTGAGTCTAGACTCTCAATGTATTTTTTAATCTTTACATGGCTTATCACATTTTTTATTACTCTATTCCCTTTTTAAGGACTTTACCATTATTTTAAAATAATTTTTAAATCTATAACTGTTTTACCATTTCTCTTCTCTCTCCCAAGCCTACGCACATTTTTCAAACATACTGTAAACCATTTAGAGAATTTTTGGTCTGAATCTGTTTTTCTTTCATATCTCTATCTTTTTCTAACCACATGAGATTTTATACTGCTAAGCCGCATGGATAGGACCTCCATCTCTGCCCTGGTGACTGGTCCTGCCCTGTCTGGTTCCCTAAGAGCCTAGCATCATGGCGAAGGCATTAGTTAGAGCCATGTTCACGTTCCCAACTCTGTGGAGCTTCTGTGTCCGGGCTGCCATTGAGCAGCGCACCACCTGATGCTCATAAACCCCATTTAAGTGTCGGGTAGCAGGGCCTCTTAAATATACATATATATATATATAGAGAGAAATAGCTTAGTTTGTATTTATTTTCTCTCCCTTAGATGTTTAAAATAAAACTTTATTTTTTATTTTTAACCCTTCTTTTAAATATTTAAAGCTACAAAATTCCCACAAGCACTGCTTTAGTTAAATCCCTTAAACCTTGATATGTTGTATGTTGTGTTTTCAATTTTATGGTTTTCAAAAAAATAATATTTTTGTCTTGGAAGGTTGTATGTAATGTACACAATGTATAAAGGGATGCTATCCTACTCCAGCATATGTCTCTGGAAGGCCTTGACCTTATCCCCCACTCCCTTGTCTTGCTAAAAATCATTAGATTACATTCCTAAAGCTAGCAAGCAAGGTCTAGTCCCTTATTTGGCCATTCCTAAGGCTGACACCAGAATCTCCAGCTAGGCCCAGTCTTCTTTCTCCAAACCCTCAGAGAACCTCCAATAAAGCCCTGTTCTGCATTCTCAGCAATAAAGCCCTGTTCTGCATTCTCAGCAATAAAGCCCTGTTCTGCATTCTCAGCAATAAAGCCCTGTTCTGCATTCTCAGCAATGGCATTGTCTTCTCTTCCAGACTACTAGCTGCTCAAGGCCCCGCCTACCATGATGGGGCACGAATCCAGTTTGTGGTGGAAGCTTCATTGCCCCACCCTTGACATGCAGGGTTTTTAGTGCCCCTCCTTCAGATCTGCCAAAAGATTTCTCTCCTGTCCTCTTCCCCTGCCTCATCTCTGGGGGCTGGAGGACACTTCTCTTAAAGTGCTTTTCTTAAATATACTTGGTCTTTTACTTTTTAATTTGGCTTGATCTGGATTACTGTGTCAGCAGAGAAACCTGTTATCAGGGTACAGGAAACTTATCACCATGGTCCAGTATTGAAGTCCACCTGCCATGCCTGCCTCCGCTCTCTCAGGGGGCGGTCCTTTGACCCTTGAAGAAAAACACCCCTGCCTCTTCTCCCTCACCATCTGTCTCCTTTACCACTTCCTCCTAGCCCACTCTAACACAGGCCTACCTCCCTTCCTCCCCTCTTAAAAAGTACACTGCAAGATAACTAGCTGCTGTTTTCTTCCTGAGTCAGAAAGCAGCCCCTTCAATTTTTCTTTCCCACTTATAAAAGATCTCTCTGTGAAAACAGGTATTTGGATGTGGTCTGTGCCTAATCCGGGGTCCAGGAGGGAGCCCACCTGTGCGGGAGTCCCCTTCAATGTGTAATGATCACATTCATCCACCACTATTCACACTAACTCCTCTTCCTGCTCTGTCAGTCTCTGTCTTGGCTTCAAGTCCGCTTTTTATTGTTATTTATTTATCAAGAGTCCAATTAGAGTTGCCACTATGCACTTGGGTAAATTGCCTTCCCTTGGGGAACTCAAAATACTTTGTAAATCCCCTTGTAATTTTTGACAAATACTTTATTTGTAATTTATGTAATAACATACAATTTGTATTGCACGTAATATATTGACAAATCTCTGTGAGTTTTATATATGACATTTCACTTATTGCTGATTTTTGTGGTAGCCAGAGTGATTTAAAACTTTTAAGTGTATTTTATGGCTTAGCATATGACAAGTTTTGAGTAATTTTTCATGTGGGCTTGCAAAGGATATTTACTCTTTTAATGTTGGATCTAGGGTTTTATAAAAAGCTGTCAGGATGTGTTGGGTGTTGGTCTTGTTCAAGGGTTCTATATAAGCATTGCCCCAATGTCTGTTGATGTAATAGAACATCTGAATGTGGGTACTTTATAAAAACAAGACATTTATTTAGTGATCAATTTGTGAAAATCTGCCCAAGAACTCCATGTCCAGATTTTGTTGAGTGTCCTTTTGGCTGGGTCACAACATGACAGAGAAGGAGAAGGAGGAAAGTTGTCAAGACTTTGTCAAGGACAGGAAGTTGTCAAGGACAGGAAGAGGTTTCACTTTTCAGTAACTTGCCCTTAACTAGATGTAACAGCATATGCTTGTAATTCCAGAACTTGAGAGGCAGAGGCAGGACAGCCTGGATTTCATGGAGCATTCCTAGCCAACCATGGATATAAAAGGAGACCCTAAAAATTAAAACAAAACAAAAACTACTCTTGTGTAAACTACTCCCAAAGCCTAGCATTAATTCCTCCCAAGGGTCACATCCCACTGGCCTAATCACCTCACACTCAAAGGCAAGAACAAAAGGGCCCAGGGAGAGTGAGGACCACAGTGCTAAGAGAGCTATGGACTCCAGTGGAGAAACTGATTCCTCTTTTTCCTGCTTCTGGAGGAGCCCGTGCTCCTGAACATTAGTGGCCAGTCCTTCCTCATCTCATCTCTTCTCTCCACTCCCCTTTCGTGTCTACTAAGAGCCTATTGTGCAGAGTTGGGAACTACATTATGGCATCTCTACAGAAGTTTACCATGTATGTAGCTTACTTCCCATTCTCCAGACACCTTTCCCTTTCTTGTCATCCACCTGTCCCTCCTCACACAGCCCCCTTCTACTGCCAAGCCTTTGCTGCTACATCTATGTTTTGCATATGAAAGAAATAGTATATTTGTCATTTTTAGTCTGTCTTATTTTGCTCAACAGCTCCAGTTTCATCTCTGCTTCTGAAAATTATGTAATTTCATCCTTTATGATTAAATAAATACTCCATTTTTATTTATATCACATTTTTTTTTTTATTTACTGCTGATGAACTTCTAAGCCAATTGCATATCTTGGTTACTTTTAATAGTATCACAGTGAACACAGAGATGCATCTCTGCACTAGGACTTAGGTTCCTTCTAATGGGCTCCAAGAAATAGTTTGTCTAGGTTGCACAGCAGTTCTATTTTTAGCTTTTGAATAGGGGTTAGTTTTTCCTCACATCCTTGTCAATATTTGTTGTTGTTTGTTTTCTTGATAATGCTTCTCTGAGCAAGATAAGATGGATTAATCAATATCTATTTCCCCAATGGCTAAAGATGTTAAACATTTTTTCATATATTTATCATTCATTTGTAATTCACCTTTTGAGGACTATCTACTTAATTTGTTTGCCTGTTTATTGATAGCGTTATTTGGACATGGGTATTTTATTTTTAAGTTCATTGCACATTCTATTAACTGCTGTCACATGCAAAGCTGGTGACCCACAGTCATTTCTTCACTGCTGGTTTGCTCTATCAGCAGTGAGCTTCCAAGTTTCACATAGTTCAAAAACCCAGTTCCTGCTCTTGCTGTCTGGTCTGTTAGAGCCCTCTTCAGATAACCTTTGCCTCTGGGTATGCCTTGAAGTGTTTGCCCCTGGAATTTTCCAAATTTTTGGTCTCTCTATGGTCTCATCCATTTTAACTGTTTTTTATGGGAGGTAAGATTCAGGATCTGGTTGCATCCTCACACATGTGGATATCCATCTTCCGGACCTTGTGGAACACTCTTTTTCAATATTTTTGGTGACTATGTTAAATATCAGGTGGCTGTATCTGTGGTTTTCATTTTGAGTTCTCTACTCCATAACTCTGATCTGCATGTCTGTTTTGTGCCTATACCAGGCTGATTTTTTATAACTGTATCTGGGCAATATAACTTGGAGTCAGCATTGTGCCTCTAAGCTTGCTTTTTCTCCCTAGTATGTCTTTGGATGTTTGGGATATTTTGTGCTTCCAAATAAATGTTAGTATTATTTTTCCCTAGCTTTGGTGAAGCATGCCATTAGAATTTTGAAGAGACTTCAGTAAGTCTTAGGTTAACTTGGGTGTGTAACCATTCTCACATGTTGATTCTATGAACATGGGAGGTTCATAGAATCTGCCCATCAGATTTCAAAGGTTTCTGGTAGAGTCTTTAAATCTAGATCGTGTTGTTTTAAAAGAGTAATAATTTTACTTCTCCATCTTTTGTATCTATTCTCTTTCCTTTGCTTATTGAACTATTGATAATTCAATTATAACACTTAATGAAAGTGGAGAGGTGCATATAATTGTCTTGTTATGATTTGGAAAGGAAATACTTTCAACCTCTCTCCAATCATAACAGTGATAAGTGTGTATTTGTTTATATTTACTGCTACATTGTGGTATGTTTCTAGTACTGCTAGTCACTTCTAAGGTTTTATTTTGAAGGGATGCTGAAATTTTTTCAGACCATTCCTGCATACATTTAGATAAGCATGCAATTTCTGTCTGTAGAGCCTTCCATACAGTGTATTTTATTTCTTCATTCACAAATGTTGATGCATCCTTGTATCCCTGGAATAAAACCTAGATGGTCAGGGTGAGATTCTTTCTATGTATTGGAGAACTCAGGTTTGATACTCTTTGCATCATGTTCATTTTAGAGACTGCCCCGTGGTTTTCTTTTTTTTTGGCTCCTTATGTAGTTTAGGTACCTGGGTAATGTTGTCTGTGTAGAGGAGTTTAGCAGTGTTCCTGCCCTTCACAGCTTCATATTTCATGAAATATTTTTAAGGAGCATTGATGCTAATTCTCTAAAGATCTGCTGGGAATAAGCTGTGATTGCCACAGCCTGGGTTTTCATTGCCAGAAGTCTATGACTTCAGCTCAATACTCAGCTCAAATCTTCTTGATTTAATTTGGCTGGTCATATGTGCCCAAGGATTTGTACATTCCTTCTCAATTTTCCCACGTGCTGGATTGTAAGTTTTCAAAGAATCTTCTATTTTTCCACTCAAATCCATTGTACTAATTAGGGTGTTCTCTCTCTTTAATTTTTTTATTAGACTAACAGGTTGTTAATTGTCTTTATTCTTTTGAAAGAATTATCTCTTTCATTATGAAAAAATCATAATTCCTTGTATTTTTTGTCTCTATTTTATTAATTTTCCCTGGTACTTGTCATTGATTTCCATATACTAAGTTACTTATCTGAGATAAGGGATGTCTTTCTATATGCTGTGAATTATCACTGGATAATACAGAAACTATTTTGACCTATGGTGAAGAAGCAGCTTAAAGACAGGTGGAAATTATAAGCATAGATAAAGGAGAAGGGGGGCAAGTCAGATTGAGTGGCTGCCAGCTGCCGCCAAGGAAGATGTAGAAGTACAGGTAAGCCATAAGCTACATGGCAAGACCTAGATTAATAGAAATGGGTTAAGATGCAAGAGCCACCTGACAATGAGTCTGAGCCATAAACCAAACAGTACATATTTAATATAAAATTTTGTGTGATTATTTGGAACTGTTGGTCTGGACCTCAGGCTGGACAGGCCAGAAACTCTTACTACAAATGGCATTCCAATGTGGGAAACATCTACATTGTGGTAGGAATATTCTCTGTGTACTGTGAATAAAGAACTGTTTTGGCCTGTGTAGAGCACCATAGAAATGGGTGGAGAATCAGAGGCAGCCAGGTAGGAAGAAGGGGTGGAGTTTACTAGTTCCCATCCGTCCCTCGCAGAAGAAGCATGTAGGAATTCAGGTGAGCCACGGGCTGCAAGCCACGTGGTGGGTAGATTCATGGAAATGGGTTGGTTTAAGATGAAAGAGCTAGCTAGTAATGTGCATAAGATATGGGCCAAACAGTGTTAAAGCATATAAGCATGTGATTTCATTTCTTTTGGGGGACAAAAGCCGCGGGCACACGAACCAGGTTCCAAACCGCCGGCGCCACACGTGCGCCAGGCACAAACCTCCAGACCCAACACGGGTCGGGAAAAACCTACTACATCACTACATAGATCTGAAAAAGTTTAAAAAGGGTTTTAGAACACAGAAATAGAACCAAAAGCAGCTTCTGAGTTGTGTCTTTCAAGTGGGCCATAGTACAGAGATTGCCTGGCTTGCGGGCTTGAATTACAAAATGGTAGGTTTGCTGCCTGCAGCCTGAGATGCAACATGTATTTCTAAAGTCTCACAGAAGCCTTGGTACAAGCAGAAGCTGCTTATGACAGATTTAAGGTTTCTGTTCATACAGATCAAAAGGGAACACAGTTCAAGATGGCTTCTTAGTAGCAGTGTTTTTTTGGAATCAGCTCTGTTTGATGGAAGCAAGCAGAGGTACCTCTCCTTTAAGTGATGCTTCTTGATTTAGCCTCAGTGGCAAAACTGTGTGGTTCTTTTAAAAGGTCCTGCTGCCAAATACTTAAATGGAGTTTATGAGTATTTGGTGGCAGTGCTCTACTTAGTGGCAATGTGGATCCTAAAATTTCCTAAAGTTGGGTGGTAAATGTGGCTCCTGGCAGTACCTCGGCTAAAAAGCTAAACTCTCTATGAGACTAGACTAAGGAGCTGGGTGGAGTCAATCAGCTGCCCTAGTCAAACCTTTAATCCTAGCCAGGTTTAGCAGATTAACAATGTGGTCAGAAAAAGATAAACAGTAAAGATCAATTCAAACTAACTAACTAAATAAATAAAGCAAACACAAAACCTCTAAACAGTTTACAGTGTGCTTAAAAGTATACATAGGCTTGGGAGAGAAAAGAAAAAGAGAAAACGATAGAGAAATTCCTTTTAAAAAAGAAATAAAGTAAAAATTATATGCCTAAGCTACATAAAAATGAAAAATAACACAGAGTCTGGATACTATATGTATTGTCTTAAGTGTTTTGACTGCAAAGGAAGTAGGAAGAGCTACTAAAATACATTTGGTTATAAAAGCTGCTGGATTAACCCAACCTATATATTTTGTAAATGTCTTGACTTTAAAATTTAAGTCAAAAGATCTGTTACTTTGGAGGAGAGGTCTTATTTTTATTTCTACAGAAAATGAGAGGTTGTGGATTCATTCTGGCTTAAGAAAAACCAGGTTTGATCAAGAAAGACCCTTTGAAAAATCTCTGTTGGGAAGAGATGCCCACATCAGCTTCAAACTGCCAACTAAGATAATCTAGCCTCAGGACCCCTATAAGATTTTGAGCATCCTCAATCAGCAGAAAGTAGTAATGGAAAGCTATGCCCAAATTCCCAAAATGTTGTTTATAAATGTTTGCTTTCATTATAAATAGTCAATGGTTATAGTCAATCTCTTTCTAGAGAAAAAGGGAAATATAATACAGAAATGATTTTAAAAGATAGATTATTAAATCTACTGTGGTCCAAAAAAATCCCAACACTTAATCTCAAAATACTTTACAGTGATATGGATTTTAGTTTGTTGATACAAGTTTAAGATATTTGTTATATTGTATGCATTTTCTACTTTTGTTTAAGGTATTATGTTTATGTAACTCATTTAAAATTATAATGTATAATTAAGAAATGCAGATTAATAGATTAATAATCTATGATAATCAAACTTATAGTCATGTTAGTTTTTTTTAGATATACAAAGATATATTTCAATTAGATAGATAATCTTCAAACACTTCAAAGATCTATAGAATATGGCATTTAAAATATTTTAAGAACTTAAACTTTTCTGAATAATGAGATATGTCTGCTACTGGCAGCATAAATTTACTTCAAGTGAATGATGGGCATCTAAGAAATTCCATATTGAATTTACTTTTTTTGTAAAAAAAAGTTAGCCACAGGGCAAGAGATTGTTCTTAACAATATGCTATATAAAATGTACATTTAGGACCCGTAGGAAAGTAGCCTCTGTAACTTTGCCATAACAAGTTGAGATAGTCCTTCAGGTTTCTGCTTCACAGAAGAGACTGCCAGACATTCTGCAGGACACAAGGAGAATGTCTAAATTTTACTTGGATAATTGTCTAGGTAGTCAGATGTCTCTGTCATTTCTAGAATTTGGAGGTTGCTTGCAATGAACTTTTTGTTTCCTCAGGTAGTATTATAACCTTCTATAGTCTTTGATGGTGTTGAAGATTAGATATTTATTATAATTATAGTTTTCCTTAGTTATAATAAAAGGTAAATTAGATATGAAACTCACAAGGATAAGGTAGACAATAGAATATTTTCTTTAACTTTGCTAAATACAAATAGGCTAGATATTGTAACTAATTTTTGCTTGATAGCTGTTTTGTTATATGTAATTTTGCTATGTTGAAATTGAAACCTTCCTTTTTGGTTAGACATAAAAGTGATGTAGGATGTCTTTCTATATGCTGTAAATTACCATTGAATAATAAAGGAACTGTTTGGCCTATGGCTTAGCAACAGGCAGAAGTTCCAAGCATAGATAAAAGAGGAGGGGCGGAGTCAGACGCAGTCACTGTGAACTGCCACTAAGAGAGCACAATGCAAAAGTACAGGTAAGCCATGAGCCACGTGGCAAGGCATAGGTTAATAGAAATGTGTTAAGATGCAAGAGCTAGCTGATAATGAGCCTAAGCCATAAGCCAAACAGCATGTAATTAATATAAGATTTTGTGTGATTATTTGGGACTCTTGGTTTGGACCTCAAGCCAGACAGACCAGAAACTCTGTGATAAATCTTCAGTTTCTTTTAATGTAAACATATCTAAAAATAGTCCTTTTAAACATTTCTTTGTAGCTATATTCCAAAGTACTGGTAAGTTGTGTTTTTACCTTCATTTGATCCCAAACATTTTCAAATTTCCTTCCCAGTATGTTCAATGGCTTACTGATCACTGCAGAGCATGCTGTCAGGTTTCTCTGTGTTAGTATTGGCTGTAGTTTCCAGTGCTTCTAATGTCCCATGCTTGTCCATTTTAATCTAAAAATATATATAGTATATTACTTTGTGTATATTTACTGTTGTATTTGTTAATACTTGTTTTATTACCTAAAATACTATCTATTTTAGAGATGGTTATAATGGATCCTGAGATTAGTGCATGTTCTATGGCTGTTTCATAGAATAGTCACTCCATATCTGTAAGCCCATTTGATCTGCTACAGCTTAACTATGAAAATTTTGGATAACTTTTTTTTTGTCTGAATGTTGCATTGGCTATTTTTTTTTTTAATTGTGGTGCTAAGACATCATGATTGACATCAATTCACAGATGTTTACATTGGTTTATGGGTCAAGAGGGTTCAAGAGTCTATGATGGCAGTAAGCAGCAGGCATGGTAGCAGAAGAGTTTACATTCTGAGCCACAAGTGGGCAGCAAAGAGAACAAGCTGAGATGGGCAGTCTTTGAAGTCTCAGCAAGGCCACACCCTTATACCTCCCAACAGTGCCACCAACTGGGAGCCAAGTGTTCACATGTCTATGGCGGATAGCTCATCCAAACTCCCACAGATATTATGTTTATTGATAAGAGCAGGGTACTGAAATCATCTACTATTAACATGTACAAACTGGTGACTCATTTGGTGATACACATTTACGACAGTTTTACAACAGTTCCTCGTTCTCCTTTTCTTTCCTCCCCTCTCCCTCCTCCTCTCTCTTTTCCTCTGTGTTGTGCTCCTTCAAGTGTCTTTTGCAATACTGACACAGTCGTCATGAGTTGCCTTGGTGTACGCTTTCCTTGGAAGAAGGTCTTTATATTAGGATTTTGAGTGTATTTTGGCATGGTTCGCATAAACCTGGCTATCTGGTGGTGAATTTCTATGGATGCATGTCGGAACGTGGCAGAAGTCAGCAGTGGATAAGAGACTCTTAGTGCTGTTTCTACGTAGAAAAGAGCTTTATTGTCAGATGAATATGGTTGTGATTAACAGAGAGGTAATGACTATAATAGCAGAGAAGGCAAGAAGGAAGAGAAAAAGAAGAAGAAAGAAAAAAGGAGAGAGAAATGGCGGAGCTTCCATGAAAGGACAAAGGGAGAGAGAGGGAGATGCATGTGGGAGCCTTACTTTAAATGGGGCTTGACGTCAGAGCTCAGGAGAGGGTGTGGGGCTTGATATCATAGCTCAGAGGGCATGGCTTCAGATGCTAATACTTTATTCCTCCATCAATTTACAAAGATAACATTGCTGGCTATAGCAATCTTGACTGGCAGTTGTTTACTCTCCAGTCTTGAATGGTATCATTTCAACTGCTCAGAGTTTTTGGTGTTTTTGCTGATCAGTCTCATGCTTATTATTTGCAATTTTCTTTCTATTCAGGCTCCTTCCCTGAATAATTAATTACAAGTTGTAAGACAAAATAAACCAGCAATCAAATGTATCACAGCAATAAACAGGTAACTAAAACACACCCCCTGGACAATTTTTGTTGTTGTTATTGCCTTGAAGTAAGTTTTTCAGAGGAAGCTTCTAATTAATCAGTTTCTCTTCAAGGCTGAAAAGCATTCCTTCCCTGTTCTTAAAGGCGCGCTGCAGTCCACAGACTCACTAAAGTAGCTCTGGACAGCCTCTCACCTAATAGATGGCATTCTACTCATTTCTTAATGTCATCTCTTTGTCCCTTAAAGTGACATCCATAGATCTCAGGGCTCAGGGTGTGGACATGACTGAGAGGATCGTGTTGTCCACTCTTCTACCAAAGAATAGCTAAACTATCTATGGAAAATAAAGTGAATATTAAAAGTGGAAAATTCACCCCAAGAGAAAAGGATGAGGGATGAAGCCAAGGGAGGAATTTAGAAACAGAAAGTGTTGCAAAGAACTCCACACACCTCATAGGTTACATTGCGTGTAACTGAAATAAATGTTCTAAGTAGAAAACAAGTTGGCTGGTGTTTTTGTTTGTTTTAATATGCACTCTGATCTTAAAGCCTGTGATTTGCCTTTTAAAGACAGGTTGCTTTGCAGATGTTGGCTTAGAATCTATGTAGTTGCTTGTCCAAGGATCCCGGGAGGCTGTCTTATTTCCTTTGTGGTTTCCTGAGTTGTGGGTGGGAGCAAACCCCTTTCTCCTCAGACAAGTGTCCATTGCAAAAGCTGAAAAGCATTAAATCAGCATTATTCCTCCACAGGAAGAGGTCCACCGCAAGCCAAGAAAAGTAGAAGTATTTCCCAAACATTCCTGACTGCACAACGGCCCAATACAACCTGAACAGTCAAAACAAATTTTACCCTGTGATTAACTCCCAGGCTGCAGACTCCACATCTAACCTGAGGCAACCTTTGTGGTTCCTGTCACTGTTACTTTACTCAGGGAGAAGGCTATCCAGAGGCTGTCTCATCTAAACACCAAGGACTTGGCAAGCATTCAAGGAGCATTTAAGGTTACCAGAACGTTATCACAAAGAGTTAGCAGAAAGAAAACCCAGTGGAACAAAAACTACCCCAGACATTTGCAGCATTTTTCCATATTTCAGTCAGCTTGACTTGCTCCACAAAACACCTTCCCCAACACAAGCTTTGAGAGTGGGTTGCTGTCCTGCACATTCAGAATTCCCATTTTTCTTGTTTTGTCAGAGGAAGACAAATTGGGACAGAACCCCACTTCATACCCCTGGGACTTTTGAAAGCTGTAGCCAGAAAGGGGAGTCCTGCAGAGGTGAAGCAGGGGATTGAGAGAATGGGCACCGCTGGCTGTGGCTGTTGGCTGTGTAGAGAAAGACCGTCTGAGCCAAGAAGCCAACACATAGATAAAACTAAGGCAGCCAGCTCAAATGTCCCCAACCTGTGCTCATGCCACCTATGTCTGCTCTGCATGTCCTTCCACAGACCAGTTTAGAAAGTCCCCATGGCTTCATGTCTGAGGGCTGGGGAGGGCTGGGGAGGGCTGGGGAGGGCTGGGGAGAGCTGACCCATCTCCAGCGGCTCTGTGATAACATAATTTGGGCTGTTTCTTGACCTGGGTCACTTCATTTTCCAAAGTGACATTTTTAACTTAAATCATTCCATTTTGCATACAAGTGACAGGTAGGATGACATGTTACTTATATAAGTAAAAGCCACAGTGGTGCATGCCAAGAGGCACAGATAGACCAATTATTTATCTGTGTCAATAAAAAGAGGCACCTGCGGACAGGTGGGTCTTCATCAGTCACATCAGAGATAATCTCAACTGGGACTTTGAAAACGGAGTTTTGAAAGCATAGCAGCACTCTGACCTGTCATGTGGCTACTTGTCTTTGACCAGGAAAATTGTCACAGTGAAGAATGCTACCCACCGGTCCCCAGCTCCAGCTCAAGTATGACTCTTCATGCCTGTTGCATGCAGCCATCCTCAAACTCTGTCCCTGGACCTTCCCTCGACAGCTCTGCACCAAGCACCTCTGTGTCCAAGCTCTGTTATGAATCTCTGGCCACCGAGGCTGCATGCACGTCTCTCTGCTCTGCTTCAGCTCAGTCCCTCTGAGACCCACTCAGAGCCATTCTATGACACCCTCAGTTATATTGCTGCAGGGAGCGTAATGTGTGATCTAAAAGTTATGAAAATTAGCAATGACGATTAGGATGACTAGAGATACACAGTGAAGGAAAGGTGCTCATGAACAGCAAATGAAATGACAGCCATGAAGATTCTGTCATTAAATAAATTAAAACTGTGCAAAAACACAAACATGTCCCTCTGTTATTGGCATAGCTCGTTCAGTGACAGCTATCTTTTCCAAAAAAGAAAACATCTGCTCTTTGCTGAAAGCATCTCCCACAAGCCTTTTCTGGAATGATTCTTCCCTAGCAGTCAACTGTTCGCTGTTACCCAGCTAGAGCTGAGGACCCTGCTAGGTTTGCCCTCCTGGTGTGATGTCACCTCCTGACTCACAGTCAGCAGTAGCATCACCCTCCATTTGTTGCTGCTGATACGGATCTGGCAATGAGAATTACATGGGTGTCTCCAATTGCAGCTGTTATACCAAGTGGGGACAAGTGAAATGATTTTCTTCAGTGTCAGAGACAGCCGTTCTTGGAGACAGCTGTTGCTGGAAGAGTTTGCCAATGTACGCAACAACTTGCATGTAATTCTGGATGCTCACAGATTCAGCTCATCAAAGCTGATGCAGGGTGTGATGGAAATCACGAAATCCACATAATCTGCTGAATAAATGAGAATTCAAATAAAAATGTCTCGAGGAAAAGGCTGGGATTGCAAGTTTCATGGAAGTTGCTATAAAATAATTTCCATTTTAGAGAAACTATTTTTCTGAAAGTTTCTGTCTGTGATTGAAGCCAGTAAGACCCTGCTATCAAACCTTCTAAGAATGCCAAGTCCTTGTTAACTAAAATCCCCAAATCTCTAAAATATTAATAAGCCTATGATGTAAAAAGTATACCATATCCTCAGCCAGTGGGCTTTCTCTGTGAATTCAGTTCCCCATACTGATTAAAAATAACTTAACAGAACCATTTGATCATCTGATTAAGGCAGAAAAATATTTGGTAAAAAGTCAACAGCCATTCAAAGTAAAGAAATAAAAAGTTTTTCCTCAAACCAGAAAAGGTAAGCTCCAATACTTACAGATACCACATGGTTGGCTATGAAAAATGAAGGTTTCCATCAGTCATGAAGGCCAGAGAATGCAGAAAAAGTCAGAGCTGGCAGAAAAGGTGCTAAGATGCATGCTCACATCAGTGAGCATAGCCCTGGATCCCCCCACCCCCATAAGTGCAAGCACTTCCTGTGGCTGGCTGTCCAGCCTGTAACCAGGAGAAAGCCAGGTGTCTGCATTCCGACAAGTGTCTTCCACCCCTGAGGATATGGTTCTCTTCTGCCCAAGAGACGGCCTGAGGGAGGGCCACGCATGGGGTCTGAACATAAAAGCAGAAGACTGCTTACTTTAAAAGGAAATGCAGTGGCTCCCTCAGAGTCTTGGGGTCTTATAAGGAGTATCTGCAGCTGCCGCTCTGCGAACCTAGGCGTCCAGCTGAAGCCCACAAGCGCCACCTAGTGGCAAGTGCTGTGATTTGTGACCTCTCCCCCAAATTGTGTATTGTGCATTGCTGTGATATGGTCTGCTATTCAAGAAGCAATATTCAGAGTGCTATGGGGCCAGGACACTGCCCCTAGTTCTGACCAACATAAAATAACCCATGTAACTGAAATTCCCATAATTTCTTGGGTGAATCTTTAAGACCAGTGCCCAGAGAATTCCAGAACAAATGGGAGTGGCTATCAGGATCATGGATCAGGGCCTGGTCTCTCCCCTCCATAACCCAAGAAAAGCTACCTGAGGTACTGCCAATCCTGCCCTCACGTGGGCAGTGTCCAGGAACCAGCTCTCAGAAGATTTCCCCTGCAACCAGCTGATGAGACTGAAGTCTCCAGAGACTGATGAGCAGCAGTGAGGGACAAGCAAGAGGGGATCTGTACTGACCTGGGCAGTGGCCAAGAACCAGGCTATGTGGCTGGTGGGAATCTGGTCTACTGGAAGGAGGATGCCCACGTGGGAGTAAGATCCTGCTAGAGTGAATATGGTTGCCCTCACCACACCTCAGGTTGAGGCCTGGTGCTCCAGTGGCAGCCATATGAGTGGCATCAGGCCTCAACCTAAGTGGTAGGTACTGAGGACATGGGTGGAGTCCTCCAGATGGTCCCCCAAAGCTGGTGGTGGCCCTGAGTTCTTCCTCTAGTGAGACTGGGTTGGTGAGTTTGAGAGCCTGGCTCCCCACACATTTGCACCCTTTCTACAAGCTCATCACCTCATGTGCACTCTTGTTGAGCAATACAGTCACCCTCTGGTGACAGAGCAGGAGTCCCTTGCCTGGTGAAGTTACTGATCCTTTAATACTGGTGTGATAGTCTGCTGAGCAATCTATTTTCTTTAGACATTCATTACTCAGCGTCAGGTATTCTGTTACAGCACCTGAAAAAATGGACTAAGAGAACTTGTAGGCATTGCTGGAAACTGATGAAAGCAACTCTCAATCTTAATCTGAGAAGCCACTCTTTTCGTTCAACAGTGGTGAATGCATTCATAGATGCTCAAGGTACTGAGAATAAATGGTGAGTGGTAGGCCCTAAACAAGGCGTTGATACTGTCCCCTCCAGGACTTGGGGGACACTGTAGAAGATAGAAAGAATAATGTAAGCTGGAAGGTAAGGACAAGGACTGTGAGGCGCCATCTTGTGGGCAAGACATAGCCATCAGGATCAAGAGTTCACAGCAGCTGTGAATGCCTGCTGCACTGGAGCTGCACCTGAACGGATCCGTCAACAGACAGGCATGGTGGGGCAGGGTACCAGGGGCTCTGCCTCCACTCCCATTTCTGAACTATTTGATCTTGTAGATTCAGAGAGAGAGAGAGAGAGAGAGAGAGAGAGAGAGAGAGAGAGAGAGAGAGAGAGAGAGAGAGAATGAGTCATTGTTTTTGCACTGGTGACCTTGCTGGGCTCCAATGGATAGCTCCAATCTAGCACCCACACAGATGGTCTGTTAAACTAAATGGGTCACAAAACAAAACGTAAAGCCATGAATCTGGGGAAGAGACTGGGGAGGAATGGGCAGGTGAGCTGATAGGGAGGGAGAGAAGAGAGTGTTGGGAGGGTTGATAATCAGAATATACATGTGTGAAATGGTCAGAAGACCAAATTAAGGAATCCAAAGTTATTTCTAGCATCATTTAGCAGAGCATCTAAAGGAGGCAAACCATGCATGAGACCGTGGACACAGCAAGAGTCTCTTACTGCTGGTGAAGAAGACCTTCCTGCCAGGCAATGGGCATGGCTACATAAGCTGGTCTCCTCAACTCTGGATACCTATGACTTTATGAAGTATGAAGGAGATGTTATAACTGTAATTATTTTTAGAGGCTTGGGTTGGTGAATGTTCCCCAAAAGGACCATCTAGCCCTGAGTTCACAGACTCAGGGAGGGACAGGTGCCCAGTACTTTGATTCTTTCTGGAAACCTAACCAGATGCCTAAATGGACAATGAGCCCAGAGGAATGTGAGACCCACCCACACCATCCTGTACAGCTCACTTGTGGCTACAGCTGAACAGGGAATGGCTCCAATTTTCTCAGCCATAACATATTGCAGGACACTATACTATTTCTAGCTGGTGAGAGATGATGAAAGGAACAGATATGCACAGGTGCTGTATGGAGTTGTACACGATATACATCTACTTTTACAGTGTGGTAAGAAATGGATAGCCTTCTTTTTTCAGAGCGCCTGGGCCATCTTGCTCACACCAGTGGTGTGTATGAGAGTCTGGCTTCCCTGGACCCACATCCTTTGTAGATGTCTTGTGTTCTGTCTTAGCTTTTCTGAGAAGCATGGCCCTCTTGGTCAGGGCTGATTTATGTCAAAGGCTGATGGTCCTTTGCAGAAGGGTTGGTTGCATTATCAGCTCACTTCTAACCTGGGTGCAGCTTTGTTTCTCAATTGGCCTTGCTGAACACATAGGTAGGTTGGACATTTCCTTATACCCTGGTCTCACTCTCCTGCTTGGGCTCAGTGGCTCCCATCACTCTGTCCACTCTGTTTGCTTTAGACTTAAGTCATAGAGTTTGTACTGGTCTTTCACAAGAAAGATGTCATTGTATCATAAGCTCAGTCTTCCCTTTTTCCTCATGAATGATGACACTCACAAATTGTAGGGCCAGATAAAGCAAGCTCATCCTCCCCTGGGTTAGAACTGGTCATAGCTCCAGAGTCCGATCCCTCTTTGTCTTCAAGAGTGACAGTGGCTGTGGTTAGGACAGGACCACATGGCCAGAAAATGGAGAGGAAGCTGTGTCAACAGCCTAAAGGCTTGGACAGGTCTCGGGCCAAGCAGCAGTGATGTTAGAAAGGCCGAGTTCTTTGCCAGCCCATACCATCCAGCACAGGAGACCAGAGCTAATTGGCAGTGTGGGGCAGATCCACTTTACTATGGGGTAATTGGGCCCTGGAGTCCCACGTCCTTGCGCGTGGGGGAGGAAGGTTCCCTTCTTCCTCAGTGATCCCTTTAAGCCAGCTGTGGCTCTTGCAGGCCAGCTGCTCCCAGGATTAGTCACCTGCTGCAGAGGCCAGTTGTCTGGGGGATGACAGTGGACAGAGCAGAGAGAAGTGAATCGGGCTTCGGCAGACTGAGGACAGCCACACAGACTCCGACAGATCTCCGAGGTAGGGCCCATGGCATCCTTCCCTCTCAGGAAAGGGACCACTGTTCTTGGAGTTGATTGTACCATAGAGGGGCTCCTTGTCCCCAACTTCTGACTCCCTGCCTCTCATTGGCATTTGCATACATTCTCCAGCACCCCTATTCCCTCTGCATCTAACATCCTCTCCAGGTACTATTCCCGTATCCATTTTTTTTTTTTTTGCCCCAACTCCATTTACATGCCTTTTAGGACATGTCCCCCTGACCTTCATGCCAGAAAACTGGAAGAAATATTCTGAGTCTCAGCAAATGCTACCATCTACCCTGCTGCGCTTCTTCCTCACCGGAAGCTGGGCTGCTCCCCTGCACACACCTCTCCCTCCCTCTGCATGTGGTCAGCTGGAGGGATGCATGTAGGGACATGAGAAAGTCCATACAGCCAATGTCCAATGCTGATAAGCCAACCCATATACCGTCAAGGGCAGGTCCAGCTGCTGTTTCCAGAGTCCACCTCCCATGTAGCCATGGGGTGATGGTGGATTTGAACCAAAGACCCAGCCTCTGTGAAGACTGCCCCCGGCTGCTTCCCACCTGCTCACTCTCCGCTTTGTTACCTCACTTTCTTCTTCCTCTCTTGCCTGCTTAAACTTCTGTGGCTCGTTTGGGTGAATCCAGAAGGAACCATAAGTCTCCCTTGACCTTTGCAAGCCTGAAGACCACAAGAAGCACAAGACCCAAAGGGCCGCCGAGAACAGCCCCCTCCCCTTTTCCATTCAGAAGTTGAACCACCCTTTTTCCTGACCCCATCCTGGAATCCTGCCCTGACCCCTTGAGTAGCTGGGCATACCCCAGATTGTAATGAGAGCCCAGTACAGTCCCACCTATAATCCCAGATCCCAATTCAAGGCAAATCCCAAACTCCATCCCAGTTGGCCTGAACTCTAGGCAGGGCTGGGGACTGTGGGGACAGATATGGGAGAGATTATCAGTGTTTCCCGGGCCCCTCACTTCCCAGGCTCTGCCACACCCACACCCTCACCTGCCTGCTGCTGCCTCCTACCCCTCAATTACAGAGTGGGAATTATTTCCCTGGCTTTTTTTTGGAAACTTGGCTCTTGGAAACATTTCCCAAGTGTCACTTCTTGCTGCTGTTGACACCCAGCTGTGCCCAGTCCCACCACCCTGCTCCCTCCAGCTCACTGCCCACCCCCAGACTAAGAGCTATACATTTAAACACTTCTTGCTTTCCTAAAATTCACAGTCCGTATAGGTGGTGGGTTGGACTGGTGTTCTCTCCTGATTCACGCAGTAGATTGGAATAGCTGCCTTATAGTGGGAACTCAGTGAAGCTGGATGGTGACTAAATAGTGAAGGTCCTCACCCCAATTTTGCCATTTGACCCCTGCCTCCTGGTGAGTCCTGTATACCACTGATTACTCCTTGCATTCTTCATGGTGATCATGGGCACCAAACCCCAGCATGCCCCTGATTTCAGGTCCTCTTCCATAAGTTCACTTCCCAGTACAAAGCCCCCCAGAAGGCAAAAGCCATATTGCCATATTTATGTTCTTCAGAATAGTCTTCATTTTCATCCAGGAAGGTTCTAGTTAGCAGGGACAAATGAGAAGACTTTTTTTAAAAAAAAAGTGAGACAGGATTTCACTGTGAAGTCTCAGTCAGGCTCAGGGTGATCCTCCTGCCTCAGCTTCAAGAAGACATTATTTCTTTTAGTTTCTATTTGGAAATTCCTGTTATGACAGTGTTAGAGATTTTCTAGATGAAAAGACCATGTCCTCTGAAAATGAGGACATTTTGTCTACATCTCTTCTGCAGCTACCTTGGTGTACAGTGGTCCTAATGAAGCGCATGCTGTACCTCACCACGGTGGAGGTGACTCTGAAGCCTGTAGGTTGCTTTGATCACATTATGAGAACTGACTTCCCCGGGACAATGGATGTGTGAGCGTTTTGACAGCTCACTATCTAGCCCTGACTTTGCAGCTTTTGTTCTAGCCAGCCACACAGCTATTTCCTGGGACCTTCCGAGAGTGTAGGAGAGCATGAGTGTGCTATGTGGGCTTTCCCTACACATCCGTCCCCAAGTGTTCACGGTAGGTACTGTCTACCATGAAGACGAGTGTGGGAGACCCCCCTACCCTCAGAAGTATTTCATCTGGTGCAGAGAAGATCTGAGGATGGCACAGGTGAGGCTTCTGGCTCAGCCCCTCATCTCTGAAGTCTCATTCACAGTCTTGTTGGCCTCATGGTGACATCAGCTGTTGTCATTGAGTCAGGGTTCTCAGGATGTAAGAGAACTGGGGTAACTTGCCTGCTGGGTGCTCAGTAAGCAACGTGTTTAAGTTTGCTGTAAATGTTCCCCATTTGCCTCCCCCTAATACTGGTTTTTGGTGGAGGGTATGGCATTTCTGATATTAAACTGAAGTAATTACTTTTGATAAAAGGTTATCTAAGTAAAACTGTTTGGGGCATGGATTTTACTTGAGATTCATATTTTTTTTTAATTTTCATCTTTGAGTCTAAGTGTATAGTTTCCAGCTGAGTCTTTGAGTCCCTGTGTGTAGCTGTGTGTAGCCGACTCCACAGGGGTCAGAATCCCCTTTGCCGGGAGACCCTGATCCTATTTGCATTTTTCCTCATAGATGGTATTTTTCTTAATCCAGCCCTTGTTCCGAGTCACCCCGTGCACTTTCTTGTTTCATTTATTTTCATACTTTTTAGTTGTTCTTTCAACCCTTAAAGGATCCGCATCCTGTCAAACCCTGAGTTGCCTTGACAAGATTTGAGAATGTGCTAGTGTCAGATTCTAAGACTAAACCAGTCTTCTGACTTCCTTCTGTGATACAAAGCCAAGCGTACACTTGGCTTATTACAATCTCAGCCCCACTCAAGTCTCCTTCAGGTATTAAAATATGGCTTGTCATTTTTCCAGAGAATGTTACCCTCCACTGTGTGTCTTCTCCTTTGGTAAGGACCGATGTGTGCTGCTTTGCCGATGGCCAACAGCACCTGAAGGACTCAGGGGTCTTTACAAGGTTTACTCCCATCATACATCCCTCTCCTGTGGCCAGTGCTCTCTATGGTGATGCTCCTGGTCCAGGATTACTGTTTTGTCTCTGGTGAATGGCTGGGACATTTGAGTTTCACACTGAGAGAGAGTGTGTAAGTCCCTGTTCAGAACAGGTGGTCAGAGGTCTGGCCACAGACACACAGGCGACTCCAGCTATTGCATTTACCCATCTTAACATTCCAGATTGCTGACAACCAGCACCTACATGGGTCCACTTTTTCTGTTCTTATCTCATGAAGAGAGCAGTGACCCTGGTGTTAGAAGACCTCATCTTGGGCCCTGATGCAGCCATGGTCTCAGGTAAGTGCACAGACTAAAAGTAAAGACATGCTACACTCCCAACTGCAGTAAGAGATGAGGAGAGGATTCCTGCTATATTCTTAGATATAATCAGAGTAAAGATGTTCATCTTGTTGCATCTGCCTCTAGTGACCTTGGATAAGGGCAACCACTAGACTGGTATTGACAGCACCTTCCACCCTGGGTGACTCTTCCCTTAACAGTGTGCACCTCTATAGTATTCTAGACTTCCTCTACTCAGCTGCCTTCAAATTCAGGAGTGCTGGCTTTCTCTGACCAAGGTGGTGCTGAAACTCCTTCATTGTGGTATATGGAGACAGGGATGGAGCCACTGTCCTGTGACGGAAAGGCATGAGATACCCAGATCAGGGTCTCAATCACCTGAACCCAGCCTCCCAGGAGTCTTGCTGATGTTACATCTATTATAAAAAATTCTTTTCTGAAGCCAAGCGAAGACTCAACTTCTGCTAAGGAGGACAGAATGCTTAGATACAAAACAATAACCACAAATGACCCTAGCAACTGTGAATCACTTCCCTAGAGAACAGTTACAAGGAGCCCACCACTCTCCCAAGTTCAGAGATTTGCTGGCAGGTTCCATACTGCAAATTATAGTCTTGTCAAAACTATGTATAAAGGGGAACATGAAAAGT
This sequence comes from Sigmodon hispidus, assembly GCA_004025045.1. NCBI lineage: Eukaryota > Metazoa > Chordata > Mammalia > Rodentia > Cricetidae > Sigmodon > Sigmodon hispidus. The sequence goes on from PVIH01000600.1 coordinate 300,469, forward strand.
TTATTTCAGAGCCCAGTATCAAGAGCAACACCATCTTGCTTTAAGTACTAACTACACGTTTAGTATTTTGTTTCCTCCCTGGTGTTGCAGCAGTCAGATGTGCCCTGTCTGCATATCTGGCTGCTTAATATCCCAGCCAGCTGCCTTTCTGTCTCTGCCAATGCCTCCTTTGCATTTCAGGAGCATAAGGATGAGAGGGGAGAACATCACCAAGGTCAGCACGTTCATCCTGCTCGGCTTCCCCACAGCTCCCAGGCTGCAGTACCTGCTCTTCCTCCTCTTCCTGCTCATCTACCTCTTTGTGCTGGTGGAGAACCTAGCCATCATCCTCACTGTCTGGAGCAGCGCCTCTCTCCACAGACCCATGTACTACTTCCTGGGCATCATGTCCACCTTGGAGATCTGGTATGTTTGTGACATCATCCCCAAGATGCTAGATGGCTTCCTCCTGCAGAGAAAACACATCTCTTTCATTGGATGCATGACTCAGCTGTACTTCTTCAGCTCCCTGGTGTGCACAGAGTGTGTACTCCTGGCTTCCATGGCCTATGACCGCTATGTGGCCATCTGCCATCCCCTGCGTTACCAAGTCATCATGACCACGGGGCTGTGTGTCCAGCTTGTGGCCTTCTCTTTTGCCAGTGGCTTCACCATCTCTGTGATCAAGGTCTACTTTATCTCCGGTGCCACCTTCTGTGGCTCCAATGTCTTGAACCACTTTTTCTGTGACATTTCTCCCATCCTCAAGCTGGCCTGCACCGACTTCTCTACTGCAGAGCTGGTGGACTTCATCCTGGCCTTCATCATTCTGGTGTTCCCTCTTCTGGTCACCATTCTGTCCTATGGACACATCACCCTGGCTGTGCTACGTATCCCTTCAGCCACAGGACGATGGAGAGCCTTCTCCACCTGTGCCTCCCACCTCACTGTGGTCACTATCTTCTATACAGCCTTGCTTTTCATGTATGTGAGGCCCCAGGCCATTGATACTCGAAGCTCAAACAAGCTCATCTCTGTTCTGTATACAGTCATTACACCCATCTTGAACCCCTTGATCTACTGTCTGAGGAACAAAGAGTTTAAAGATGCCTTAAGAAAGGTCTTAGGCTTGAGTCAAGCTCCATCATAGGAAGGAGAGCAACTTCTGATTCCAGAGCATCTCATAAGCATACATCCTTGGGGATGAGGCTGTGGGAACACATGGCATTGCTGTTGTGCTGAAGGTATTTAGAACACTGCTTTCTTCCTGTGTGGAGTAGACATAATGAACAGTTGTGATGTTGGCCTGTTCTAGCAGTAACTAGCAACCATGGCATTGAGCATGAACACTTGAGTGTGATGGGATGGCCAAGGTTCGAGTCAGCATTGAGGTTATGGTGGGAAAAGCACAGAATGTGCTATGTTTCCTGTAAAATAGTTTTTAATAATGTTTATTTTTTTGTTGTTACTATGGTAACAAAAGTGATGCTAAGAAACTTGTTTCTGCTATGTATACTGTTCTTTCATCCATCTTCAATAAATTAAGGTTTCTCCATCTACAGACTTTTAATAGAATATATAGAATGGAAATATTCCTTCGGTCTCTTCTAGTTGCTTTTTCTATTTCTTTGATAAAATATCCAGACAAAAGCAACTTATGGAAGGCAGTTATTGGGCATCCAGTTAAAGGTTATAGTACATCTTGGAAGAAGAGTCCCAATTGCAGGAGCTGAGGCAGCTGGTCACTGCACTAACAGTCAAGAATTAAAAGACAAACAATTGTGCTCATCTAGTTTTTTTCTCTTCACACAGTCCAAGACTAAAGCCTAGAGAATGGTGCTGCCCACTTTTAGTGTGGTTCACCTCAATGAACTGGTCAACACAGTACTTTTCAAGCATGTACACAGTTTAAATATTTCCACACAGGTGTGCCTGGAAGCCTGTTCCACAGACACTCCAAGTCCTTGGTGATTAACACTATATATCACACTATCAAAAACAATTACAGATTCAATGAAATCCCAATAAAAATTATAATACCATTCTTCACAGAGATAGAATGAAATCTTAAAATTTGTATGAAAAAGCAATAGGGTTTGAGTGGCCACCCTGAGTGAAAAGAATAATGTTTAATGGTTGCCACCATTGGCTTCAAGTTATACAACAGAGCCATAGTAACAAAGACAGGATAACATTGGCACAAAAATTGACATGCAAATCCACAGAGCAGAACAGAGAACTCAGACATTACCATGCACAGTCACAGCCACGTCATTGTTTTTACAAAGATGCCACAAATATACATTGGGGAAAAGTCATCTTTATCAGTAGTGCTGGGGAAAGTGGATATTTATATGTAGAAGAAAGAGGCTAGATCTCTATATCTCACCCTCCACAAAAATTAACTATAAATGGATCAAAGATCTTGATCTAAGACCCAAAACTCTGAAACTGTTAGAGGAAAAATTTGGGAAAAGACCTGAAGATATAGGTCTAGACTAGAATTTCTCAACAGGACTCTAGTTTATCAAGAAATAAAAACAATGTCTAATAGGTCCTCATGAAATTTTCTATACAGCAACTGAGAGTCCTGACAGCCTGAAGGATGCCAAGATATCTGCAAGCTACCTGTCTGACAGAGAAGTAAAATGTAGGTCTACAAAGAACTAAAAGAACCCAAATGAAAAGATAAAACAACCTAATGAGTTAATAGGATAATGAAATGAACAGAAAGTTCTCAAAGTTATTACACATGGCAATAAACATATGAAAAGTGTTTGGTGTCACTAACTATCAGAGAAATGAAGAAAGTCACACTGGCAATGCTTTATTTCTCGGACTTCCTTATACCTAGGCATCTCTTTGGAAACTGGCCCCCTCAGCTTAAGTTAATCCTATCTCCAGATGCCTTTAGAAAGCAGCCCAGAGATGTGTCTCTTAGTTAAATACAGATCCCACTAGGCTTCAATCTGTAAAAATGGAGTTTGGGGCATGTACAACCTAAAGAATGGTAGTCGCTGTAATTATCTGTAAGTCACTTGACACAGTCCTTGTCATATCTCTGGAATCTGTGAGTGGTTCTTCATAGAGAAAAAGGCTATGAATTATCTGGTCATCTTCAAATGCAATGACAAGGGTCTCTACAAGAGAGATACATGTATTTGATACACAAAGAGGAAGAAATGATCATGTAGTGGAACAAGGCTACCAAATGCCCAGGGTCCAGAAGCCACCAGAGCTGTCAGAGAAGAAAGAGATTTCTTATCTATCTATCTATCTATCTGTCTGTCTGTCTGTCTGTCTGTCCGTCCGTCCGTCCATCCATCCATCCATCCATCCATCTATCTATCTATCTATCTAGGGTTTTTTCATGTATACCACTGCTCCCCCTCCCTTCCCTCCTCCCAGTCCCTCCCAGTCCTCCCTCAGCCTCCCCTCACACCCATCCCCCATCCATTTCCCAAGAGGGCACAGAGTCCCTAGGGAGATCAGTTCAGTCTGGCATGTCCAGTTGAGGTAGTTCTGAGTTCCTCCTCCCAGTATTAAAGCTGAGTTAGGTGTTCCTCTGTAGGGAATGAGCTCCAAGATGCCAGTTCATGCACAGGAACATACTCTGATCCTACTTCACGAAGTTCCACATACTGCCCATGCCAATTGACAGTCATCTACCTTTGGAGAGTTTAGATCCTTTTCCTGATAGTCCCCAGTGGCTGTTTTTGGTTCAGTGAGCTCCCCAGAGCTCCAGCTAGCCATCTCCATGGGACTTCTCATAATTCCTATCCCTTTGTTCATATATAGACTCTCTCTCTTTAGCTGGACCAGGAGCTCGACCTGGTACTTAGCTATGGATTTCTGTTTCTGCCTCTGTTCATTGCTGGATGAAGGTTCTATAATGACACTTAGGGTAGTCATTCACTTGATTACAGGGGAAGTCCTATTTAGGCACCCCTCCACTATTGGTTGGAGTTCTAACCAGCGACATCCTGTGAGTTCTTCAATGCAATCCCCATCAAAATCCCAATACAATTTTTACAACCCTTGAAAAAACAATACTCTCAACTTCATATGGAATAACAGGAAACCCAAGATTGCCAAAACAATCCTGCTCAATAAAAGAACCTCAGGAGGCATCACCATCCCTGACTTCAAGCTATACTATAGAGCTATAGTAATCAAAGTAGCCTGGTACTGGCATAAAAACAGACTTGTAGATCAATGGAATCCAATCAAAGACCCCGACCTTAACCCACACACCTATGAACACCTGATTTTTGGCAAAGAGGTCAAAAATATTCAATGTAAAAAAATAGTATCCTCAACAAATGGTGTTGGCATAACTTGATGGTAGTGTGTAGAAGGATGCAAATACATCCATACCTATCACCCTGTACAAAACTCAAATCCAAGTGGATCAAAGCCCTCAACATAAACATACACTGATGTTGATAGAAAAGAAAATGGGAAATACCCTCCAATGTATTGGCACAGGTGACTACTTCCTAAATATAACACCAGTAGCACAGACACTAAGAACAATAATTAATCAATGGGACCTCCTGAAACTGAGAAGTTTTTGTAAGGCAAAGGACACAGTCAATAAAACAAAATTCCCTACAGAATGGGAAAACATCTTCACCAACCCTTTATCTGACAGAGGACTGATTTCTAAAATATATAGAGAACTCAAACTAGAGCCCCAAAACCCAAATAACCCAATTTAAAAAGTGGGGAATTCTCAACAGAAGAATTACAAATGGATGAAAGGCACTTATAAAGTGCTCCACATATTTAGCCATCAGAAAAATGCAAATCAAAACAACTTTGAGATACCACCTGATACCTGTTAGATTGGCTAAGATAGAAGACACAGGTGACAGCCTGTGCTGGAGAGGATGCGCAGCAAGGGGAACACTCCTCCATTGTTGATGGGAATGTAAACTTGTACAGCCACTTTGGAAAGCAGTATGGCGGTTTCTCAGAAAACTGAGAATCAATTTCCCCAATGATCCAGCAATACCACCATTATTAGACATATACTCAGGGATGCACATTCTTGCCCCAAAGGCATTTGCTCAATTATGTTCATAGCAGCATTATTCATAAAAACAAGAACCTGGAAACAACCTAGATGCCCCTCAACTGAAGAATGGATTAGCAAATTGTGGTACGTTTACACAGTGGAGTACTACTCAGCAGAAAAAAAAGACATCCTAAAATTTGCAGGCAAATGGATGGATTTGGAGAATATTCTCCTGAGTGAGGTATCACAAGCCCAGAAAGATAGGCATAGGATGTACTCACTCATAAGTGGACTTTAGACAAAAAGCAAAGAACACCCAAGCTGCAAATCACAACCTCTGAATAGCTTGTAATCAGAAGAAACTTAAGAGAGATATCCAGGGGTCCCCCTAAGAAGAGAAAATAGAGAATATTTCCTTAGCAAATTGTGATCAGAATGGGTAGCAACCAAGGAGAGGTGGGAACAAATCATGAGAGAAGGCGATGGTTGAGTGAGAGGAGCAACAAAGAGGGAGAAAAAAGAGATGGAGATCTTGATAGAGGAAGCCAATGTGGGGTCAGAAAGAGGCAGGGTGCTAGGGAAACCTCCAAGAAGAAAGAGAGTTATAATCTAGAAGAACATGGAAACTAGAGGAAATGGGGGAAAGAGGCAGAAAATGTGGGAAGAACAACCCACGGGAAATAGCTTGGCCAAGGTTCTCCAGAGCTTAATGGAGCCACCTCTGTGTTTACACATCCCCCTTTTTCTCTTCACAAAGGCATGGGTTCCTGTTGGGGACCAGCCTGACTCTCAAGATAAGCCCTTGCATAATTGTTGAGCCCAAGGCTATAGGTGACATAGGGACCTCTCAATACAGCACCCAGCCAGTCCAGTAGGTAAGTAGAGGTAACCAACCAAGGCAAGATAGTCCACAGATTGACAGGCAGAGGCAAGGGCATCCTGCCCCAGAGGCCCTGATGCAGATCATTATCAGCGTGGGCAGCTTCATTAGCTGCAAGGTGGTAATTGGGCCCAGGAGACACTGGGCTCCTGCAAAAAGCCATAAATGTTTCTTTCTATACTTGAGAAGCCCATGTCCTGATAGTCTGTCTGAAGTTCATCTAGTCACTGTGGCCAGCCTTAGATTCACCAGCCAGGAAGAGGACCCTCCTTGTTCCCAAAGTCTGTCCAAGTGAGGCTTCCAGAGCCCCAGGTAGGATGAGCAATTCTCAAGCCAGGATTGATCATGCTGTGATTTTAGTGTATGTTGTAAATGTGCATCTTAGAAGAGCTACGTGTGCAGTATGATTGAAACCCCACCACATGTGTCCACATTGAGGCTGGGGCAGGATTCACCTTCACAGCCACAGCAGCCAACATGTACTGTATCAAGGGGTCTTCCATTGTAAGTACTATGCTGAGTGGTCATCTTTGGATACAGTAGTCAGTGTATATTGATGGACACTGTGTGCATATGCATCTATGATTACTGTGCTGAGTGTTTATGGATGGGTAGTGTGCTTAGTATGGTGTATGCGTGTTCAGGATTTCTGTGCCAAGTGTATATGATGAGTCCTGTGTTGAGTAATCATTGGTGGGTACTATGTCAAATAAGCATTGATGGATATTTTGTTGACTAAGCATTGATGGGTGCTGTGTTGAGTATGAGCTGTGAGAATTGGGCTAAGTGCATATTCAGAGATCCATATTGAATATGTAGCTTGGGGTACTGTGCTCTGTCCTCCCATCTAGCATCACACAGTCATATCATCCTCACTGCGCTGAACCGATAGAAGACATTTGCTCCTCATCATGTCTAGGTCCTTGTTCCTGGTTCTAACAGATAAGAGGATGCCTCAGAGCTCTTGACTACAGGCTAACAGGGGTGAAGACCTTCTCACAGCCTCTTGGGGCAACTCCAGTCTGCAGAAATCTTCCCTGATTTCTTGCATGGACCTGAGTTTGAACTCTGTCCGTGCAAGGACATCTAGTCTGGCAGATCTGGCATGTGATGAGAGAATCCCTGGCTCCACAACAGAACCAATGTGGTCCCTCAATCTCTATAAGGACCATGAAATTCAGCACAAAAATGAAGTCTTCCTGTGAGTACCTCACACGTGGGATAACCTATGTCCTGACCCACTTTTCTCCTCAAGATCACTGAGGACCATACCTGGGTCTTACTTAACACAAGAGGCACCTCTTTCCTTACAATTAAGGGAACAAGAAGTTTAAACTTAATGGGGATCTGGGGAAGGAAAAGACGTGAGAACCAAGAGTTAGATCTATGCAGTGTGAATATAGTTGTGAACAAGGTGTCTGGGCCACCCCTCACTGTGACAGCCATTAGCTTTGAAAAAATGAAAAAGGACCCACAATGATGCTAGAACATAAAGCTGGTTTTTAAGTGCACACAACCATGACTAGTGTTCTGGTGAATCGAGGATGCAGCTCTGAAGGGGCTCAATTTACAGATCAAGGTCCTATCTATCCTATTAATTTATTATTAACTATCCCACCCACAGTGATGGGTAGCCACATCCTAACAATGAGCACAGTCTGTGTTTGTGTGCAGTCCTGGATGAGGACATGAGACACAGAAGCCCCAGTCTATAGGCAATCTTAGTCTATAAGAGAGTGTTGATGGCCCTCCACTGAGTACCTTGTGTGTACTTCAAAGCCCTTTGAGACCACTTAGCTGCAAAGAAGCACAGACACCCTGGACCAAGTCCAAGACCAGATGTTCAGATCCCAAAGTCAGTGGGTATTACTGAACTAACTTAAGGAGGCTGCAGGAGGTCCTGGAGGATGTTGGAACACACACCTGCATTTTACAGCAGGAAAAACTGCCTTAGTGGCATTGCAAACTTCCTCCAATTTCAAACCTCTCTCTGGGAAATTGATTTCTAATAGTTTGCTTGTAAGCAGCTGCCACCTGGTCGCTAGTTGGTGGGTCTATAGCTTCCCAGGCTGCTCACCTTAGTGGGTGGGTCTCTGGGAGACTGAACAACTTCTATAGAGATTTCTTTGATGGGAACATCCAGACCTTGTGCTGAAAGTCACTACCCAACCTACAGGATACTTGCAGACCTGCACCATGTGTGTTCATTTGGCCACCTCCATGTCTGTGTCCCACTGGGAGGCAAGTTTATCCAGCCACTCTCAGTCTATGTCAGACCCTTAGTTAGTGTCAGAACACTGAGCTCTGCCTACTCTGGAGCCCCTGTTCACATCCATTAGTGTTTTTAGACCACCCTAGCCTATTCCATGCTTCCCTGCGCTCTCCTTGGGTGGCGTCTGGAAGTGAACCACTTCACAAATGGCAACACTCCGTTCTTATCTTTTGTTATGTTCCCTTTGCTGATTACTTTAATCCATCAGCCTATTTTTTCAAATGCTATTTAAAATCAGCACACTGGTATTGCAGAAATATTTACTAGCAATATATCATATAAAGGATTACTATTTATTTATTCGATACAAATTGAACCTTAAGACAATTCTTGGAGAGTGGAGCTGTTCTGTGTAGGATGGCTGATCCACTCCCTGAGGGCACAGGAGCCAAACAAGAAGGGAGGTCAGTGTGCCCTGGGTCTCCATGGGATCTGGCCATGCCCTGTTCCAGATCCTGCTACCCCAGAGATATGCCTGTAAGCTTCACTAACGCTTGAATCCCACTACACATGGGTACCACACAGTCCTCTATCCACTCTAGTTTCTAGCATCAGGACCAAGGCAGGTCCTGTGGGTTACCCTGATTCTCACCCACCAACCTGCCAATGGGAAAAGCCAAGAGCAGAGGGCACCAGCAAACATAGGTCCTCAGGTGTACCCCATCCCAACATGCCCACAACATCATCCTTATATGTGCTCACTTCACCCAATGCTCCTAGACACATCTAGCAATAGGACCACCCTCCCTAAATCTGAATGGGTGCTATGCCTGATCTCCCTCTCCAGATCTCTATTCAATGTCCCCCCAGGATTACACTGGAGGCGATCCTTCCTCTATTTTGATTCTAGCTTTTCCCACTGTGATTTCAAGAATTGCCCTTGATCTCCTCTGGCCTCAGTTTCCAAATGTTCAAATTAAGCTAGTTTCCCAGCCACCACTTTAGTCAGAGACCAAGGGAAACAATAATGCTATCATCAACATGTGGAATGTCTGTCAAGGAGGTTAAGCAAATATGTATGAATTCCTTCTGGCATGTGTGTGTCTTTGTGCTAATGTGGCTGTGGGGTGGGGAAACAATTAATTATACTATCGAGCCAACGTTAAATATCTCACTCTGTCCCAGAACCCCTAAGCCATTACTCTAATCCATTCTGGAAAGTGGGGGCATGATACATACCCATCACTTAAAGGATGTAGGCAATGGCCTCATCTATGCTCACACTTCTCGGGGATGGGCATGAACTAATATATCTTTAACCCCTCAAGGATTAGATATAGGGTAGAGGGAATGGACCAATAAATAGCATAAGAGGCACCATGGGCCCTCTAAATATAGCACCTCATACTGGGGCTACATGGCAATATGGACATTTCCTGTCCTGATCATCCATGAAGACCCTTCTCTATGCCCCTTCTTGACTACCTGTTGCTGGGAGTTTTTCTGTCCTGTCCCAGCCTGCAATCCAGACAGATCTCTCCCCCAGGGTCTAGCAGCTGCTTATAAAATACTCAGAGGCTAATACTAATTACAAACTGTTTGACCTATGGCTCAGGCTTCTTATTAGCTAGCTCTTACATCTTAACCCCTTTTTATTAGTCTATGTCTTACCACACAGCTCCTTGGCATTACTTGTATTCCATTATATCTTGTTCCCCCAGCTAATGGCAGTGTCTATTCTGATGAGGCCTTTTTTCTTCCTGTCTCTCTGCTTGGCTTTCCTGCCTGGATGTAAACTGTCTTATCATAGGTGAAAACAACTTCTTTATTAACCAATGGAAGTAACATATATTAACAGGGCAGAGAAAAACATCCCACATCAATTACTATAAGCAAACACAAGTGCACAGGTCTTCCCAGTTTAAGATTTAGCAGAACACCAGGCTGCTCGCAGGATCCAGTTGTGCACTCTGTATTACAGCTGAAGATCCTGACTGGCTCAGTGTTCTCTCCTCAGCTGACTCTTGGCCCTTCCTCTTTGCCCCTCAGGTTTTTTCTGGAGCATAAGGATGAGAGGGGAGAACATCACCAAGGTCAGCACGTTCATCCTGCTCAGCTTTCCCACGGCTCCCAGGCTGCAGTACCTGCTCTTCCTCCTCTTCCTGCTCATCTACCTCTTCGTGCTGGTGGAGAACCTGGCCATCATCCTCACTGTCTGGAGCAGCGCCTCTCTCCACAGACCCATGTACTACTTCCTGGGTGTCATGTCCACCTTGGAGATCTGGTATGTTTGTGACATCATCCCCAAGATGCTAGATGGCTTCCTCCTGCAGAGAAAACACATCTCTTTCGTTGGATGCTTGACTCAGCTCTACTTCTTCAGCTCCCTGGTGTGCACAGAGTGTGTACTCCTGGCTTCCATGGCCTATGACCGCTATGTGGCCATCTGCCATCCCCTGCGTTACCAAGTCATCATGACCACGGGGCTGTGTGTCCAGCTTGTGGCCTTGTCTTTTGCCAGTGGCTTCACCATCTCTGTGATCAAGGTCTACTTTATCTCCGGTGCCACCTTCTGCGGCTCCAATGTCTTGAACCACTTCTTCTGTGACATCTCTCCTGTTCTCAAGCTGGCCTGTGCCGACTTCTCTACTGCAGAGCTGGTGGACTTCATCCTGGCCTTCATCATTCTGGTGTTCCCTCTCCTGGCCACCATTCTGTCCTATGGACACATCACCCTGGCTGTGCTACGTATCCCTTCAGCCACAGGACGGTGGAGGGCCTTCTCTACCTGTGCTTCCCACCTCACTGTGGTCACTATTTTTTATACAGCTTTGTTTTTCATGTATGTGAGGCCCCAGGCCATCGATTCCCGGAGCTCAAACAAGCTCATCTCTGTTCTGTATACAGTCATTACACCCATCTTGAACCCCTTGATCTACTGTCTGAGAAACAAAGAGTTTAAAGATGCCTTAAGAAAGGTCTTAGGCTTGAGTCAAGCTCCATCATAGGAAGGAGAGCACCTTCTGATTCCAGAGCATCTCATAAGCATACATCCTTGGGGATGAGGCTGTGGGAACACATGGCATTGCCGTTGTGCTGAAGGTATTTAGAACACTGCTTTCTTCCTGTGTGGAGTAGACATAATGAACAGTTTGTGTAGTGCTGCAATTGTATTGCTTTTATATGTGAGCAGAGCAGGACTTGATAAAATTGAAAGCATTTTTAATCCCTTTAAAATTATCATGCACATCTCAGAAGACAGTAAGCCCCACTGGCTCAGGAAGGTGAGGTCTACAGTCTTAGTTTTCAGTATGTGGAAGTGTGAAAATACTGATACAGGGAGAGTCCACAGACTAATTATAACTCACAGGCATGCTCTTTAACAGTTCTGGGAAACAAGCTTTAGACTGTTCTCTTCACATAGCTCTCCTTACAGTCTTTCTGCTGCTGAGAAAACATTCTGTCTACTGCTGGAGTTGATCCCAGGTGACGGAAAAGTGGGGACTAGGTCTTCAAGTTGGCGACTCCTTAATGTCTCTTTAAGGTCTCTTTACCAGCCAGGAGACAACCTGGGTGTGATGACTTGCAGCATGTGAAGCATAAGCATGTGGAGCTTCCTGGGACAGGAAGATAGAGAGAAGACCCACAGGAGGCTGTTGAGGAGAACCTGGGTCGTGTGGCTCCCACACTGTGAAGCAGGAGTCAGTGTGGTTTGTATTGAAAGATGGAGAAGAGGAAAGGAAGTCCAGATAACCCCAGAAGTGGCCAAGCTTAGAGGCAGGAAGCAGCTGGAAAGGTGCATGCCACAGAGATGGGAATAGGTTTAAGCTTAGTGTTTGCAAATGAGGGATGTGGGTGATGGGGACAGAGTGCCCAACTTTTGCAAGGCTGGCCACTAAAGCTTGAACATTCTCACCAAGGCCTGCTTGCAGCTGTGTAATAGACTATAAGGGGCCCTCAAGATGGTGGGAAGAGTGGGCAGGAAATGTTGGCCTGTTCTAGCAATGACTAGCTGTCATGAAATTGAGCAGTGAATACATGGGTGTGATGACAAGTCCAGGGTTTGGATGAGTATTGGGGTTATGGTGGGGAAAGCACAGGGTGGGCTACATTTCCTGTAAAATGGCGTCTATTAAATGTTTATCCTTTTTGTTGTTACTCTGGTAACAAAAGTGATGCTAAGTAGCTCATGTCTGCTGTGTACACTGTCCTCTTACCCCTCTTCAATACATCAAAGTATTGTCATTCTATAAACTTTTCAAAGAATGTATAGAATGAAAATTTCCTTTTTACATGTTTGAGTTGCCTTTTCTATTTCTTTGACAAAATTATCCTGCCAAAAGCAACTTATCAGAGGGGTTTATTGGGATTCCAGTTGAAGGTTATATTCTATCTTGGTAGAGGAGTCCCCGTGGCAGGAAACTGAGGCACGTTGTCACAGTGCATTAGCAATCAGGAATTAAAACAGCAAATATATGCTCAGCTAGATTTTTCCTCTTCATACAGTCCAGGACCCAAGCCTAGGGAATGGTGCTGTCCACTTTTAGTGTGGCTCACCTCAATGAACTGGTCAACATAGTCCCTCTCTCCCATGTGCAGAGGTTAATTATTTCTTCATAGGTGTGTCTGGAGGTCTATTCTCCAGACAATCCAGGTCCTTGATGATTAACCCTAAACGTGACACTATTAAAATCTATCTACATATTTAATACAATCCCAATCAAAATTTCAATACAATTATTCACTGAGATAGAATATATTCTTAAAATATGTATTGAAAATCAAAAGGCTTTGGATGGACAAAGAAATTCTGAGCAATAAGACTGATGCTGGGTGGTTACCACCACTGGCTTCAAGTTATACAACAGAGCCATGGTAACAAAAGCAGTTGACACTGGCCCAAATATGGACATTCAAATGTTTTGCATGGAACAGAACCCAAATGAGAGCCCAAATGTTACCATGTACAACCATAGTCTCCTAATTTTTTTTTAGAAAGATGCCAAAAATATACATTGTAGAAAAGACATCTTCAACAAATGATACTACGGAAATGATATTTACATGTAAAATAATGAGGATAGATCTCTATATCTCACCCTACATAAAATTTATGGATAAATGTGTCAAAGATCTTAATCTAAGACCCAAATATCTATAACTGATATAGGAAAAAGCTGGAGAAACACCTGAAGGTATAGGTCTCGACCAGGATTTCTCAACAGAACTCCAGTTTATCAAGGCATAAAAACAACTGGCCAGTGGGTCCTCATGAAATTTTCTATGCAGCAGCTGAGAGAACTCACAGCCTAAAAGATGCAATGACATTTGCAAGCTACATGTCTGACAGATAATTAATATCTAAGTGTACAAAGAACTAAAATACCTGTTCAAGAAATCAAACAATCCAATGAGTCAATGGAATAATAAAATAAACAGTTCTCAAAATATTACACAGAGCTTTAAACATACGAAAAAATATTGTGTCACCAACTACCAAAGAAATGCAAGGGGTGAGATTAGCAATTATTTTTTCTCCGACTTCTAGGCATCTCTTTGGAAGCTGTCCCCCATTCTGAGGAAGAGACCCCTTGTTTAAGTTAAATCTATCTCCAGATGCCTTCAGAAAGCAGCCCAGAGATGTGTCTCTTAATTAAATACAGATCCCACTAGACTGACAATCATGTAAGAATAGGGTTTGGGGTATGTACAACATAAATAGTGCCCAGTTGCTATAATTATCTGGAAATCAAGCAACACATGTCCTTGTCCTGTCTCTAAAATCAGTGAAAGGTACCTCATTTGGAAAAAGCCTGTTTCATATGTAATTAGTTAAAGAACTTTTATCACAGGTTCATTGTAGATTATCTGGTCATCTTCAAATGCAATGACAGGGCCTTAGAAGAGAGATACAGCATTTAACACACACAAAGGAAACGATAAATGTGTAAAGGAACAAGGCTACCAAAGGCTTAGGGTCCAGAAACCACAGAGCTGGCAGAGGAAAAACAGACTACTAATCCAGAAGACCATGGAGACAAGAAGTAGTTGGGGAAAGAAGGCAGAAAACGTGGGAAGAACAATCCACAGGGAATAGCTTGGCCAAACCTGCAGGCAGGAGTTTCTGTCCCACCAATATCTCCCAAATTAAAATACTGAGGCTTATATTAATTACAAATGTTTGTCCAATAGCTCAGGCTTGTTACTAGCTAAATTTCACATTTAAGTTAACCCCTATTTCTTATCTAGGCTTTGCCTTGTGGTGGTACCTTCTTTCAACATGGCATCATCATGATCATCTATTGCTCCCTCTGTACCTTGCTGATGACTCCCCTGACTTGGTCCTTCTTCATCCCAACATCCTTAGTTTGCTTTCCTGCTTATATTCTCTGCCTGGCTATCAACCAATCAACTTTTTATTAACATTGAGAGAAACACATTTTCACAGTGTACAGTATTATTCTACAGCATTTCCCCCTTTTGTCTAATTAAAAAGGAACGCTTTATTCTTAACATTGTAAAACTATATTAACAAAAACAGTTATTAAATTAGAATTACAATTATAATATCCAGTCTGTTTGTATTTGGCAAAATTAGAGAAAATACTCCATTATCTATGTTATCTTGGTGAGTTTAAAGTTTTACATCTAATTTACCTTTTATCATAACTAAGAAAAATTGTAATTATAAAAATCGAATCTTTAACTTTACCAAAGACCTCAGGAGAATATAATACTATCCGAATAAACAGGAATTGCATAGCAATTGACTTCCAAAATTGAAGGAAACGACATATGGACAGTCACCCAAGTTTCCTCTGTAGCTTTGGAACATCCATCCCTGGCCCGCAGGCCTAGAATATCTGACAGACTTTTTGAGAAGCAGGGAATTTTGAAATTCTGGTCTACCTTGTCTTGGCAAAATTTGGCAGTCACCTTTTGTGTCTTGCTGGTCTAATTTAGAGAGTAACTATCTGTGGTTGAGGAAAGGGCAGTCTTATTTGCCCAAATTGCTAGTTTTTGCCATAAAGAAAACAAACTCAGAGTTTCTTGAATGTTCCTCCTCATCCTCTCTGAAGTCGACTGGTGCTGCTAGGAGCAGACCTGTCTCTCATGAAAAGCCTTAGGTTATCAAACATATTAAATACCATATTCTGTAGGTCTTTGAAGTATTTGAAGACCATCTGCATATCTAAATATATCTGTGTATGACTTTGAAAACATATGTACTATAACTGCAAATGTGACTATTATAGATGACTATTAATTTGTTTTTCTTAATTATACATTACATCTTAAATGGGTTGCATAAGCACAATACCCAAACATGAGTAGAAATACACATACAGGATAAAATTAATTTAAAATCTGTATCAGTATACCAAAATCCAAACCAATGTAAAATATTTTGAGATTATAGTTGTTTGTTGAATTTAAGTAGATTCAGTAATCTACTCTTTTTTTTTTTTTTACTTTTTTTTCATAGGATATCAGTCCTATATCAGCCCCCTTTTCCTTTCAGAAGACCCTTCAATCTTATCTTCTTTGTTCAGCTTTTTTTGTCCATTAACAATAACAACTTGTAACCAACCCCCCCTTAAAGGATAACAAACACCCATAACCAATATTTTGGGAATGTGGGCATTGTTTTCTCTATGCTACTTCCTGTAGTCTTGGGGCTCTGGACTCTTTAGGGGAACATTAAGAAAATTAGGATAATAATTAAGTCTTGGCTGGAGTATTCTGTGAGGCTTTTTCATCTCAGCCAGAAGCCTTGATGCTGTACTGGATGCAGAATTCTGAGAAGACTGTAACAGAGACATTTTGAAATGCTGGGCTCATCTTGGCCATCTGTTTTCATTGATGTTTGGTTCCCTGTCTCTGAAAATACATAAACTTTTAAAGGTAACATAGACACCCTGAATTAATACAAGTATAGACTGTACATTGTACACAAGTCATCCAAAGATGATATTTTGTTTTATGTTTGCTCAGGTAAAATATACATCATGTGTCTTGTAGTTCTTCTAGATTTATTTGTTCATTTGTAGTCAGATTTTTCAAGTGGTCTTCCTTGACCAAACCTGATTTTCCTTAACCTGAAATGAATCGTAGTTTCTCATTTTCTGTGGAAATATAAGCATAACCTCTCCCCCAATGTAACATACATTTTGACTTGAATTTTGAAGTCAAGATATTTTTTATATATATAGATTGGATGAATCTAACAGTTTTTATAATCCAATGTCTCTTGGCAGCCAAAAAACTCAAGACAACACATAAACACATATGATCCAGACTCTGTATTTCCCATCTTTACATGGCTTATTATTTTATTTTTATTACTCTATTTCTTTTTAAGGACTTTCTCTCCCAAGCCTACATATATTTTTAAATACCCTGTAACCCATCTAGAGGATTTTTTCCATCTGAACCTGTCTTAACTGCGTATCTGTAACCTCTTTGTCTGAATGAGCAAAAACCCTAAACCTGCCATGCAATGTGCTGGTGGCTTCTGTGCTCGTGGCTTAAGTCTGTAAGCAGCATCTGAAAGATGCCTTTCTGAATTGCCAGCCATGTGAGAGACTGTGGGATCCTGCCATGCATCTGAGCTCATGGTGTACCAGCAGCTGCTAAGAGATGTGTCTCATGGCCAGCATGAGACACACAAGACTAGCAAGCCTACTTTGGCTTCATTTTTGTGTGTTTAGAACCTTTTAAAAGCTTTATCAGGTCTTATGTGGATCTATGCCAGAAGGTGGGTGCTGTTTGTATGCGTAAGTTTCCGACCTGCCAGTCGCTCCCTAATAAATACATTGGGGCTCATATCAATTACAAATGTTTGACCAATAGCTCAGGCTTGTTACTAGCCAACATTTCCATTTATGTTAACCCATATTTCATATCTATGCTTTGTCATCTGGTGGTATCTTTTTTTTTAACATGACACAATCATCTACTGCCTCTGTTTCTGGCATGTGATTCCTCCGACTCTCGCCTCCTTCATCCGAGCATCCTTAGTTTGGTAGTTTTGCCTATATTTCCTGCCTGGCTATGATTTAATTAGCTTTATATTAACAATGAGAGCAACAAATTTTCACAATGTACAGAATTATTCCGCAGCAAAACCCTCCATGGAGGTTTTAAGATACACCAGCAGAGGGAAGAAGGGGAAACAACAGAGGGGTCAGGAGAACTGAGATATAGAGAAATGAAGCCTGAGAACAGAAGGCCAGGCAAATCCATAAGATCCTTTCCTGCAAGTGAGGTCCTGGGGCTCTTGACACGAGATATTGTGTATCCCTGATACTTTATGGCTCCTGAGGGCTCAATGGAGCCACCTCTGTGTTTTCTGATTCCCCTTCTTCTCCCACCTTTCTCCTGCACACAGTCCTGGGTTCATGCTGAGGAAGCACTTGGTTCTCACACTAGCATAATTGTTGAGCCTAGGGCCACAGGTGACACAGGGATCCTCATTACAGTGATCCTCCAGTGATAGTGTAGCAGTCAGCCAGGAATTCAGATGCAGAGGTAACCAACAAAGCCGAAACACTCTACAGATTGACAGGCAGAGGCAGAGGCAGGGGCATTCTGCCCCAGAGGCCCTAATGCAGATCATTACCAGTGTGGGCACCTTCATCAGCTGCAAGAGGGTAATTGGTCCCAGGAGACACTGGGCTCAAGCTAAAAAGCCAGAATTGTTTCTCTCTATACTTGAGGAGGCCATGTCCTAAGAATTTGTCTGAAGCTCATCTAGTCATTGTGGCCAGCCTGGGAGTCACCATCAGGCAGAGGCTCCTCCTTGTTCCCAAAGTCTGTCCAAGCAAGGCTTCCAGAGCTCTAGGTAGGATGAGCGCTTCTCAAGCCAAGATTGATCATGCTGTGATTGATTTTAGTGTATGTTGTATATGTGCATCTTAGAAGAGCTACATGTGCAGTGTGACTGAAACCCCATCATACATGTCCACATTGTGACTGGGGCAGGATTCACCTTCACAGCCACAGCAGCCAGCATGATACAGTACTGTATCAAAGGGTCTTCCATTGTAAGTGCTATGCTGAGCGGTCATCTTTGGATACTGCAGTGAGTGTATACTGATGGACACTGTGTGAGTATGCGTCTATGATTACTGTGTTGAGTGTTTATGGATGGGTAGTGTGCTTAGTATGGTGCATGTGTGTTCAAGATTTCTATGCCAAGTGTATATGATGAGTCCTGTGTTGAGTTAGCATTGTGGGTACTATGTCAAGTAAACATTAATGAATGTTTTGTTAACTAAGCATTGATGGGTGCTGTGTTGAGTATGAGCTGTGAGAATTGGGCTGAGTGCATATTTGGAGGTCCATGTTGAATGCATAGTTTTGGGTATTGTGCTCTGTCCTCCTATCTAGCAGCACATAGTCATAGCATCCTCACTGCACTGAGCAGTTCAGAATATATCTGATCCCCACCATGGCTAGGTCCTTGTCCCCTGGTTCTGTCAGGTAAGAAAATCTTGACCACAGGCTGATGGGAGAGGAGCTATCTGAAGAACTTCTATAGAGCCTTCATTGATGCCTATGTAGTCTGGGGACAGCCAGACCTTGCGCTAGAAGTCACTACTCAACCTACAGGATACTTGCAGACCTGTATGCGTGTGTTCACGTGTCCACCTCCAGGTCTGTGCCCCACTGGAAGGCGTGCTCATGGAGCCACTCTCAGTCTATGTCAGACCTTAGTCTCAGAACACTGAGCTCTGCCCACCCTGGAGCTTCTGTTTATCTACATCAGTTCTTGTTGACCCCCTCCCTCAGCCTATCCCATACTCCCCTGTGCTCACTCACCAAATGGCAACACTCCTTCCTGAATTTCCTTCATGTTTTCTTTGCTAGTTTCTCTAAACCAAATGTACCAGCCTATTTTCTCAAATGCTGTTTAAAATCAGGGCACATGGACCACTACACAGTCCTCAATCCACTCCAGTCTCTACCATCAGGACCAAGGCAGGTCCTGTGGGTTACCCTGATTCACATCCACTCACTTGAAATAAAAAGAGCCAAGATCTAGAGATGACACCAACCCTTGCCACATAGGTCCTCAGGTGTACCCCATCCCACTGTGCCCACAACTCCATGTGCTTACTTAGGTGTGCTCCACAACTTAGATGTGCTCACTTCACCCAATGCTCCTAGACACATCCAGCAATAGGACCCCCTTCCCTGAGTCTGAACGGATGCTATGCCCAATCTCCCTCTCCAGATCTCTATTCACTGTCCCCCTAGGATTACACTCAAGGTCTTGGAGGGAATTTTTCATCTATTTTGAAAGCAACCATCCTCATTGTGATTTCAGGAATTTCCCTAGACCTCCTTTGGCCTCAGTTTCCAAATGTTCAAATTAATCTAGTTTCCGCGCTACCACTTTAGACAAGGCCAAGGAAGGCATCAGTGCTGTATCATCAGCATATGGAATGTATGTCAAGGTGTGTGAGTAAATGTGTCTGATTCTGTGTGTATGAGTATGTTCATGCTAACATATAGAAAGGATGATGTTTAGTTTTGATTATTTTTTGTAATTTAATAAATAATAAGGTTAATTTTGATTTATTGTTAATAAAATTAGTAGTTTTAATGTGTAAAATAATTTTTTGCATTTTGAGAGTTAGTGACTATGTTGAGAGTTTTGGTAAAATTTATTAATATTATTATAACAATATATAATTTTGACTTTTGAATAGAATTATAAGGACTTTAAATTATTTTATTTATATTTTTTGATTTGTAACTATTTTATTTGATTGCATTGGTATAAAATGTGGAGGCATTAGAAATTAGTTTATTTTGTATAACATGAGGAAGACTTTAACTAGTTTTTTATTTAATTCTTTTGTTTTGAGG